>VXBZ01002745.1:167700-184755 GCA_013399135.1 Heliornis fulica
GGTGGGTTAGGGGTGCTGCGGGGTGTGCGGGACGGGAGCGGGAAGCGGTGCTGCCCCCGAGAGCCTTGCCCTGAGCCTGTGTCGTCTTGCAGGGGCCTGGAGCCATGGCCGAGCACATGATGATGTCCATGAGCCACGGCGGTACCGGGCTGCAGAGCTACCGCATGGGGGTGAGCGGGCTGCAGGGACCCCCGCAGCACGGGCAGCACGTGCTGAGGACGCTGCCTGCCGCCGCGCAGATGATGCCCTATGGAGGGGCTGGCATGGATGGCGCGATGAGGCCGAGACCCAACCTCAGCGGACAGATGGGCCACCACCAGATGCAGAACGCGATGATGTTCAATGGCCCGAGCCAGCAGCAGCAGTACATGGGGCCGGTGGGCACCCAGCAGCTAATGGCTAGCATGCACCTACAGAAACTCAACACCCAGTACCAGGGTCACCCCCTGGGTATGAGCAACGGGCCCATGGGAGCTGGTGCCCAGCAGTACAGAGTGGGGCCGAGCCAGCACCCAGGCATGCAGCACATGCCCTCACCGGCATTGACCTTGAACGTTATGGACACCGATCTCATAGATGAGGAGGTTTTGACATCCCTTGTCCTGGAACTGGGGTTGGACCGGATTCAGGAGCTGCCAGAGCTATTCTTGGGACAGAACGAGTTTGACTTCATTTCAGACTTTGTTAGCAAACAGCAACCCAGTGCCATCAGCTGTTGAGGGGCTTTGAGCTCCTCCTTGTGTCTTGGTGGTTTTAAGTTTGTTTCCAACTTCCTTCTCCACCTGCCAACCTCCTCCCTTCCCTGCCTTGCCCTCTCCTGGATTCCTGACCTCCCCAAAGAGACAATCGTCGGACACTGGCTTGCAATGGATTGCTTTTCTGTGTGGCTTTTCACTTGGGAGTTCCTGGGGAGGGGATGTGTACCCCAAACAGAGCAGATCAAGAGCTCTTGCTGTAGAGCCGCCTCTAAATGGCATTAACAGGATTTCTGGCTTAAGTAGAAATAATGGACTTATGACTTTCCACAACCAGGCTTTGAGCGCAGGAAGCGATGGGCAGCTGGCAGCCCTGCCGGTAGCTGGATTTGCTCAAGGATTCTGTGGTGCCAGCGAAGTTAAAGGTTCCCCCGAGAGAGGATTTGCCTCCCCGGTGCGTGGTGTGAACCAGTTTCCCCCCTTGCAAACATGGGTGGGGTTAGACTTTTGTTGGGACTTTTTACCGTGACAGTAAATAGGTCTTCAGTCTTGTCTGTTCAGCTCAGGAAGGGGCACACACACCACCCCCACCTCCCCCTGCAGGCTTTTTGCTGACTGGCTGAGCAAAATAAAGTATGCCTTGGGGAAGGGTGTGCATCTGTGCCTAAATGTGGAACCTGGCATCTCTGCCCTGGACAGCTAATCAACTGTAAAATTTACAAAGTGCTTGAGGTTGACACAGGCATAAGGCTTAAAGCTGCAGTCTAGCTCCGCTTTTTTCCAACTCTGAAACCAAATAAAGACCATGTAACTGTATATTCCAGATCTAATCTTATTTATTTTCCTATGATTATTTATTTGCAAGGGCTTCTTTTGTTACTTGGCTTTGGGACTGCTGGGAAGGATGCATGGAGAGAACTGCAGCTTTAAGACTCTGGCTTCAAAAAAAGAGAAAGAAACCCCGGGATGGTTTTCGGGCTGCTCTGCAGATAGTCGCTCCAACCCGAGATCCTTATGCTGAACGCACAGAACTGTAAACCCAACACCTTTCTGAATGTGATAAAGATGACTCGATTTCTAATTCCCTTACTCGGAAAAGGTTAAATGTAAAAGCTAGTGGGGTTTTGTTTCCTCTGCTGTCTCTTGTTTCCAGGCGCTGGAAAGCTCCTGGTATCTCTGAGTTGCTGCTGCCCTCTGCTGCTGCCTGCTCCTGGCAGCTGTTGCTCAACAACTGAGTGAGAATGTACAGATGAATTTGCAAATAAAAGCTGAAATATCTCCAGTGTGCATTTGTTTAGTGCTTGTCCCTGGCCCAGGTACAGTGTGGTGCTGAGCACCTTGGAGAAGTGTTTTCTTCGCTCCCATCAGCAGGCTGTGGATCTGTCACTGGTGTCCCCCCCACCTGATGGCTGAGTTTAGGGGTTGTGTTTGTCATCTAAATCCTCAGCATGGTTGGGAGGATGAAGTGCTCCTTCCATGTACTGGGGGAGAATTCCCAAGGTGGGTGATGCTGCCCTGTTGCAGAGCTGCAGCCCTGCTGTGACTGATGCATGGTGCTCGGGCAAGGGGGGGTGACTCCTGGCACGTCTGCACCAAGGGCAGAGCTGGCAGCTGGGCTGCAGCTCTGACAAGGGCTCTCCTGCTGCAGGCTTCTACACAGCAAAGGCTCCGAAGAGCAAGACAGCCTTTGGTCTTTTTTTGCAGAGTTTAGTGTTTTCTTTGTAAAGGGTTCCCAGCCAGTCCTTTTGCAGAGTTTGGAACATTCCCAGCTGTCCCTTTCCCACACTGCAGCGGTGGGGCTGTGGATGCTGGTATTGGGGTGGCTGGATCACTCTGTGCTTTGGATTGCATGTCAGCATCCCCTGCCTTCTTCCATGCACAATTCAGGAGTGATTGTTGGAAATCCTGTCCTGTTGGTGATTACCTCTGTGCAGCTTGGAGAGCTGGTCAGAAAGTTAGCAGCAGGGCTTGTGCTGCAGGGAGGTGAGTCCTGCTTGGGCTGTCAGCTCTGGGAATGAGCTGCTTGAGACCTGAGCTTTGTGTTCTGTGCACCAGCAGACAGCTTGGTCAGCAGGCTGTTGGTAAGCAGCAAGGAGTTGGCAGCTGGATTTATTTCTTGGAGTGAAAGTAGTTGAACCCCAAGATAAACAGGTGTGGTCTAGGCTATCAGTTGTTTTCTGGGGGGTGCAACCTGTGTGACACTACTGGGGGCAACAGTACCCCACTGACAAGTGGGCAGCAGGCTGTCGAGATTATTTCAATGTCAGCTTTTGTACAAATACAAATTTCAGAGCAGGAATGAACTCCTTGGATGTGCTATCTCTTTCTTTGTTTGCCCAAAAGATACTGTTAGTTGTGGACAGCATCTAATTTCTTAGAAAACCCAGGCATTTATGATTTGTGCTCCAGGGCTCTTGCTTCTGGCAGGGCTGGACTGGATGAGTGCAGTGATCATCTCCTCTCTAATGCTGACTTGGTGAGGTGCAGTTTGGTCCACTCCTTGTCATGGTGCCTGTTCTGTATGCCTTGAGTTAGGCACGTGGGACCTGTTGCAGCTTGGACATTTCTAGTTTTCCCTGTGTTCAGTATCACAGAGCAGCCTGCCTGTCCAAGCCATGCAGTAAGCAGACGTGTGGGGTGGCACTGTGGGGTGACAGTTCTCCACAGACAAGTTTCTTGAAGTCGTCCAAGATCACGAAAAATACAACTGAGTTGAGCTCTGCTTTTCCCCATCCTGCTGACACTGACCTCTTCAGCCACCTCCAGGCAGCAGGACCACAGGGTGATGCCTCAAGGCACTGGGGTCTGTGGGGCTTGCTGAGTGATAGTGCTGATCAGTCTGGGAGCTTTGAGGACATAAATAAATGCAACAAGTGGAGATAATTCTCTGAGATACTGGGAGGCTTTTCACTGTGTTGGGGAACAAGGAAGGTTTTCCAACCCTGCTGCTTGGTCCAGACAGGATGGCTTGAACACAAGCACCCTGTCCCATCACCTAGGCTGGATCCTCTGTTATGCTCCAAACAGATATTTGATTTAGCTCATCTTGTGAAGTTCAGGTCTTGAGGCAGCCTCTGGAAGTGGGTGAGTGTGGAAGTAAAGAGATGAGGCATCTCTTTACACCCCTGTCACTGGCTGCCTGTGCTCTCGAGGTGGTGGAGTTTGCTGATAGCGCTGGGTGATTCAGAGCAGCAAAGACAAAAGTCCAGTGCAGGGAGCTGGTGAAGGAGTGCTAATGGTGTGTGTGACTGGGCAATAAGGTGAGCAAGGACTGGTAAATAGGAAATATGTGTAGAGCTGATCTTTCTTGACTTAGTCTTCTGAGAGGTGTCCCTGCCCATGGCAGGGGGGTTGAAACTCGATGGTCTTTAAGGTCCCTAATCATTCTGTGATTCTATGGTAGTGTTGGGCTGTAGAGCAGCTATGGACACTCAGAAAAGGTCTTAGCATTATAAGGAACGTTCCCATGAAAAATCTCATCTTGCTGTCTGGCAGGAGCCAGACAAAAGGAAGGGTGAAAATCATTAGGAGAAGAATAGAAAGAGGAATTAAGCCCTGCAGTATCTCTGCACGCTCTGCACAGCCCACGCCAGTGAACTGGCAGGAGTTCTGGTCTGTTCACCAGAAAAGTGATAACGTAAAACTGCAGAAACTGTAGAGAAAGAAGAAGCAACTTGAGGCAGAGTCATGTTTCTCAAAAGAAGCCACAAAATGGACTGGAGCTCCTTAGTCAGGAGGAAGGGTGGGTAACAGAGGTTTATAAATTAAGTGAAAGGGGAAGGTGACCGGGGAATTATTTTCCCCTGGTGTGATAGGTGATATCTATTGATCTTGTCAAAAGCTTTTGCTTCCCCCAGCACTCTCCTAAAGGAACTGAGTGCTCCTGGCTTGGATGGGTGTATGCATCACTGGGTAAAAAACTGGCTGGATGGCTGGGCCCAGAGAGGGTGGGGAATGGAGTTAAATCCAGTTGGTGGCAAGTCACAAGTGGTGTCCCCCAGGGATTGATGCTGGGTCCTGTTCTCTTTTAATATCTTTATTAATGACCTGGACCAGGGGATCAAGTGCACCCTCAGTAAGTTCACAGATGACACTAAAGCAGGAGAACAGGAAGGCCCTACAGAGGGATCTGGACAGGCTGGATCCATGGGCCAAGACCAATGGCATGAGGGTCAACAAAGCCAAGTGCTGGGTCTTGCATTTGGGTCAAAATAACCCCCAGCAGCGTTACAGCCTTGGGACAGAGCGGCTGGGGAGCTCCCTGGAAGAGCAGGAACTTGGGAGATCAATCAACAGCTGAAACCAAGCCAGCAGTGTGCCCAGGTAGCCAAGAAGGCCAACAGCATCCTGGCTTGTGTTAGGAAGAGTACAGTGAGCAGGACTAGGGAAGCCATTGTCCCTCTGTACTCTGCACTGGTGAGGCCACACCTCGAGNAAATAACCCCCAGCAGCGTTACAGCCTTGGGACAGAGCGGCTGGGGAGCTCCCTGGAAGAGCAGGAACTTGGGAGATCAATCAACAGCTGAAACCAAGCCAGCAGTGTGCCCAGGTAGCCAAGAAGGCCAACAGCATCCTGGCTTGTGTTAGGAAGAGTACAGTGAGCAGGACTAGGGAAGCCATTGTCCCTCTGTACTCTGCACTGGTGAGGCCACACCTCGAGCGCTGCGTTCAGTTTTGGGCCCTTCACTACAGAACAGACCTTGAGGTGGTGGAGCATGTCCACAGCAGGGTGACATGGCTGGGGAGGGAACTGGAGAATAAATGTCACAAGGAGCAGCTGAGGGAACTGGGACTGTTTAGTCTGGAGAAGAGGAGGTTGAAGGGAGACCTAATTGCTCCCTACAACCACCTTAAAGGAGGTTGTGGAGAGGCAGGGGCTGACCTATTTTCTTTAGTGATGGGTGATAGAACAAGAGGAAATGGCATCAAGTTATACCAGGGGAGGTTTAGTTTGGATATTAGGAAAAAATTCCTCACAGAGAAGATTATCTGGCCTTAGAAAGGGCCACCCAGGGAGGTGGTGGAGTCTCCATCCCAAAGGAGATTGGCAAGTTGCAGGTTCAGAGAAAATTAAAGGTGGTTTTTTTTCTACAATGAATGGGTGATCTGTGGGACTCCCCTCCACGAGATATGGTGGATATGTGAGGTTGACAGGGATTTGATGGAGTAGTCAGGCAAGTTCCTGGAAAAGAAAGCCACAAAGGGTCTGTAAGCACATAAAAATTATGTCCAGCTTAGGAGGTTGCAAGAGTGAGAGACTTAAGGGCTGGAAAATTACCTGAGCACACGGTACTCTGTGTGTGTGCCCTGTGCTTGTGCTCTGTTGAAGGCATCTCCTGAGGACAGTCTTACAGAGGCAGGGTATGAAACTGTCAGGTTGTTCAGCCTGACCCAGGACATCTCTTATGCTGCAGGATGTGATAGATGTTGAGACACATGTACCTGCTCTCATGGGCCATAACACTCTCTCTCTCCCCCCCCCCACACGATGGGGTTCTCCATGGGCTGCAGGGGATCTTCTCTCAGCTCCTCCTCCCCCTGATTTTTCACTGACCTTGGTGCCTGCACAGTTTCTCATATTTTCTCCCTCCCTTCTCTGGTGATAAAAAGTGGCTGTTCATGTTTTTTCTCTTTTTTTTTTTTCTTTCTCTTAAATGTGATTCCCAGAAGTGCTGTGACCATCACTGATGGCCTCAGCCTTGTCAGCAGCAGAGTCCAGTCTTGAGAGCCCAGCTGGTATCTACCCTGTTGGGTTGGAGGAAAGCTTCTAGCTGCTTCTTGCAGAAGCCACCCCTGCAGCCCCCTCCTCTATACCAGAACCTTTCTCCACAAAACCACAACAGTAGTGAGGGAGGAAATTTGAGAAATCAAGTGAATATTTCAGAATATTCTGTCTGAGGAGGTCTAAGCCACAGGTTATGCTTTTACCATGTTAAATACCCTGCTATGAACCTACCCACCCTATTCCTGCAATCACTTTTTCATTCATAGGTTCATTTTACTTCAGCCATATCTCGTGCCAGTGAACTCCAAGAGGGAGTTACAGAGACGTAATCAAGCTCTTAATAAGAAGCTTAGGCTGTGTAAGCTCCTCTTCATTTTAAACCTGCCACCCACTCACTTTGTTGGGTGGCAGGTTTAAAACAATCATTTCTTGGTCACCTTCTCCATAGCAGTAATGAATTCACAGCTCCTGTGATGTTCTCTCCTGAGTCTCTTCCACATTCAGGAATCACTTTGTGCTGTGGATTGCTGAGATCACCTTTTTCTGTCCTGTCTCCAGTTTCATGGGACGAGGGAAAGAACAGCAGTAGTTTAAGCTGTAGCCATGTCATGGATTTCTCCAATGCTGTAACTAGGTCTGGTTGTTCTGTATTTCAAACACTCATTGCAGAACCACAGAAAGCAGCTCTTTGCCAAATCTCAATGATATTCCAGATAAAGAGCTAAGACCACAGCAAAAGCTTTTCAGGTGACTGCTTTTGCAAACATCTGATCCCAGCCTGGTTCCCAATTCAGCCTTTACCTGAAGGAGGAGGAAAGGGAGGGATCTGCACCTCAAGTCCTTGGTAAAACGCTGTGGATTACCAAGCACAGTTACCCTGTGGGCCACCTCTCAGCAGTATTTAAGGCTGAGGGTCTCTTCTGGGACATGTAGTTGTTTATGGCACATTACAACACAATTTTCAGATGTTGGTTACAGTTTGCTGTTAGGTTGCTTCATAATTGCTACACCAAGAAATGGACCAAGTCCTGCTTTTCCTGTTTCAACTGTAAATACAAAAGACAGTTGATTGTTGGGCATTACTGTGAGCTGAGAAAAGTTCTGGAAAGTCAGCCAAGTCTTGCTGTCAGCTGTACATGTGCAGCTCAAAAGCACTGGGACCTTTCAGTGTGCAGGGGGCTGTGCTGCATCCTGCAGCCTCCGGGTGGAAAATTGTTTCCTCTCCACATTTGCCAGAAATATCCCTGAGTTCACATTTCCAGGGAATTCTGCAAGTTCAGAGTGCTGCAAAAGTCCGTGACCTGTTCACGACCGCTGAAATACCGAGGGGGTGAAGAGACCTCAGTCCAACAGTGTTCTGATCTTCTCCCACTCTGTTGGCCCTGAGCCACATCTCCATCCTCACTGCTTCACTGTTTGGAGTGCAGAGCCACACAAATCTGGCTGTCCCTGCATGGCTGAAGAGCTGTGTAGCCTGCCCCATGCTCTCCCCTCCTTCTACATACCTCTTCCATTCTCTGACAGCACCCAGACAGGCATCAGAAGGGGACAGAGGGGCTTATTTCACTATTGCCTTCTCAGCTGAATCTGTGTATATTGTTCTGCTGGGCACAATGTGCCACATTATGAAGAGCCACAACCAAAAGCCACCACAAAACTACAGCTGGGAAAATCCAGGTAACACTGCGGTGCTCTCCTGTGAGCAGTGCAGGAGCAAAGGGGGCAGAGCCAGATCAATGATGGACCAGTAGTTTTAATAATTAAACCCAGTCCTATCTTCCTTGGAGTTTTGGATGAGGTGCAAAAAAGTGTCCTAGTGTTCCTGGAGGAAGAGGAGCTCTGCACTGCTCATGGAGCTGCTGGAGCAAGAAGGCAGGGGTGGCAGGAGAGGGGCTGGGGAGGGGCAGAGTGCTGCCCAGCATCCCCACACAACAGAACAAGGTAAAATCCTAACAGAGACATCATCTCATGGAGATGAGATGTGAAGATGCCTAGTTCTCTCCTTCGACCGGGAAGGAAAGCTTGGAGGCTTTGTTTTAGACAGAGCAGACAAATCCCACCTCAAGTGTGTGCATGCAGTGGGTGCTCCCCTGTTCAGCAGCTTGGAAAGATACGGACAAAATTCCTGCTGGTTTCTACCCACACACTGCAGGATCATCCCTTTTGGACACGCAAAGCTCTTTCGTGCCTGAAGGGCCTGACTGCCACACGTCACAAGTTCCTCCTGCAAAAGCCTTTCCAAGAATCCAGGGCTGTGACCAGCACCGACTGCACAGCCAAAGTGTTTGGGGCTGAACTAGGCACTTACTGGAGGTCAGTTAACACTCCACAATGCAGCATGGCCCCGCAGATGGTCAAGGTCTGCACTATTTGCTCCCTTCTGAAGGATCTCTGCAAGGATCTCTGAAGGATCTTCAAGCCAGTGAAAGAAAAGCTGCAAAAGCCCCTGCCCCCTTGCAAGAGAGGCTCGGCACAGCAGGCTGTTTATAAATAGCCAGTTTCAGGAAAAGGCACTTTCCGTTCTGGTGTCAGTATGCTGTAAAGAATAAACAGCTTTCAGAGCTAAAAAAGTCTTCCTTATCTTCTCAGTATGCAAAACCCTGCATCTGCCTCCGTCTGCTCAGCAAGCTCAGGCAATCCAGGGCAGGGCAGCTGGCACGAGTCCCCAAGGACCAGACGGGAGCTGGGCAGTGGACCCTGGTTCACATCCCACACACAACTGGGTACTGCTGGTTTTACAGAGCCACCAGGCAGGAGGCAGACTGGGTAACTCGGGGTGTTCCACCAGTTCCCTCATTTCTGAACCCACTTATTTCTGCTCACCAGAGATCACAGAAGAACGATGAGGGTCTTGAACGTGCTGAATAGTGCCCATGGCGTGATGCCTCTGACTGAAGGCCCTTAGCACAATTTCACAGGTCACTGGAGCTGGACCGCAGGCTAAAACACATCATACACCAGGTGAAAAGCAAGGGGATTCTCTGTTGTGGTGTGTGACAATCCATAAGGCTACCTAGGGGGTTGTGGAGTCTCCTTCTCTGGAGATATCCCAGAACCATCTGGATTCTGACCTGTGTGACCTGCTCTAGGGAACCTGCTTTGGAGGTTGGACTCGATCTCTGGAGGCCCCTTCCAACCCCTACAATTCTGGGATTCTGTGAATCTGCAAGAACGGCGCTGGAAGGACTCTGAGCCCTGGGCCACTCGGCCCAGCAGCGCTGCGTGGGCACTTCTTCAAGGTCCCAGGTTTACTCAGAGTAGTGCTCAGCCCTCTCTAGTAAAGACACAGTTCCCAAAGTCCTGGCGCTGCTGGAAAGCACACCCTGGCTCTCCCATTCCCCTGCACCTCTAGGAGCCCAGGACTCTTGGGTTGCCCGACGGGACAGCGTGGAAGTGGCACAGGCCTCTCCACCCGCGCTGGGGAGGCGAAGCCCTGCAGACAGCCGGGTCCGCCTCCGCTCCCCCCCCTCCCCGGTCCTGGGCTGCGGCTGCTGGGGGCCACCAGTGGTGCCAGCACCGGCGCTCGGACGAGGCGGAGGGAGGCACTGAGGGGGCTGCAGCCTCCCGCCCCCGGGGCCGCCCCCAGCCGCGGGGCGCTGCTGCCCCCCGGCGGCACCGGCGGGGCCGGGCCGGGCACTGCGTAGGGAGCTGCGAGCTGGATATCGGGTGCTGGGAGGTGGGTACTGCGTGCTGGGAACTGGACAGTGGGTGTTGGGTGCTGGACAATGCCCAGGCCCACTCTGTACAGAGAGGGCGGAGGAGGCAGCTCCAGAGATGAAGGGTACAAAGGCTCTTCAGCACCTCTGCTGTAGGAACCAGTGGGACCAGTGCCTGAAGCACAGCCACAGGGTGGCTGGATCCCACCCAGAGGTGCCCCAGCTGTGCTGTGGTGTGGACCAGTGACACTCTCACCCACCCAATTCTCCATCATTTGACAGTGTGCAGAAACAGGCTGGATGAGGGAAAAGGTGAGAGTTGATCCTGCATTCCCAGAAGGGAAAGGGCAGTTCTGTAACTTGTGTCACGCTGGAAAGATCAGGTACAGCTGAGCTGTGTCCCAGCTATCACCATTACCAAGCTGCTCTAGAAACGACATAATAAGAAGAGATGTGACTAGGTGGCTTTCAATATAATCAATTTAATGATTTAATTCAAGTTTGGCCCTCACACTAACTAGTCCATGCTACTGGTTCCTTTAATACAAAGAGGATACAGTGAGCAGACCCCGTTTTACTTTCCTCTTTGCTCTCTTTTGGGTATTTGCCAGAGCTGCTTTTAGGACCTATTGTAGCCAGCTCCTTGAGAGCATCCTGCTTGTAGAAACACAGAATCACTCGGGTTGGAAGAGACCTTTGAGATCATCGAGTTCAACCCCAGCCTGACCCTGCCCAGGCCACCTCTAGGCCATGTCCTTCAGCACCTCATCTCTTGGCCTTTTCAGTCCCTCCAGGGATGGGGACTCTACCACTGCCCTGGGCAGCCTGTTCCAATGCCTGACAACCCTTTGAAGGGGGAAATTCTTCTGATGTCCAACCTCAATCTCCCCTGGGGCAGTTTGTGACCATTTCCTCTGGTCCTGTCCCTTGTTACTCTAGAGAAGAGACCGACCCCACCTCTCTGCACCCTCCTTGGAGAGACTTGGAGAGAGCCAGAAGGTCTCTCCTCAGCCTCCTCTTCTCCAGACTCAAAAGCCCCAGAGCTCCCTCAGCCGCTCCGTGTAGGCCTTGTGCTCCAGACCCTTCCCCAGCTCCCTCAGCCACTTCTCATAAGACTTGTGCTCCAGACCCTTCTCCTCAGACAAAAGCCCTGCTAAAGGATTGTCTAGGTCTGGGAGTTACCCTGGTTAAGCCAACCACAGACCCCTCCGCGCCACACGGGGACGGGGCCGGCCGGGCCCGGGGCCGCGGCCTGGAGGAGCGGGCCGGGCTCTGCCACCTCACGCGTCGTGGGCGGGGTGGGGTTTTCCAGGCGCATGCGCGCTGCAGAGCGGCGCGGCGTGAGCTCGTTCGCCATGTCCCCGCGGAACGGGCGCCGCACCGGCGCCCACCGGGCGCATTCGCTGGCCCGGACGTTGAAGACGAAGCGGCGGCGGCGCGACCTGGACGAGATCCACAAGGACCTGGAGCCTGAGAACGCCGTCCGGCTGCTGCGGCAGGAGCTTGACCCCGACTTGCCGGGCTGTGCTCAGTTCTACTGCCTGCACNGGTTGTTTAAATCTGGGGTGGGGGGTGCCTGTCCCTGGTCCGGAGGGGGCTGTCGTGGTCCCTCGCCTCTGGGGAGGGTGTCCCTAGCCCCTGTAGGCCTTGCCCTGGTCCCAGGCTGGAACCTGGTACCTGAGGGATGCTCATTGTGGTCTTAGGGGGGTCCCTGCCCTGTGGGGACTGACACCAGGGGTGTGGGGGAACTGTGGCCCTTCAGCAAGGCACTCCTCAGCTCCCTCCTGCCATGGGGGGGCTTCCTGACCTCCAGCCTTTTATCCCCCCAGGCGCTACTTCGTGGACCTGAACAGCATGAAGGAACATTTCAGGTCCAAGGTACACAAGAAGAGGTAAGGGTGGGGGGCTGAGTGGGGCCCTGAGCTGCCCTGTTCGCTCGTGTGCTGCCCTGGAGCAGGTCATGGCCCACTGCCGCGACCCCTCTGGGCGAGGGGTGGATGGCAGTGACAGCTCAGGGTCAGTCTTGCGTGGAGGGTCTGGGATGGAAGGCGTCAGCCTCCCTTTCTGCCTTCCCTGCAGGCTGAAGCAGCTGCGGGAAGCGCCGTACACACAGGAGGAGGCAGAGCGCGCCGCCGGCATGGGCTCCTACATCCCCCCGAAGAAGGTGGAAGTGCAGACTCAGCCGCTTGAGGAAGTTGTCGAGATGGAGGCGTCCAGCTGAACATGGACTGTGGGGCCAGGTGGCTCTGTAAGGGCGTCTTTGTCCTCAGCTGTGTCAGAAAAACACATCCCAGCACGGCCTGCCAGCTCCACTCCTCCAGCAGCCCTTCTTGCCAGAGCACTAATGAGGAGAAGGAGCCAGCGAGGCCCCGGGTGCCCTCACTATGTGTCCTTGTCCTCAGGGAAGGGACAAGCTGCTTGTTCCCATTGTGCTGGTGTGACTACTCTCGGTCTAGGCCTTTCTCCTTGGGTCAGAGGTTGGCTGGCCCTGGGGAATCACCCATTAAAATATGTCAATCAACAGGCCATTGGTGTTGAGACTATGCTCTGAGTGCAACCTGGGCCCTGGCTGGTGGGTGGCAGCTACCCCCCAGGCTGGAGAGCAATGTCTGGGTGTTGAGTTCTTCCTGAGCGCTTGAAGGGGAGTATTGCCCTCATCAGTTCCTGCCCAGCTGGTAGCAGATGGTCTGTTTTGAGGGCAACAAATGAACTCTTCATCAGATGAGCAGCTTGTAGTGCTGGCCCTGCCCCCGTGGGCTGGGTGTTGTCATTGTCCCCCCCCCATCCCCAACAGCAGGGACACTTCGCCTCCTGTCCCCTAAAACACAAAGTCTGCAACTGATTTCTTCTTCCTAGAGGGCTGATGCTGCGTGTGCTGTGATCCAGCCTCCTCCTGCCCCACCCCCCTCCTTCCATCCCCATCCACCAGCATGATGCTGCGTAATCAAGCCAGTGACTGTGACCCTGCCTTGTTCTCAGGCACTTTGTGTGACAATGCCACCACCCACTGCCGCAAATTCCTGCAGACTGGGTCTGGCAGATGGAGCCCTAGCAGTAAAATCCTGAGGCTGGAGGTTTATCTCCTGCGGAGCCAGGGATGGGATGCTGGGCTGGAGGGGCAGAAAGGCAGCAGGACGGTGCAGCTGTGCTCAGCAGGAAAGGGTTTATTTCCATGTAGCCTGCCCAGTTTGCCGTCCCCCACCCCAGTCCCAGGGAGATGGAGGTGACTAAATCTAGCTTTGGGCACGTTTGGAGGGTGCAAGGAGGCTAGGACAGTTGAGGACCTCATCCCAGGGGGATGCACCTGCCTGGAGGATGAGAAGTGGTGCCATCTTTGTCCCCTGTGACATCCCCTCACCCTGTTGCAGACGCCAGTCTGGTCCCAGCCATCCCTGCCGCATTACCTAACAGCACTCGGTGCTGACCTCCTTTGTGGACCCGGGTTGGCTGCAGCTCCAGCACGGTCCCTGCGGGGTGGGGTGGAGGGGACACAGACGACACAGTGTGGCGGGGGGAGCTGCGTGGCTGCAAGCAGGATGCAGGGGACCCCTGGACCCCTGTGCTTAACAAGAAAGATTGTTGGACACAGCACCCAGCTCCACTGTCCATCTGTCTGTCCATTCAGCTTTCGGTGTTGTGGCCAGGTCCCGGTGTCCCGCAGTGGCCAGGGCAGGGGTTCAGCCAGCACCTCTGGAGCCAGGATGTGGCTCTGTTTATTCCCGGGCGTTGAACCAGCTCCTGAAAGCAGGTACAGCTGGGGGACAGAGACGTGTCCCCCCAGCCCTGGGGGCATCACAATGTCGAAGCATGGAAGGAAGTGCTGGATGTGGCACAGGTCAGCTAGAAAGGATCCGCATCGGGCCCCTCTGGGTGGGGGTCGGGAGGTGGAGGGGGACCCCAGCACTCTCTTGGGGACAGGCCCTACAGCCCTGCTGGCCCTTTCTTCATGGGTCTGGGGGGGGCTTGGTGGGGTTGGCCATCCTCCGGGCGCTGTAGAAGGAGAGGCAGAGCCCAGCAGCTGCTAGCAACAGGGCCAAGGGGGTCAGCAGCCCCCCCCCCGACTCAGTCCCCCTCCCTGCCGCCAGCTGCATCTGTGGGGGGAGAGAGAAGNGCTGCATGTGTGGGGGGAGAGAGAAGGGAGTGCTGTGAGACCCCGAGCTCCAAACCCCCCAGGGACAGGGATGAGGGACCCCACAGCCGTGCCGTGAGGTCCCCGTGGCTCCTGGCTGAGATATAGGGATGGTGGGGGCAGCTCTGGGATCCCTCTGGGACACCCGGGGGTGTTTCTGGGGTGCCGGGTGCTGCACCCCCAGCAACACGCTTAGTGCCTGCCCAGAGCTGGGGTATGGCCGGGCACAGGTGCCATAGCTGGCAGGCCTGGAGGGTAGTGTGGGTAGTATGGGCAGGGTCCCAGGGGTCCTCGTGGGTTATTCCCTCCCCCAGCCCCCCAACACACCCCCAACTCATCCCTTACCTGGAGCAGACGAAAGTACCCCGGGGTTAAGCGTCTCGGTCGGATAATCATGGTGCAGCAGGATCAGGCCCTGGGGAGCGATGGCAAGGCTGGGTGCCCCCACCCCGGGACCCCAGCCCTGGTCCCTGCAAGGGGTCTGTGTCTGTCGCCCGCCTGCCGGCCCTGCAGCCCCCTTGGAAAGGGCTGCACGTAGCAGGCGAGCGCAGAGCAGCTGTCAGCAGAGATCAGTGCCCGCTGCTCCCCCAAGCGCACACGCCGGGGCGGGGGCAGAGGGGCGGCGAGGCGCTGCCGGAGGAGCTCAGTGCCAGCCCAGGGCAGACTGGGGGGAGCAGAACTGGGGTTACTGGGGGCTGCCCGTTCACAGGCCTCTTCGTGGGTTGCCCCGTGCCTCAGTTTCACCACCTGTAACGGAAGGGATGGGAATTGTGACCCCCCCCCACCCCTAAAATCCCCAGGTGGTAGGAAAGGGGCTGAGCAGGGGCTTCCCCCCAGCTCTCACAGATGTCTGTGGTTCCAGACCTCATGCCCGTGGAGCCCACTAGTGTCATGAGCTCTGCTGGGACTCAACCCTCACCGCATGAAGGCGTTGCGGTGCAAACGCCTCCTCTCCGCGGTGAGGCTGAGGCTGAAGGGGAGGTGGTGTAGCCCCCGGCGGCTGCTGTACTCCTGGGGAGTTTCGGCAGCCCTGACTCACGCAGGGTGTGTTGCGGGGCCTCACCCCACGAGGTGGCACCGGGCGGGCGGCCGCGGTGGGCGGCACCGGGCGTGCCACGGCAGCCGCCAGGCCCCGGCGCAGGTGAGCAGCCGCTCCCGCCGCTCCCGCCGCTGGTTCCNAGGGACATGCTGGTGGCCTGGTTTGACTGGGGCATGGCAGCCCGTTCCCCTCTCTCCCCCCTTGTCCCTGGGGGAAGGAGGAGGGTTGGTCTCTGGGTCTGGACAGGGCTGGGGTGGGGGTTCAGCCATCCCCACCACTGGGGCTGAGACCGGGCAAACTCATTGCACAGTGAGTGCCCTCCTGGCAGCCAGGCATGTCCTATCCTTCCCCCCACCCGGTCACCCAGCAAAGGGTGAGTGGGGGGACACCGGCAGGGGGGTGCTGGGCCCTCCCTGCTGTCGGGCTGGCACTAGGGCAGGGCTGTGGGCAGGGCTGGATGCGGCCGTGCAGGAGTACCCCTTCGAGGCCTGGGGGCTGGCGGGGACCGACCTGCTGGGGCTGTCGGCGGAGACCTTGGAGGCCCTGGGTGTGCGGCGCCTGGGACACCAGGAGCTGCTGCTGGAGGCCGTGGAACAGCTCCGTGCCCTGGTGAGTGCCAGCACCCGTGGGTGCAGGAGGGCTCCCATGGTGAAAGGGGGGATGTGAGGTGCCCTGGGCTGGGGGGAGGACATGGAGGCACCCTGGGCTGGGTGGTGGAGGTGGGGGACGTGGCAGCACCCTGGGCTGGGTGGAGGGGGGATTCGGGGGCACCCTGGACTGGGAGTCCAGAGTCCCCTACTGCCCTGCTGTCTCCCCACCCAGGATGCAGGACTGGCAAGCACCAGCCTGTGGACACTGACGGAGAAGCTACAGGAGCTGGCACAAGGCATCCAGGGCATGGTGCTGGGGGGGGCACCAGCAGGGGATTCCCCACAGCCACCCCCCCTTGCCCTCCTGGCTCGAGTCGTTGACCTGGTCAGGGCTGCCAAGGAGCTCTTCTCTTGGCTCAACAGGTCTGGGGCTGGTGGGGACACCCTTGGGCACTGGGTGCCCCCCACACCTGGGACTGAGCTCTCTGCCCCCCTCTCTGCTCCCCAGGTACCTCTTTTCCACCCTCAATGACTTCTCAGCCAGCCAGGACATCGTTCTGCTCTGCACCCAGCTGGCAGAGGCACTGCAGGCGGTGGGTGACCAGCGTGGCTGTGCTGCCCCAAGGCCATGGTGATGGGCATGCTCTTGGGGGTGTTGGGGGAGGTGTGGGCAGACCCCCCACTTTCCTGTCCCCCAGTGCTCCACCTGCTGTGGGAGGGGGTGTAGCTGGGGTGAGGACTTGATATGGTGCAGGGGGTCTTCCCCAGGATGTCCCTCATTCTGGGATGGAGGGGGGACTGAGACATCCCATCCTGCTCAGCTCCACGTCTTGTCCCCCCAGGACTGCCCCACAGCTGAGAGGGACATCCAGATCCTGCGGATCGTAAGTGCTGGGTGAGGAGAGAGTGGCAGGCATGAGGGTCTCAATGGGGCCAGGGCTCCCCCTCAGCTTACCCCTGTCACCCACAGTGCCAGCACATCGTGGGCATCTGCGAGAGCATTGTGGGCTGCAGCCCCCCAGCACTTCTGGACCGCAGGGCTGTGCTGCAGTGCGTGGGGCTGCTGCCACCCCCCAGCCTGCAGGGCAGCCCCACAGCATCCCCTGACACCCCCACACAGCCACCTGCCCTGTGGGGGAGTCCCCCGACATCCCCTGATACCCCAACACTGCCCTGCAGCCAGTGGGGGAGCTCTCCAGTGTCCCCTGACATCCCAATGCT
>VXBZ01002745.1:184790-203145 GCA_013399135.1 Heliornis fulica
CCTGCTACTCCCCACCACCCCACTGGTGAGTCCTTGGTGTGCCCCACTGCCCCAAGACACCCTGGCACCCCCTGCACCCTGCTCTCACCTCCTTCCTTCCCATCCCAGGGCCTTGAGATCACCTCCACCAGTTCCTGCCTGCACTTTGTGTCTGCAACCACCTCAGAGGTGAGTGAGGGGCTGCTCCACCTATCTGTCACCTCCCCTTGCCACCCTGTCCCTCAGTCACCTCCTTTTAGCACCTGCCATGGGGAATACCACCCATTCCAACTGCAACTTGTATGGCTAGATCCTACGAGCCTCTTAGGGCCTTAATATATCCCACCCTGACCCAAAGCTGAGGGCAGCTGCCTGCAGCTGAGACCATGCAACTCGTCTCACAAGTGAGCACAGCCAGGGCCATGGTGGGAGTCTCCCCCCACATCCTGATCCCACCAATGGCTCCTACTGCACACGGTCAGGTGACAGGTTAATGTTTAACCCCCCCCATGAGGCCTCCCCCTGGTTCTCTCCAGCCAGGAGAGCTCGGGGTTAACCTGGGGGGGTGGGGGCAAGCACCTGGGGCCAGGCCCCCAGCTCCCACCCTGCTTCTGCCCTAGGCCCTGGCTGCCCACGGGGGCCATATCCTGCCTGGAGATGAGATCGTGCAGGTCAACGAGCAGGTCGTGGTGAGTCTGGGGGATGGGGGCCTGGCTTCAGCACCCAAGTCATGGCTGGGGGGTCCCTGGCAGGGGGTGGGAGGGTCTGGGGGCACAGGACCTGCACCTTAGCAGGATTGAGTGGGGGCAGGTGGGAGCTGTGGCTGAGAATGGTCTAGAGGACGTAGGAGTCACTGCTTATGGGGGGTGGATTTGTGGGGGTGGGAGCTGCAGCAGCACTTGGGGCATGGGGAGCCAGGGGAGTTTGGGGGATGCGGGAGCTGTGGGGCTGGGAGGGTGCTGAGGCAGCTGTGGGGCTGGGGCCATGTCCCACCGCTCACCAGGGTGTTTGCAGGTGGGCTGGACACGTGTCAACTTGGTGAAGAAGCTGCTGGAGAAGGCGAATGGGGTGACACTGGTGCTGAAGAAGGTCCCCCTCAATCTCCCCAGATCACCCACATCTCCCAGACAGCAGGTGAGTAATCCCAGTGCTCCCAGTACAACTGCAATGCCACACTGGGCTGTGCTGGGAACTAGGCAAGGATGCTTGGGGCTGGGCATCTCCCACTGCATTAGTGGTCCCTAAAGTTTGGGGCCACCATGGTGGGATGTGATCTGGCTCTGACACTCCATTGACAGAAGCCGGGAACGTTTTCGGATGCTATAGATCCCTCTGAGGCCAGGAACGACGAGTGCCCGGGCAGCCCTGTGTCCCTGACCTCCAGGTGAGTCCCAGCCCCATGGCCCAGATCCCAACACCCTGGCCCAGACACTGAGGAGACATTTGGGTGCTCCTGAGGCCCCTTCCCAGCTCCTTGAGGGGGAGAGGTGCTGGCAGCGCAGCAGCTGCCTGCAAGCGGCCCGGGAAGCTGCCAGTAGTGTCAAGGAATGAAAAAAAAAAAGTGGCTGTGTTTGTAATTCATTCACTTGGTAACGTTTTAATGGGGTGGAAACTATATTTAGACATGACCCTTCTCCTCTCCCGGAATGGAAAGGCGTGTGCAGAGCTGGGGGCAGCGCAGACGAGCTGCCAGGAGCCGTTGGGCTGGGCTCAGACTCCGCTGCGGAGCGTGAGGCTGTTGGAGTTGGTGCTGAGCCACCGGTGCTGAGCCACTGCGGCCGTGTCACCTCCAGCCCCGCTCCTTGGCCAGGAGAACTGCCGGTGCCGAGGGGGTGCAGGGCTGGCCAGAGCCCAGCAGTGGGATCCCTGCGGCGGTCACGGGGGTTTCGGCTCAGGGGTCCCTCTCCCCGCAGCGCTGCTGCCGACTTGGACTCGGGACCGGACTCGGCACCAGACCTCGGCACCGACGAAGAGGACAGAGAGGACGAGTGGCCCTCGGGGCTGCCCGGGCTGGACGCACAAGAGCTGTCGGGACTGCCTGGCCCTGGTAGGAGGGGAGTGCAGAGGGTGTCTGAGGACAGAGAGGTTTCTCCCCTGTGATGGGAGGTTGCAGTCATGCTTGGTGGTTGCAGGTGCTGTGGAGGAGGAGGAGGTGGTGGCAGCGTGTGAGGGTGACACCCCGTTGGGCATCACAAGCACCTTTGCTGCCACTGGACCCTGCACTGAGGCGCTCAGCCCCACGGCAGCCCCTGCTACAGGGTCTGGGGGTATAGAGCCTGATCCTAGGGAGGTGAGAGCTGGTGGAAGAGGAGCGCTGAGCCTCGGGAAGGGGGTTGTGCTTAATTAATGCCCATCCCTAACTGCTTATCTCTGTTTCCCTGTCCAGGGCAACCCCCAGACAGGACGCAGACCCAAAGGTGAGAGGGACCCTGCCGGGGCTGGGCTGAACAGGGTTGGAGACCCTCCTGGGCTCTCCTGCAGCTCCCACTTCTCTGCTGTTGACCTTCCCTTCCACCACTGTGGCCGGCAGGAGTGGCAACCAGGCTGAGCCGCCGGCGGGTCTCGTGCCGGGACCTGGGCCGGGTGGACTGTGATGGCTGGCTCTTGAAGAAGAAGGACCATGTGGGCTTCATGGCCCAGAAGTGGAAGCGGTGCTGGTTTGTGCTGAAGGGCCACACGCTGTACTGGTACCACCACCCCAATGTGAGTGGGAACACCGGGTGTCCTCAGTTCCCCTGGGACAGACAAGGTGGGCAGTGAATGTAGGTATTTCTTGCTTGCAGGATGAGAAGGCTGCAGGTCTCATCAATGTGGCCACCTACGACCTGGAGAGCACAAGGGAGCAGAAGAAGAAATAGTGAGTGGGATCTGTCTTGTCACTGACCTCCCAGCTGGTGGTGGAGGGCAGGATGCTGTCCCGAAGGTTCTGGGTGCTGCCTGCATGTCCCTGTGATTGAGGTGGGGTCCCCACAAGGCTGGTGGGGTCCCTGCAGTGCTGGCAGGACTGGCTGCCATGCACAATGGCAGCCTGTGTTCCAAGATGTGCATTGCATTACGGGTGTTCTCTGGGATGGGTGGGGATGGGTGAGGGCTGACTCCACTTGTGAGGGGCCCCAGCAGCAAAGGCTTCTTCTCTTCCAGTGTGTTCCAGCTTTCCCATCAGAGGTACAAGCCCTTCATCTTCGCTGCAGAAACACTGTCTGATTTGAGCATGTGAGTGGAACACCAGCCAGCAACACACCATGCTGGTCCTGTCACACCAGGCTGGCTGTGACCCTCTGTCTGTCCATCCTTTCTCTACCCAGGTGGGTCAGTCGCCTGATAACAGCTAAAACAAAGTATGCACTGGCCAATCAGTCAGTGCCGGACAAGGAAGAAGGTAACAGGAGGTGGGAGATGGGGTTGGTTCCCCCCAGGAGATGGGGGACCCTGTGGGGACCCATGGGGCAGCCGTGCCTGGGGCTGTGGCCCCTGCATGGAACCGCTGGGAGCTTTGCCCATAGTTCAGGGGAAATGTGAGAAATGGTCCCTGAGAGGGGAGGGCTGGGCTGATGCTTATCCCCGGGGAGGGCTGGTGCCGCAGCCCAGGACTTCTCACTCCAGCTGTTCCCACTGTCCTTCCCCTGTGGCTCCAGACTGTTACAGTGAGACAGAAGCCGAGGACCCTGATGACGAGTCCCCCAGGCATGGATGCGATGTGGTGAGTGGCCCTAGGGGACATCCCGGGAAGGGACTGGATGATCCTCTGCTTGCCTCCTGCTCGTCTCTCCCTCAGCCGAAGAAGAGGCTGCAAAATGCACCAGAGAAAGCGCAGCTTTTCCTGGCCAGCGGTGAGTCCAGCAGTGCAGCCAGCAGCCCGCAGGGCAGCCCCCGGCCCTGCTCACCCATGGGTAGGTAACATCTGTCACCTTGTGCACACCCTGTAGCTGAAGTTAGGGCCACCCTTTGGGATGTGTGTGTGTGCACGGGAGTGTAACGAGTTGGAATGTGTGAGTGTGAACCACGCGGTGTCTCGGGATGGTCCTGGGACAGGGTCGCGTGCAGGGACATCCTCCTGGGGTTTTGGGGCTGCCCTCTGCCATGGTGCCCCCTCTCTTTGCCCAGACTCTGCTGGGGAGGATCTTGAGTGCCTGATGCGGTGCCTGAAGCAGGGTGGGGTGTCCCTCATTGGGCAGCAGCGGTTCCTGACACAGGAGCAGTGCCGCAAGTCCTTTATCCGGCGCAACAAGAACCCCCACATCAACGAGAAGGTGCATGCGGTACGAGCCCTGCAGAGCACACTCAAGGTGGGAGCTGGCTGCCCTCTGATTTCCCCCTCCCCCACACCAAACCCACTACCTAAGTGCAGCCCCCCAAAACCAAGCCCTTCCTCTTGGCAGGCAAAGCTGGCAGAGCTGCAGGCCCTGGAGCAGCTGCTCAGTGATGCTGCGCTCACCTCCAAGAAGTTCACCTGCTGGAAGGAAGAGCACCAGGAACTGTACCAGGAGCTGCGGGAGTGGTGGTCAGGGCGGCAGGGACAGGACCCCAGTGGGGGACTCGGAGCTGTGCACAGCCCCCCCGAAGAAGCAGCTGAGCCCTGAGACCCATCCAGGACCTCTCTGTCACAAATGGTTGCTGATGAAAACTATGGTTTCGTGGGAGCAACGTGGGTGCTCTGCTTGTGCTGGGGATACTGATGACATTTTTGAAGACTCAGCTCCCACTGTTTTGAAGACTCAGACACAGGACAAATGCCCTCTGCTCCATGGCCCCTCCCTGGGGCAGGATGCTGCAGTGTCAGTCTTGCCTTTCCTGAGGACATTTTGCCTCTGGAGGGGCCTTTTTTTTCTGGAGGAACATGCCCCCACCTTACACAGACAGCAGTGTGGTGCTTCCAGCTGGCCCTCTCAGGATCTCTCCTGTAAATAAACCTGTGTCAGTGCGGGTCGAGTGCGATGTGGCTTTTCTCAGGGCTGAAGTGTTCCTGTGGTGATGGCCGTGTGCCGCCATTGAGGCGCACCACAGAATCACAGACTAATCTGGGGGTCCAACCCCTGCCACAGGCAGGGACACCACCCTCCAGGCCTGCAGCCAGACAAGGTTGCCCAGGGCCCCATCCAACCTGGCCTTGAACACCTCCAGGCTTGGGGCATCCCCCACCTCTCTGGGCAGCCCCTTCCAGCCCCTCACCACTCTCTCCATGAAGAACTTCCCCTGATCTCCAACCTGACCCTTCCCTACGCCACTCAGCCCTCCCTCCACCGTGCTCAGGGGCTTGGGGCAGCCCTGCTCTCCAGTCCCCGGGGACTCTGGGACAGGCTCCCGCGGCGCAGCGAGCGTGGGACGGGGCAGGCGAGGTGCCTATTAAGGGCTGGGTGCTCCGGCCTTTCGGGCCAAAGGAGACAGTGCAGGGGCAGGAGATGCGCTCAGCCGTGAAATGGCGGCCGGGTCGCGGCCCCCGCCCCTTGCGGCCGTGCTGGGACACTCATTCGGGAACCGGCCCGCGGAGGGCGGCGCGGCGGACGGGCTGCGCTCAGCGGACCCGCCGCCACCGCTGCTAGCACTGCGCAGGCGCGGGAAAATCACCGGCACTGCGCAGGCGCGGGAAAATCACCCGCGCTGCCCTTTCAAGCACCGCCCTCCGGCTGGCGGCTGAGGACGCTTTGCCTCCGCCAATAGCCGTCGCTCCCTCGAGGGGCGGGCATTAGCGTTCCAGTGAGCCAATGAGAGGTGGAGGCGGGAGGAGCCGGCGCGCCCGATAGGCCGCAGGGCGGAGGTTGGCCCATCCCCATTGGCTACGCCCCCCTCGCCTCAGTCTGTAACGGTCGCGGTTCGCCGGGAAGCGTGAGCGCCGCGGCGGAGTGGTGAGAGGCCAGCCCGGCCCGGCCGGGTGTTGTTCTGCCGGCGGGTCTCCCGGGACGGGCAGCGCCTCTCTCCGCACTTACTCTCCTCGCTGAAACCATCTCTCATTCTTCGTCCACGGNACGTCGCTCCGTGTACCTGCCAAAATCTCCCCTCACCCTCAGGTAAAGCGCTGACCTCCCTCCCCCCGTCCCCTCCACCCCGTCTTCATCACCCACCGCTCCTCATCCTCCTTCGTTTTCGCCTACTTTACACGTCTCATCTCACCGTGTCTGCGGGAAGGGGGTGGGCTGTAGGGTGGTGTGGGTGCTCCCTGAGGGGTGTGTTTGTCATGGGGTGGTGCTGGGTGAGTTGGGAATGTTTGTCTTGTATTTCAAGAGCACACGCTTGAGTTATCCTGTTGTAACTGACTGTAGCCGTGGAGATTGGGATTTAAACTCTGCATTTTCTGAAGCACACCTAAATTAGATACAATAAGTGCTGTGTTTAGCTGTAGCCGTTTTATTTGCTGTCTGAGGAAATGCTACTTCTGATTATCAACCCTATTGTATTCCCAGTGTCTACTCTGTGTTGTAAAATCTATTTGTACGTATACATATATGTGTTTTATAAGAATTAATGGCTCTCGTGAGCTCTTTGAATCAGATAAGCAAAAATCTGTGAGAGCTGGTAGTTAGGGGTTTAGTGGTGGAGAGGAGAGCGGCCTTGAATTTCTACAGTGAAGCTGGAGAGCTGCAGATTCCACTTACCTCATCGGAGCAGGAATTCACTGCCTGAGCTACTCGAATAAGCAGAGAAATTAAACCAAAGCTCTGGAAAGGTAACGATTGTTGTTTATGGAACAACAATGCTGAGTTCTGATGACTGCATGTCTGCGTGCAGTTGTTCAGTGACCTCCACAGAGGGCAGAAACGAACTGGTTCAGAGTTAAGACTTTTTGAAGGGAAATTTTTAGTTTCTGTAGATGTAAAACCATGGTGACTGGTGCTCTATAAATAACTACGATGGGGATAGCACATGCCCCAGTTGAAAGGCGCTGCTGAGTTGCTGCATACCTGGAGAATGTTGCAAACAGGAACTCTCTTCATTTCTCAGGCATGAAGGAAACCTCCAATGACTGTAAGGGTTTCAGGAAGTTTTTCTTCTGCCTGCTCCAGGAATGAAACAGATATTTTGGGAGGAGATACTAATTAAGTATAAAATCCTGTACTAATCTGAGTTAGAAGTAGCTGATGTGTATGTACCCATCAGTTAGCGGGAACATAGTTTGGTCAGTGCTGATTATAAAATAAGATTTTTAATTATTGTCCCATAGTTTGCTGGATAGATAAGATGGCTGCTCTTGAGAAACATTCAGACCTGAGGCTCCAGCACAACAATCCACCAGGTAAGCACAGTCCTTTCTTTAAAGCCCTGCTGCTGTCGGATCCTGTTACAGTTCCTCTGAGGAGATACGTGTCCCTGAAAAAGAGCTCTTTACCAAAAGCTTTCTGTTAAAAAAAGCAGTGTCTTATTCCTGCAAAATAAGGCAGTTGCATGGATATGCAAATGTAGAGAATCATTTGATAACAAATCTATATGTTGAGCTGTAACAGATTAATTGGGAAGAGTTCTTAACAGTTAATGCAAAAATTAATCTTTACCAGTACTGCTGTTAGCTAACATGGTTGTTGCTTGTAGTTGGAGATTACTGACTAGGTGTAATATTCCCATTGATAAGTTTAGTGATATAATTTACTACTTTTGAATTTGGACTTCCATAACAAGATGGATTTTCAGTCTCCTGTTGCAATTGCTTGACTTGCCAGTGCTTGCTGCCCTGTGCTTTGCTTTTGCAAAAAGTATTTCTTTAGCAGCAATGCAGGGAGTCGGGCAAGGACTGGCTTGGATTTTGGTAGCATGGGTAGTTAGATAAGAGTTAATTAGGTGTATTGAAAGGCTTTTGAGTTGGCTAAAACATAAATACCCTTGGCTTTGTCTCTCCAGATCCCAGCACCAGTCAGAAGAGTCATTTCTTGGAGACTGACTGGAAAACACCTATGTTGTCTGTGAAGTTCCAGAGCCGGGTCAGTCGCTGTTCGAGCGTGGCTGACAGTGGGGATGGAGGCATCGGGACCTCCTGCTCGGACAGCACAGAAGGTGATGGTCAGCAGTAGCAGCCAAAGACTTTAAAGCTTTCTTACAAGTCTGGCAAGCATTAAATAGCCAGGTGTTACTGAACCCTGGGATGTGAAACTTGGGGACAGTGGAATCTGTGATGTTGTTTGGAGTCTGTTTCAGAGCAGTGCCTCGGCATGCAGTTGTGCTGCCAAAAGATAATAGCTGATTAAGGGAGCTGTAGTTTCTGAGAGCTAGTTATCTTGTAACTGTGGCATGCGGTTTTAGTTGACTAAAATAGCCATTTTGGTGACTTTTCTGGCTCATGGTGACCTACAGGTGATTTATCAGCAAGTCTGTCTTGTTTTGTTGGGTTTTTTTTTAAGAAATAATTTATAGGTGTTTCCAGACACTTCAAGTCTGTGTTTGCATCTTCATGCATGAAAGTGACACAAAACATGATTGATTCTTCTTTCAGTGGTGAGGAAAGGAAGTTTTTGTTCTTTAAATCACTACATATGTTTGTGTGTTTCATAAGCTGCCCTGAGCCTTTTGACTGAGCTATAGATCTTAATGCTGTGTGAGTTGAAGGCTTTTTTAAAAGTCTGGCTTGTAGAAATATTGCTAGAAGTATTACTAGAGTGTGTGAGTGGTCCACCTAGCCTCTTTCAGGATAGTGAAACATCCTGCAGCACACTGAGGGCAGGGGAGAGAAGGCTGATCCTTTCAGAAATCGCCCTTCTGAATGTTTGTAGTGTGTAGCCTTGTTTGTGTGAGCTGAGGCCGAACTGTGGCACTGCCAGCTGGCTGAAGCACACTGGCTTCAAAGTCTGTATGTACCTTAGAAATGTGACCACCCATAGCACACTCAAGGAACTGGTTGCACACGTGGTGTGCTGGTTGGAGGGCTCAAGTTCCTGACAGCAGTACTGGGGTGTAAGTATAGGGGCTGTAAAAGGAAATCCTACAGTCTTCTGTGCTTGCCAAGGTGGACACGCTTGCGACTGCTCGGTAACATGGTGTTCTTGGGAGTTCCTAGGCACAGCCAAGAAATATGTAAGAGGTCTCCTCCCCCTCCTGCTCAGTGCCTCAAAGTTCTGTGCCTTTGTTGTGATAGTTTTCCTGTAGTTTGATGGCCTTAGCAGAATCTTGTTTTCCATCCTGTTCAAACTGTAACCTTTTATTCCCTCTCCTAACACTGAGTTTACAGAGAGGTAGAAGGGTGACCTTGCAGTCCTGCTGCTGGATTACAGAAACATCATATGGGGATGGGCCTCTCGCCAAAACCTGGGAAGAAAACAAGTTTGTCTATCTGGGAGAAACCGGGAATTACTGCAATACACAGTGTGTTGGGATGAGGAATGACAACAGGCTCTTTGCTGTTTGTGTTTCTCAGCTCTTGCTGTTGCTGTATTGAAATCTGAGAGTTGCTAAGAATAACCCTGTATTTCCACGTAGCCAGGTTTGGTGCCCATCTGAGAGGATGGGCTCGTGTTGGGGTCCGTGTGCTGGACGCAGTCTCATTTCCTGTGGCAGTAAGGCAAGAGCTGTTGTGCTAGCCTCTAGAAAAAGCTCTTTTGCTGCAGTGTCCTGGAGGAGTTGGAAGGTCAGCTGCTTGGAAATCTAGCTTTCAGCTGTGTCTGAAGCTCATCATGGGCTTAGTGAAGGCTCCAGTTAGTTTTGATTACGGTTCGGAGTTGCTGAGCTGTGGGACGGGCAGAATCAAGGTGTTCAGCTGAGTAAGTTTCAGCCTTTTTATTCAATTTAAATGACTTGATTTCTACATCTATAGAAAGATAACCTTATTGATTTAAGATTATACTACAGTAACTTAAAGAATCAAAAATGTGTAGTGAACTAGATTTGGTTTCACCCTGTGGCTTATGGTGGTAGGAAAGTGTCAGCTGGCTCCTGAAGTTTGTAGTGAGGGGAAGCAGTTATGTGTCTTAGTCTTACTGCTGCTTAGGAAGATGTATTTGGGGGAATACAACTAGTTTTTAAAATTCTTTCAGAAAGTTGTTTGGCAGAGGAGTGGCTGAATGTTTTCAGGATTGTAGTTAAAGCATCGCTCTTCTTCTTTCCCTAGACGTTTGCAATTCCAGTAACGGTTCCTCATTCCAGCCCATCAAAACCCAAGTGACCATCCCAACAGCCCATGTTATGCCTTCTACACTGGGTGCCTCACCCTCCAAACCATGCTCTGCAGGAGACCAGAACTGTTTGCAGAATGCTTCACAGCCTGCTGTGCCAGGATCTGCTTCTGAACATACAGGGATCATGAGGAACGGAGACTTTAACGCAGGGAAGTCTTCTCAGGTGCCACCCAGGGATCTCTTGCGTCTCTATAGAATTTCAGGGGAAAATGGTGTTGAGCAATCCTGGAATCCTGTTTCTGATCACATGAGAACAGAAGATACTTGGAAGTTTGACACCCCTGCCATTGAGCACACACTTAACCAGTCTTTCTTTCTGGATAGTTTGTGTGCTGACCCTCTCCACAGGTTCCAGAAGTTCAATCCAAGCTCTGGGACAGTTCAGGCAGGAAAGGACCATTATAAGGTGCTGCCAGAGACTAAGCAGGCTGCCAGGGCTAATGGAGCCTGCGAGCCCCAGGATGGAACGTGGCCGAGCGGGAGCAGACTGCCAGCGGGAGCCCAGGCTGAGAGTTTCTTCTCAAAGCCCATGCCTCCATCTCGAGCGTGGATGCCAGAAGCCTGCTCACTACATCCACATGAGAGGGTCTGTGAGCTCAGTGCTTGGAGGGAACAGCTGGACAAAGTGAGGTTGCAAATAGAGCAAATGCAGGTAGGGAGCTGCTTGTGCAAATGTATGAGTGTGAAACCCTTCACGTCTCTTTAGTTGTGAATAGTTGTCCCAGGCTTAAGAAGCAAGGGGAAAAATGTCTTGTGCTTCTCTGTCTTACACTGAAAGTCTCTTAATGATCTGTTTTTATGACAAGTAGCATCACAAGTATCATCTGACATGGTGCTTACGTAGAGCAGCCCTGTATTATGTTACAGCTCTGCACCGTGGTTCAGATCAAGAGGGCAAAATACCCTGTCTGCTAGAAACTCAAGGAAAATCATGTCAAGTTGTTAACAGTTTCTAGAATAATTGTCCCTAGAGGTAGGAAACAGACTTTTTCTTGAAGATGCATAGAGCTGTCTGCAGTTTCCTAAGTGGGATCAGTTTGAGTTCCTACTGGCTCTACCAGTGTGGAAACAAACTGATTCCAGCAAGCTCACAGAGGGATCTAAAATTATTTGCTAATCTCCAGCTGTGCTTGGGCAAAGTTACTTGTTCTTGAACATTGACAGAGACTGAAATAGCGATGCCCTGGCATGCAGATGAGCACACAGTGTGCAAAATAGCTCTAGTCAATGTTGCAATTGCCTTTGTGGAGCACAAACCACTCTCCCTGTTTTGTCTCCTCTTTCAGTTACAAAGTGGAGGTGCTTGCCACCATCCCTCGGTGTATTCTCCTTCGCTGCCCACACCTGATCCAGCCCAGTGGATCAATATTCTGAATTCCAATGAACACCTCCTCAAGGAGAAAGAGCTGCTCATCGACAGGTGAGTGTTTGACACTGTGGCTTAGGGACTCCAGCACCTTTCCTCTTGGAAAGGGGAGGTTTTGGAGGTACTGAGGGGAAGCAGTCCCCTCTAGCTGATTGAGCTTTTTGTGCTGCAAAGATGAACAGAATGACCTTTAAGAACAATTCTTCTCCCTTTTTTTTTGGAAGTAGGACAGTGATCCTGAGGGGTTTAAATAAATTTTGATTATGGTTTTCAATGTTTTATAAGGGATAAAGATGTGTTTACATCATGATTATCTGCAGTGATAAAAACACTGTGCTTTTGCTTGGGGCTTTCTGGGAGCTCTTTGAGATCCTTGTTTTAAATTAGTTCTTTGTGTCTTTGGGCTGGTAAACAATGCTTCTCATACCAAATGCTAGCAGTCCATAAACCTTTTGAAAATGTAAGTCCTACCAAAAATCACCTTCACATTTGGACTGTAAATACTTTTTCTGTTTGGCCATTTTGAGTCCTATGATGTCTCTTGATTTTACTCATAAATTTCACAGCCAAACTAAATCTGCCAAAGCAGGCAAATCTCTTGTGCTTAGTGTAAAATTGTTGTGGGAGGGGAGGCTTTGAAGGCAGGGAATGGAAGTTACTTCCAATTATAACAAACAAAAAATAAAAATTAAATGGATAGCTTGGATTATTTCTCTGCAGGTCAGTTCTGAGTTGCAGAGCTGTCTTTCCATTCTGTATGGAGCATTGGAGTGTGGTGGCACTGTTAATGTTGTGTTACTTTCTACTATCATTGCACCAAGGAGTATGTTTGAGAACAGTGCATTTTTATCTTTAAGACAAAGACAACACATATCCCAGTTGGAACAGAAGGTTCGGGAAAGTGAACTGCAGGTTCACAGTGCCCTGCTTGGCTGTCCAGCACCCTATGGAGATGTCTACATGTTGAGAATGCAGGTAACTGGGTACATCAGGGTGCTAGTAAGAACTATGTACTGGATCTGTGTGTTATTAGGCATTTCCCGAGTGGGAGGGCTATGCAGAGTAAAGTTAACCTTCTATGGGGTCTTGATTACATGTCATCTCTGACTCTGGAGATGTCAAGCCCAGAAGTACTTTGATTTTAGAAGCCAAGCTAGTGATGCAGATGCTTGAAGCAATGAGAAGTGCTGTTCCAGGCCCTGCAGTAAGATGGGCTGAATGTTTGGGAATGAGGAGAGCTGAGAACACGCTCAGAGCACAGCTGCTTGGAGCCAGCTTGTAACAACCAGATTCACAGGCTGCCTCTGTCTGCAGGAGCTGCAGCGGGAGAACACGTTTCTTCGAGCACAGTTCACAGAGAAGACTGAATCACTCAGCAAGGAAAAGATTGAATTGGAGAGGAAACTAGCTGCTGCAGAGGTGGACACAAAGCTGATCCGGGAGTCGCTGAAGGAAACTATGCAGAAACATCTGGAGGAGTTAAAGAAACAGGAAGAAAGGGTATGATTCCATTGCTCTAGAGATGGGGAAGTGCTTTTCTTGAAGGAGATTAATCTAGGCACTGGAATGACTTAAGTGTTCTCTGACAGTGTTATTGCAGGTATTTTCTGATCTCCCTGTAGATTACTTAGGTTTATAAGCAGAAGCCTCCTGCAGTCAGAAGTATTTTAGTATCTCCTCTTTTAATCAGCAAAGGGGTCTAGCTTTAGCTAAGGAGTGGAAATGTTCCTGAGGTAAAGGGGTCTTCTGTTTTGGTATTGAGTGCTGTACAGAAAGGTAAAAAAGTTGGTCTTACAGAGGATTGGAGAATGGACAAGAGAGTATATAAACTGAACTTGTACATAACTGTCCCTGTAGGTAAAAGGACGAGACAAACACATTAACAACCTTAAAAAGAAATGCCAGAAGGAATCTGAGCAAAACAGAGAGAGACAACAGAGAATTGAGACTCTGGAACGATATCTGGCTGACCTGCCAACCCTTGAGGACCACCAGAAACAGATCCAGAAGGTAAAACTTCCCTGGAGTTGTGCAGAGCCACTATCACATATTTACTTGGGTAAATATCTGCAGTTTCAGATAATCTCTGCAGCCACCTGCTCTGGCCTTCTTGGGGAAGGGATGTTCTGAGCTGTAGCTGAGAATTGTCACATAAGTAGTAAAACCCTGCCTTACAAATGTAGCTGAAACACAGCATTGGTGGAGAAACCCCTGGGAGGTCTCTAGAGCCTTGTGATGGTCTCTTGCAGCTGAGGGAATCTGAACTGAAGAGTGCAGCTATGCAGGAAACAGTGCTGGCACTGGAAACGGAGCTTGGAGATGTCCGGGCTGCTTTGAGGGAGCAAGGGATGCAGCTGGAAACCCAAAAACACAAGGAGCTGGAGCTCCTGTCCACTGTGCGCAGGTAAAACTATTGGGGGACTGTAATAATCTTCATCTTTGCACTGTAGTAACACTAAACAAGAACCAGGTTACTGTGGCTTTGTGGTGGTTGTGTGAGTGTTCACAGAAATTCTTGGTTCACGCTCTGTGTGCCAAGGTGTGAGCAGAACCAGATGGCTGAAAGAAAGGGGCCCCTGTTCTGTCCCCTGGGTTGTCTGTGTCCTCACCTTATTGCTCTCAGCTGTAACTCCCTGCAAAATGGGCCTGTGTAATCTGTGGTCGTTGCATCTCTGCACGTGTGCCAGTGTTGTGGGTGAGGCTGTGTCCAGGGAGAGGGCCCCCCTCCTTCACAGCCTTTGTGGTTTGCAAGCTGGGATGCAAATGGGAACACTGACATCTGATGTGAAAATCATTCACCACCTCATAGTGTTCAGTGAGAGGAAACACCTTAAATAAAGCTGCTTTTCCCATGGTGTTCTGCTCATTCAGCTTGCAGGACAAGGTGCAGCAGAGTGTAAAGAATGCAGAGAAAGGACCCGCTGCACAGGATGGGGAGAGGCACAAAACAGAAAATGACTCTCTGAAGAAAGAATGTGACTGCCTCAGGAAGGTAACAGGCTGCCCTGCACGGGAATCACATGGTTTTCCTTCCACTCAGTCATATCTTTCCCTGACATGGAATCAGGAACCTTTGCAGTCATGACTGCACTGTGGTTCCTGGCATTACAGACTGAGGGCTTTTAAAAGCTGCTGTTGGTGTGTTATGGTAATGCTGGAGAGAAGTTGCAGAATGCAGAAGAGGGGAGAGGAAAACCACAAGAATGCAACTTCTCCAGTCATATTTTTTTTAGCTGCTGCTTTTAATGGTGCCTGTTATCAGAGGATCTAAGCCCATTACTAACAGAGGCAGTGATTAAAGCAGTAAGTGGACAGGATAAAGAGGAGATGCTGTCATACTGTAGGAGACAGTAGGATGGTACCACTGAGTCTGTGCAGCCAGTTCTGATATCACTGCTTTTGATTCCAGATCGTGGACAAACAGCAGAAGAAGATGGAGCAGTTGTCTTTGCAAGTGAAGGTGAGAGGTAACTGTGGAGGGACCTAGAGCTTGAGAATCTGCTGTGAAGTGAGTTAGACTTACTACTTTTCCATTGTCTGTCCCAGAACCTGGAAGAACAGGTGGCCCAGGAAGAGGGGACAAGCCAAGCTCTGAAAGAGGAGGCAATGAGAAGAGAAAATGCACTGCAGCAGCTCCGGACTGCAGTGAAAGAGGTCAGAGTGGGAGTGTTTAGAGTGCCTTAGCATAGCAGTTGAATGAACAGTGGATTGTCTTTTAGCAAGGTCCTTAATTTGCAGGGGCAGTGTCTCCTGTTTCCTCTTCCTTCATTGTCCTGTCAGTGCTCTGGAAGATGCACTTCTCTGATCAGAAGCAGGAGGAAAAAAGCAGTTCTGGGGCAGTGGGTTATGGTGGAGGATGTGGAGCTGGACAGCCCTGGCTGAAGGGCAGGGCTTGAGCCCCACTTGAGCCTCAAGGAAGCCTTAGCATGGTGCTGGGTGGCCCTTGAGGAGAAGGAATGGCTGGTGCTCACATCCTGGAAGCTGCTTGTGTCGTGCTTTGGCAGGGTTGATGCACTGTTGTGGAGTGTTTCCTTGAGCTGGGGAAGCCAAATACTTGCACCCTGTAGGACTGACTCTCAACTTACATGGCAAGAGTCTGAAGGGCTTGAAGTCAGCCTGCTGCCCTCTGTGCTCCTATCATCATGGAGCAGTTGCATTAAGCTGCTTTAAGCATGCTAGTTCTGTACCAAATGATTGCTCCTGTGTCATCCATTCAGCTTTCAGTGCAGAACCAGGATCTCATCGAGAAGAACCTGACCCTTCAGGAGCAACTCCCCCAGGCAGAGCTGCCAACCCAGCCGCTGCCTATGGAGACAGCCCGCCTTGCCCAGGAACTGCACACTGAGCTGGCCAGTTGTCTGCAGGATTTGCAGTCTGTCTATAGCATTGTCACTCAGAGGGCTCAGGGCAAGGATCCCAACCTCTCTCTGCTCCTGGGCATTCGCTGTAAGTATGTGGAGCCATGGTAGGACAAACCCTTTGGCTCCTGTGCTGCACAGAATAAACTAACTTGCATATAATGTAGCATGGGAAGGTCTCATCTCTCTGGGGTTCTGAACCTGTCTGTGATTAGCTGTCTCTAAAGGTGCATGATACAATAACTAAGTAGTAATTCTGTTGCAAATGTGTGTTGGCTTTTCTGGCTCACTTGCAAATGCTTGTGATCCTTGGTCACAAGCATTTGAGGTAACTCTCTTCTCTGACTTCACAGCTGTGCAGTACTCAGTTAAGGAGGACAACTTGCTGACCCCTGATGGACTTGCAAAGAAACTGGTGGATGTAAAACAGCTCCACAAAGAAGTGGAGGACTTGAGGACAGCAATATCTGACAGATACGCTCAGGACATGGGAGACAACTGCATCACCCAGTAAAGAACGCTCCCCAAAGTAAGATAGGAAATGAAGACTTAAAACCCTCAGGAGACCAGAGCTCCTACAACCCAAAACCTATTCAGCACTTTGCCGTGCCTTTGCTTGGGTACAAGAAGTGTGACTTATCCATCCGTGAGAAATCAGGGCTGGGGGGGTTGTTGCTGGAAGTGTTTTGCTGCTGTTTATCTGGAATTGTTCAGGGCTTCGGTGTTGGGCTTTGCAGCAGCTTTGATCTTATGGAATGTGTTTGTGTTGTGTTTGCTGGAGCTGGTGGGGTCTCTGATGCTGGGAGGTGAATTCTGAAGTGCCTTCCAGGCATGTCAAATGCTGAACATGCAAATGTGACGGTTAAAAGCATCACTAAAAGGAAGCCTATGCCCTGGTCTTTCTGATAAATTCTCTGTGCAGATCCTGTGTGCCTAGTGAGACCAGGGGATTACCACAGTGCTCAGGGGATATCTGAACTCCACAGGCAAGCAGGTGTGCCCCTTACTGCTGCTCATTACACTGAGGTGCTACAGGCTCCTCAGATGCTTCTACACCCATCCATGGAATAGGACCTGCTTTGCTTGGGTAAATTCAACCAGAGCCTTTCAGTAGCCAACAGGAGTTGGGGCATAAAGCAGCACTAAAAGAAGACTCCAAAAATGCTCCCCCTGGGCACTGTTACTCTGGAAGCCTTAAGCCTTTATCCCCCCTGAAATAGCACTGTGAGTGTGGGTATGATTCAGACTGCAGAGGACATGAATTGATCCCAAAGTGCCTTAATGTGTTTAGAGAAGCCTCCTCTCCGTGCAGTGCTCTGTGCCTAATGCATCTGCTGGCAGGGTGAGGAACCACTGGCTCTTAGAGCGGCCTGCAGAGCCATCATGAGGAATCCTGCTGAGCCTTTGATGACTGTAGCTCCTGCCAGAGCTGTGGAGAGCTGCTGGGTACCTGGGGAAACCTGTCACAGCTCAAAGGGGTGACACAGCTGCCTGGTGCCCTGCTTGGTAGGGAGAAAGCTGTTCTGGTCCTAACACAGCAGGGGATGGTACAGCTGGAGCTCTTCTGCAAGGTGGTAACTGCTCAGGCTTTGTCTCCTCTGCTAAAGAGTGGGATTTCTAAATAAATCAGCATGGGAAGCGGTCACATTGTCACAACTCTTCTTAACTTCAGTGGCAACTGTACAGGACTGGGTGCTTGGTTCTGACAAGGCTGTGGTGCTGAGGGTGGAGCTTTTTTGGTTTTCAGTTTGAGTTCAGAGCAAGATGGTATTATACCAGGGAAAATACTGCTGAAACTTCTGCTCCTTGGTTGCTCTTGGTTCGTGTTAGGCCTGTGAGCTGAAGGTTTGGGAGAAATGCTTTTGTTATTCCTTTGTGCTAAAGTTTGAGACCAAATCTGTTGTGTTTTCAGTGCTTGGTCACCACCACAGGTGATGGTGATAGACTGGTTAGTTGGCTGTCCTGCAATACCCAGGCAGAGAGCACAGCAGTGTCTGCCAGGCAGCCAGCTCTGCTCTGCCCAGTCTGGCGTGTTCAGGCCGTTTCTGTTCCGTGGCTGCTGATGCCGTGCAGGAAGCTGAGCGTGGGCCAAGGCTGTTTCCCGAAGCCCTCTGGCCTGGCCGCTGGGAGCTCTCTAGTCCTCGGGGTGCAGAGCACACCGGCAGTGACACCCCGGGGTCAGCAGGGGGGCTGTGGGGCACCACCCCCCTTCTCTGCATCCTCCCGGGGTGCAGCGGGAGCTGTGGGGGACACGGTTGCCCTCTGGCCCTGCGTAGTGTGCCTGGGACGTGGGGCGATGCTCGGAGCCTGGCGCCGTCCCCAGCAGCGTGGGGAGATGATTGTCGCCCTCCTGCCTGGCTCGGCCTGATGCCCACACCCCGCGTGGGGCAGATCTCGGGTCAGGCTCCCACCCTGCCGCACCCTCTCCCGAGCTGCCCGCGGTGTGTTTACCCCGTGCGCCGTCTCACCGACGCGTGTTGTACCGAGTGTTCGATTAAAATAAAGCCGCTCTGCTCCATTGCCGTGCAACGCTCCCGTGCGGCGGTGGAGGGGTGCGGGGG
>VXBZ01002746.1:990-47730 GCA_013399135.1 Heliornis fulica
CCCCTTCCCCTGGCGGTGGGCGTTGGGTAGGGGGGCTGGGAGCTCCTCTGCTTTGGGACGTGGCTGTAGGGAGTGAGGGGGAGATACCAGAGGTATCCGGGCCGGTTGAGAGGCAGGAGAGCTCCTTGGGGGCCTTGGGGTACTCTTTACAAGATCCCTGGCTATGGGGCAGGGGAAGCACTGCTATATAAGGGACAAGGATAGGGCTGTCCCCTGACAGGTCTTGCTGGGGGGGCTGTAGGGTCAGGGCCTTGAAGGCTCCTGGGTGTAGCCTCAGAGCCAGGGCTGTATCGGGCTCCTTTGAGGTCAAAGAAATCTTGTTCCTTCCTAAAGCCCTTGTTGATCCTGAATAGGTGCCCCAGCCAATGTGTGTCACCCCTCCTGTTATTCTATCCTGTATGGTGTTGCTCTTGGCCCAGCTCTGCCAAGGTAGGGGGGCTCTGTGTGTACTTCACCTGCATTGGTTTCTCTGGCTGTGCCATCCCAGTTCTTGTTGAGGCACCGGTGCTCACCCAGAGATGGGAGAAACCAGTGAAATGTCTCATTCAGGTGGAGTTTTGGAAGAAGGGACTGATGGTGGTGAAGGAGATCCTCCCTACAAGGCTTTGGGAGCAAAGCTCCTATGGGGAGAGAGCACCCACCTCTCTGGGGAGGCTTTCACAGGTGCTATTCCAGTCTGGTGCTCCTTATGTTTGCCTTATCTGAACCCTGCCCTTCCCCTCCTGGTGTGCAGACGCAGTGTGAAATGCTTAGTTGGCTTTAAATCCTGCCAGGCCAGTTAAATCTCTCTTTCTAATGTGCTTTCACTCAGTGTTTGTTGCTGCACCAGCTCTCTCAGGTTGGTGGGACAATCCAGGTCCGTGTCAAGCAAAGGGAAAACAAGGTGTGCTACCATTCCTCCTCTTTTGATGAGGAAAGAAAATGCTGTGCTTTCCAGGAGTAGTTTATCTCCTGATTGTTCCCATCCCTTACCTGGAGGTGACAGCAGTGTTTCCAGCTGGTGGTCTTAGACAGCATCTCTGTTGTGCAGTGGGTGACTTTGAGCTTTGGCTTGGAAACTCCAAACCAGGTGAACCGGTCTGGGAGGCTGCTGGTCCTGCTTAGACAATACACGCCAGTGTCAACTTTTTGGCAAAGTTATGCCCTGTTCCTGACAGCTGGCTTGGCAAATATCCCGTTGTTGGGGAGGCTTCTTGCCACCTCTAAATACTCTGTGTGCCAGTCCTTTCCAGGGACGATTACTGACAGGTCTTGGGTGACATAGCCATAGAAAGTGGAGGTGGGCTGTGCTGCGCTCGTGGATGCTGGGTCTGAAGCTTCCATCCTCAAAGCTCAGACAAAAAAAAAAAAGTTAAATCTTCCTGTAGAGATTCTTGTCTCTCTCCTTTCTTTGCCCTGACAGGCTGGCAGAGGGAAGCTTTGTAAAGGATTGGCGGCTGTGTTAGTTTCCTTTTCCACCACTCTTTGTGTGGTCACTTAGTTGTGTTACCTCTCAGTCAGTGGTTTTCCCCCTCATAGATTTGGGTTAGCAGAATTAGTAATTGTTGTTCCATGTTTCTGGTGCTGCCCTGTGCTTTTATTGCATTGGGAATTCTCACTCCAGTGATTTCCTGGGGATGTGTTGGCAGGTTGGTCTGGTGTGTTATCCTGTGTGATGGGTTGTTTATTTACTGCTCTTCGAGATGGGCAGTCTGGCTCTAGGGGGAGTGTTTAAATGCTGTTTTAAAAGGGAAGAACCAGAGTCTACTAGGAATAAATGTTCTGTGTCCAGAGTGGCACCGAGGTTTCATGGATATGCTTTCTGCTGGGTGTCATAACCCACACCCTGCAATGATCTCCTTGTGAGCAACATAACGCAGATAGCACAGCTGTTGTGCTGTCAGTCACCTGTCATACTAGACTCTGAACATATGGATAACAAGAAATGTCTGTCTCAGAGAGCTTCAGATGAGATAGACCGACACAGTGCTCTCAAACCTGTCCTTAGGTCTTGTCTCCTGACCCAGCAGCATGTTCACTGAGAGGTAGTGCCTGCCTTGAGCTTTCTGTCCCTGCAAAAGTCAGGTGAAGACAGCTTTGGGTGGAGAGGTCTGTTTGGAGACAGGTTCATCTAGCTGATCTGCATCAGAGGAACACCAGGCAAGAGTAAATAAAGTTATTGAGCATTGCTCCCCTGCCTGGATTTTTCTAAGGAGGATGTGCTGATGTACCTTTGTGTGGGGATGCTGGATCTGCTGGGAGTCACAAGAGCAGTCAGACATGAAGGGTGCAGACACTTGCCACCTCACAGCTCCGTGTGTGCTCGTGTATCCTGAAGTCACCTGTTGCACACCTCAGTGTTTGCACTCCTCCTGCCCAGCCTCTAACTGTGCATAGGTGTACAGGGCAGAGGCTCAGCAGAGATGGGACAAATGTGGGGAGAACCTGCTTCATGCAGTAGTTGGAGCTCACGGATGCGGGATGGTGGCATTCAGCCCTGCCTCTTTAGCCTGCTGGAAGTGAGACTGTCACCTTCACCCTGTTTGTATGGAAGCACAGGCTGCTGGGCTGTGCAATTAGACCAGTTTGGGATGCTTTGCTTTGGGGGAGCCTGGGTTCACATCCTTTAGAAGCACATATTTGGATGGTGGGACCCTCTGCCGTTGTGTTGGCCGTTAGCTTATTGCTTCAGAGCCCCAGGAAAAGGTTTCTTCACCCAGTGCTGGCTACCACATCCCCTCCTTTATCTCTAGTGTTTGGCTGGTGAGGTTCATGCCTTCACCCGTGAATCACAGTGGTCTCCCGTGCACGGATCCCTGTGCAGGGAGGAGCAGTGTTGTGACTGCTGTCACGAGACAGCGTGAGCCTGGTGCTGGCTACTGGAGAGGCTCTGCCAGCTCCTCTCCTGCAAGGAGCTGCTGTGAGTCACTGGGAAGCAGCACTGATCTGGAGGGGTTGTTTTTCTTATTCCTGATAATCTGCTTGCTATGCCCACCCACGGGGGTGCTTCTACTTAATAGCTGTCCTGACTCCTAGATGCTAATTAGTCAGCAAACTCTTTCCTAGGCTTGATGGCTGGTGAGTAAACACAGTGAGCCTTTTCAGCACTTCCAGCCACCAGGGACGGCAGCTCCAGCAGTGAGCCCACCCCTTGCAGGGCTTCACCACCAGGATCTCTGTGTTGTCGTTTCTACCTCTGCTCTGGCTCTCTGCATCTCTCCCCTGCTGCCTCCTCAGCATCAACTGGTTCCCAGTTGGCTTTCCAGCTGCACCAGGCTGCCGCCCCCTCCTACACGGCTGGGCTCTGCTCATTTTACTGCTGGGCACCATCTGCAGCTCCTGGAAACCAGGCCAGCTCTGTTGACCCACGAGGAGCCTGTTCCTTGTGTGTCAGCACTGAATGGGCCCTTGTCTCTGCTGTGGGATGCAGGGCTGTGTTGTGTATCAGGGGAAGGGGAGGACTTGTTTTCCAGAGGTGTTTTTTCAGGGTGGGGTAGGAATAGTTATCCAAATGGAGTTAATAACTTGGGATCCCTGTCTCATGTCCAGAGCCTGTAGAACTAGTTATGAGCACTCATCCAGGAGCTCCTCTCCACAGTGATGCTCCCTGTATAGTACACACAGCCCTCAGGCTCCCTGTCCCTTTAGTCCCATTCCACAGGAGGGGAGTGGAGGGATGGAGACCCGGTGACTCATTTCAGGCCATATAAGAAGCACTTGATTAGGCTGGGATTTGGAGCAGTGTCAGGCTGTATCAGGTACAGCTTTGCTGTAGCATTGGCTGCAAGCCTGAGAGCCACTGCGGGGCTCAAACCCTCCAGTGTGATCTGGAGCAGCCCCAGTGTCACTGGCTTGAGTTCTTCCCTGTCCCTCAGGGCTTGGAAATGTGATTCCCCAAACCTGGAAAAACCCTTGATGAGAGTGAGGTGGTGTATAAGGCAGGGGAAATGACGGGTCACTCGTGGGTGGTGGTACAGAAAAGAGCAGATCTCAAATCCCAGCTCAGGCTGGAGAGTCTGAGAGTTTAAACAAGGCTTCTCTTTGCTGCTGCAAAGGACAGATCTTCAGCTGAATGTGGCACTTTGCATCTAAGGCTTTGAAGACAGAAGGTTATTGAAGTTGCTTTTGGTCTGTGCTCAGCTCCCAAAAGCAGGGGAGACTTGTGACCCTGGTTTAACTGAGGAGATTATTTGGTTTGTGTTCTGTGGTCCTTTGCCTTTCTGCAGCATTCAACCTGTCTATGGAGCGCAGCATCCTCCGCTGGATCCCCGGCTCACCAAAAAGTAAGTGTTTACCACCTGGAAACACAGGCCACGAGGCTTTGTGGTGGTTTTGGCTCAGTCCTGCAGCAGGTGGGGGTCTCCAGCTTCCCCTGGTGCTGTGATATTCCACTGGAGAAGGACAGCAGTGGGGTGCGGTATTGAGCTCTGCAAAAGCTTGCAGGGAAAGCTTATCTGCTGGTGTCCTTTATGGCCAGAAATCCCTATTGCAGCAGCCACATCAAAGGAGACAGCTGCTGTTTTAGCAGTGGTGTCTGAGCCCTCTCTGCTCCCCTTTGGAGGCAGAGGAATTAAGGGGAGGTAAAGCTGCCCGGCAGCTCTGAGGCTGCGGAGTCGCAGCACCCTTCCTGGCAAGAAAAGGCAGAGCTGATCTGAACTGCCTGATCTGGTGCTGTGTGTGGTGAAGGTTCCCCCTTTTCTGTGACGTTTCAGGGGTGGACTTTGACTCCTGGAGCTTAAGGGTGAGCTTAAGGCTGTGCCTGAGAAAAGAACCAGGCTGGTCTGGCTGCTGGGAGCGATCGCAGCTGTAGCTGGAGTGTTCAGGAGCACAGACTGTCTAACCTCTGACATGCCTCTCCCCAGGTTGCAAGAGTTTTTGGGTGTTAATCTACAGGTTCTAGAGTGGGGGGGTGGGAGGTGGAGCTGGAGGAATGGTATGTCCTTCCCCTTTGCCCTGCTGAGCTGGGAAGCCTGGCACCTCTCCAGTTGCCTGCTGGCACTGTGGCCTCTGTGCCCTGCCATTGTACCAGCTCCAGCTCTGCCTCCCAGCAGCAAGCAGCACAGGGAGACTTAATATGCTCTTTGGGATTGGGAGGAAGAACAGGGAAATTGGATGAAGTGACTTTGCAGTGAGAGCATAGAGAAGGAAAAAAAACCTCTGACCCTGTTTCTCTCTGGCTCCCAGCTTCATCAAGGACCGCTCCAAGACCAATGCGCTGCCTATGAAAAGCAAGAAGGCCTCCAGCTTTCATGAATTTGCCCGCAACACCAGTGATGCCTGGGACATTGGTGATGATGAAGATGAGGACTTCTCTTCATCTTCTTCTTCTTTGCAAACTCTGAACTCTAAAGTTGCCAAGGCCACGGCAGCTCAGGTTCTGGAGAACCACAGCAAGCTGCGGGTGAAACCTGAGCGGGCTCAGTCTGCCCTCAGCAACATGCCCATCAACTGCAAGGTCATCAAATCCAGCAGTGAGGCCCAGCTCTCCAGGACATCTGGTAAGAGGTGTCTTCAGGAGCAGCCTCCTGCTCCAGAGCTCTCCTGGTTGACCACTGAACTCAGCTACTTGTGTGTTACAGGCGAGAGGCTGTGGTGCAGCCCTTAAGCCCAACAGGGGCTTTCACCTCCTTGTAGTGTCCTGCATTCCAAGGAGCTGTTTTTGGAGTCCTGGCCTTAATGCTTCCACCTCTGCTGCTCAGTATTGTGCATTCAGGTGGATCTGTCCCAGAGGATTCAGTGTTCTGGGTGCTGAGGGGTTTTGGAGATAAGATCTTGCTCAGGATTGCTCACCTGCCTCCTTTGTGGCCCAGCATACTGCTCTTAGCAGAGGTCTGGATGAGGCCTCACGGAGCTCACGTGGCTACAGCCCAGACAGAAACTGGGCAGCATCAGCCCTTGCTTGCTCTGCCCGGTCTGTGAAAGGTCCCTGCTGCCAGCAGGTGGCATTGGCAGCCCACTGCCTCCTCTCTGCACTAGTAATTAGCTTGATCACTATTTAGATCTGAGATGAGCAGGGCAATTCTGAAGGTTGGTTCCTCTGGGATCCTCACAGGTTCCTTCTTGTTTTCTGTATCCTTCTGCCCATAGCTTCCCATGTGAAGAGGGAAGTCTGATCCACTGGCTGCTCAGTGCCTGGATGCAGGAGGAAGAAAGGGAAGGAGGAATGGGGGGAAGTGCTGGGGGAGCCGTGACAGATGTCTGTGAGCCAGTTGATCCCTCAGAGCAGGCTGACCATGCTCAGTTTACTGGGACAGCGGGAGAGAGGGTTGAAATCCATAGTGGCAGGTCTCTGACAGTGGCCAGAGGAATGAGGAGGGGTTGGAGACGCCCCTTCCTCACCTCACTACAGCATTTGCTCTTTGCAGAGGAGGCCTGTGTGCAGAACCCCCTTCAGAAGCAGCAGTCCCTTCCCCTTCGGCCCGTCATTCCACTCGTCGCCCGAATCTCTGACCAAAACGCTTCAGGTGCTCCCCCCATGACGGTGAGGGAGAAAACACGCCTGGAGAAGTTCAGGCAGCTCCTTTCCAGCCACAACACGGACCTGGGTGAGTTTGGGGGTACCTGCAGGTGGGAAGGGGAAAGCAGAGGGGCCCCAGGTTGCTGCAGGCTGCGATCAGGGCAGCTGCAGTGTGGAAAAAATTACTACCTGCAGTTGCATTAAGTGGGATAATTCCACGAGTAGCTCTATTTGCAGATGGCAATGTTCTCCACCACCTCCCTGTCTGTTCCTTGTCTTTCTCCATCTCCCAAACGATGGCTGTGATCACTGTTGGGCTCTGCATGAGAGTGGAGGCTCTGTTGCATCTTGCAGCCAGCTATCCTGGGCCCAGGCCGAGCTGAAAGCATCTCCGCTCCCCTTGCCGCAGCCCCACGTCCCCAGTTGTTGCTAATGTGGAGCCTTCCTGGAGGCTCAGTGTCTCCAGAGCCTGCAGGAGCAGACTGGGCTTTCCTCTCCTTCTAGGTATGGTGGTGCCTGGACGTGCCTAGGATCTAATCCATTGCCACCACTGTCCGTTTGCAGATGAGCTGAGGAAGTGCAGCTGGCCTGGTGTGCCCAGAGAGGTCCGGCCCGTGACATGGCGTCTCCTCTCAGTGAGTACCTGGAGCTGTGATGCAGGAGGGTGAGGGGAATGCTCTCCTTCATGTGTCCTGTAACCAGGTTTGCTCATGTTGTAGGGGTTGGTTTTCTGTTGGGGAGTGTAACTGCTACAGTTTTGGTTTTTTTTTTTAACACAAAGGCCAGACTTGTGCTGGGAATAGGACAGACTTGTGCTTGTTGTGATAGGACAAGGGGTGATGGTTTTAAAATAGAGGGAGGGAGATTTAGATTGGATATTAGAAAAAAGCTCTTTCCAGTCGGAAAGGGTCCAGAGGAGGCCACCAAGATGATAAAGGGGCTGGAGCACCTTTCCTACGAGGACAGGCTGAGAGAGTTGGGGCTGTTCAGCCTGGAGAAGAGGAGGCTCTGGGGAGACCTTCTAGCGCTCTGCCAGGACCTCAAGGGGCCCTACAAGAAAGATGGGGAGAGGCTGTTCAGTAGGGCCTGTTGTGACAGGACAAGGGGTGATGGTTTCAAAATAGAGGGAGGGAGGTTTAGATTGGATATTAGGAAAAAGTTCTTTGCTGTGAGAGTGGTGGAGCACTGGAACAGGTTGCCCAGGGAGGTGGTGGATGCCCCATCCCTGGAGACGTTCAAGGTTGGATGAGGCCCTAAGCAACCTGATGTAGTTGGGGGTGTCCCTGCTTCTTGCGGGTGGGTTGGACTGGATGACCTCTGGGAGTCCCTTCCAACTCTAGCCAGTCTATGATTCTATGAATATGTGTTTCTCTCATTCTTCTGGGAAAATTCATCCCTAAAAGTTAGATTGCCCCAAGATCAGAAAAGGCATCAGCGACTGGGAGAGCCAAAACTCGTGAAAGCTCCTTTCCTCAGCTCCAGTCTCTGTGCCTGGTCCTCCCCCACACTCCAGCAGCCTGGGATGGTTTGTGATGAGGGAAGGAGGTCTGCCCTCACATGGCTTTTCCCCCTGCAGGGTTATCTCCCCGCAAACATGGAGCGGCGGAAGCTGACCTTGCAGCGCAAGCGCGAGGAGTACTTCGGCTTCATCCAGCAGTATTACGATTCCCGGAACGAGGAGCACCATCAAGACACCTACCGACAGGTACGAGCCCCCTGCCTGGGTTATGTCCCCTTCCTCCCACCTGCTGCTGCTTGTCCATGCAGTTGGGGTCACCCTGAGACTTCCTGTAGGTGTAGCTATTGGGAATCTGCTCCATGGGGACAGAGCACTGTGTTACTGTCTGTCTCCTTGCAGATATGAAGTTCAGCCTTTTTCTAAACTGATCTCATAACTGGATTTCAGACCCAGATGCTTTCCCATTTCTGGCTGCCTGCCCACACCTGAGCAGAGGAGGCTGGAGATAAAACTCTAGATGGTTTTCTCTATGCAGCTGCCATCTGTAGCCCTTCCTGTGCTTGTTGGCAAGTGTAGCATTCACCTGGGGGGGACACCAAAGGGTTGGTTCCTCGTCCAGTGGCATCCTGGGTATATTAGGAGGGGGGTAGCTTGTAGGTTGAGAAGTCCTACTGCTCCTCTGCCCTGGTGAGACCATACCTGGAATATTGTGTCCAGTTCTGGGCCACTAAGTTCCAGAAGGACATAGAACTCCTTGAGAGAGTCCAGCACAGGGCCACCAAGGTGGAGTGGAACATCTTCCTTCTGAGGACAGGCTGAGGGAGCTGGGGCTCTTTAGCATGGAGAAGAGGAGACTGAGGGGTGACCTCATTAATGTCTATAAATATGTAAAGGGTGAGTGTCAGGAGGGTGGAGCCAGGCTCTTTTCAGTGATGGCCAGTGATAGGACAAGGGGCAACGGCTCCAAGCTGGAGCAGAGGAGATTTTATGTAATTGTAAGGAGAAACTATTTCCCTGTGAGGATGGCAGAGCCCTGGGATAGGCTGGCCAGAGAGGCTGTGGAGTCTCCTCTCTGGAGACATTCCAGACCAATCTGCACATGTTGCTGTGTGCTTTAATCTGGGTGATCCTGCTTGGGCAGGGGGTTGGACTGGATGATCTTTCGAGGTCCCTTTCAACTCCTGATATTCTGTGATTCATCTCTGTCAGCACATGATGTGAGTTATTGTGCCCATGAAAAGCATGTCTGGTCCATGTAACTTATGCTCTCTTCCAGATCCACATTGATATTCCAAGGACCAACCCACTCATCCCCCTCTTCCAGCAGCCGCTCGTCCAGGAGGTAAGAGGGGGGGAAGCTTTGGGCCCCGTGTGTGGAGTTAAACCAGTGCTACCAGGAGTGAGTGAGCTTTGCAGGAAACTTGCCTGGCTGACAGCTCGTGATGCAGATAACCTGCTGAATCTGTCTGGTCCTGTCCCATGTTTCTGAAAGGCAGCAGACATGGAGCTCAGGTTATGAGATCAGATCTCTTGTGGTGAGATGTAACCAAGAGTCAGTAAAAGACCTGAAGCTTTTGTTTTGAAACAAATTCAAGGCATTTGAACCGGAATAGGAGATCAGTTCAGTTCTGTTTTGCTGTGAATCCTCTGTGAGCATCTGTCCTCTCTAGAAACAAGCCCAGCATGTGTATGTGGCGTGTTGGAACATCCTGGGGCTGGGGCAGTCTGGAAATGACAAGCTGATTGTTGGGGGAAGCTGCTCAGTTGGGAACTCTTCTGGTCCGTGGTGTTTTGCTGGGAGTACTGTGCTGATGGTGATACTTGATGGGGTGGCAGGTAGACTTAGCTTTCTGCCAGGTGTTCAGCAAGGCATGATGCTCTGCTAATGGACAGCCCTGCCTTATGGGTGGGAGGGTCTTAACCCACATCATCTTGGAAAGTTGGTGTCTGCACTTGAAGTGAAGGCTTTGATGAGGAGGTTGGACTGCTTTGTTCTGGGAAACATGAGCTGGCCTGTTTGGGGGATCTGTGGATCATACGGTCTCTCTAGGACTTTTATGCTTCTTATTTTACTCATTGCTGCAGAAAAGCCTGACAGTGCATGATCTCTGCTCCCTGAGCTTAGCAGTTCTGCCTTTCTGCCTCTCCTCTGTGCACGGCTAATGCAGGTACCTGCTTTCCTCCTTCTTCCCTAGATCTTTGAAAGAATCCTGTTTATCTGGGCCATTCGACACCCAGCCAGCGGCTATGTACAGGGAATCAATGACCTGGTCACGCCCTTCTTTGTTGTGTTCCTCTCTGAGTACGTTGGTAAGTGACACTTGCTGTTTGAAGCACAGCTTGAAGCCCTGTGAGATGCTGGCATCAGGAAAATTTGCTGTGCTGGAGGGGGACAATGTGTTCTCCCCTCAGTACCTCTGCCAGGCTGGGGATGCATCTTGATCTCTTGCTGTATCTTTGCTGCCTGGTTGTATTGACTTCAGGTTTTGGAACCTTGCTGAGCTCTAGGGAAGCTGAAATGCAAAAGATTTGGGTTTGAATAAACTTGTGACAGCTTTGTGCCTTGGAGGAGGATGGGCTCTTGTAGGTGTTGAGGGAGTTTAGGCACAGCCCAGGGGTACAGAGTTGGGGGAGAGACTTGCCCTCCAAGCTTGGAGCTAGTTCTTATTCTAGGAGGAATGAGCAAAGTATAAAGACCCTGCTGAGAATGTAAAGTTAACTATTTAAATAAAAGATCTGTGTCCTGTTCTGCTGGCATAGATGTGTTTCTCAAGCTGAGAGATCCAGAAAGCATATTGACTTCTCCCTGCTGCTTTTGGCTTTCTTGTCAGACAGTTGTAGCTGGAGATCAAATCACTTTCACCCATAGCATTTTTATTCTTTCTCCAGCTCTAGCTGTGTTTTGGGATTGATGTTAATGCTGTGAGGCTGTAATGACTGTTTCTGAAGGCTCTTCGTTTTCACTGTAATTAGAAGGAGAAAAGGAATTATAAGACCGTTAGTGATGGAGAAATCCTGCTGAACAAACACTCTCAAGGTCTGATCCAAAGCTTGTTGGAGTCAGTGGAAGGTTTCTAACCTCCAGCTAAGTCTTTGTAAACTGGTGCTGATCTGCCTCTCCTGAGGATGTTGTGAAGAGGTAAGCCACCTCAGCTTCCCCTGTGGTAGCTGCTGTGGTCAGGATTGATCCCTAGAATGTGCTGTTGCTCCTCACAGCCTGAAGGAGAAGGTACACAACGTGGCTCTGCTGACAGCCAGAGTGAATTCCCTTTCTTGAGAGGTCAAGAGCCTGTAGGGTCTGAGCAGTGTCCCGTTGAGTGGCTTCTCCTGTGACTTACTGCTTGAGAGGCAACGATGGCACTGAGTCTTGGTGGAGGCTGCTTGCTCAGGGCTGATTTGTCAGGTGCAGTGAGTTTTCTGTGCAAGAAGGGTGCTGGTCTGAAGCATTGGAGCTGCCTGCAGGTGCCTGGCGTGGCTTTTTGCAGTCCTGTACTGTGATGGGGCTCCACTCTCTGTGTGTGGCTGCAGAGTTCATGCTGCATTGGACCTGTCTGTCCCTCCCTGAAGCTGTTACTCACCATCTTCCAGGCCTGTCTTCTCCTCCAGCTGAAGCTCTCTCTCTCTGAATGTAGCCTTCCTGATTCTAGCCATTCCTTAAGCTTGTATGGGAAGGGCAAAAACCCACCAACCTCTGCATGAGTCTTGTTGCTCAGTCAAATTCAACTCCTCACTTGAGGGATCCCCTTCTGTCCCCAGAGCCTGGGACTCACAGCCAGCCTTTGTCACAACCTGTCTCAGTGGCTCCCTGCTCTGGCCATGTAGCAGTCAGGTCAGTGACTGCCTTGAAGGTGTGTGGGATGGACCCAGCAGTGCTCAGTGTCACCCAGCAGTGCTCATTGTCACCCAGCTCTTCTGTGACAGGATTAAGGCTGCTGGCTTGGAGCATCAGCTCTTCCCTACAGCTGCTTTTGCTGACAGCCCTCTGAAGAGCTGGTGCTGGGCAGGTCTGGAGGCTCTCCCTGTTGGATCACTAATTCCCAAGATCAGGTCTGTGGTGCACCAGAGTCCTTGCAGCAGGAGAGCTGAAAGTCCTTGAACAGTTTGGTGTCCTCCTGCAGCACGTGCCAGGGGACAACTTGTGTTTCTGTGCGAGTCTCTTCTTGAAATTTCACTTGTATTCTTCAAGATGTCCCCACTGAGGACAATCTCTGTGGCTCAGGGACCTGCTGAGGGTTCACACACATGTCATCTGAGGGTCCTTCCATGTTCAAAGGTGTGTGGGCAACTGGCCTGGAAAAGTTTCTCTTGTCTTTCCTTGCAAGCTGGCTCTGGGCAATCAGCACCAGGACTGGCTCTGTCCTCAGCCCTCTGGGGTGTGCAGCCCCTGCCCTCCCTTCACTGCACGATGCATGAAGGGACCTGCTCTGCTGCCAGCTGGCTTCTCTGCTTACCTGCCCACTGTCTTCCCTGGGACCTTTGTGTTAAAGCTTTTGGAGGGCCATCTCCTGCAGCAGCTGACTGCAGGACCCTCTCAGCTCTCTGGGGACCACGGTGTGTGCGTGGGATTGGGAGCTGATGGGCAGAGGTGGGAGTTCTCCAGCTGTTGACATCAGTTGGCTGTTCGGTGCAAGGCCAGGTCTGACACCCTGGTCTTCTGCTGTTCAGTCTGGTGGTTCCTCATAAAGTGTCTCTCCTCTGGTCTGTATCTCCAGGGGCTGTTGTAGATTTCTAATCCCCCATCCAATGCTTTGTGCAGGTGCTGTGTTTGCACACAATAAACCAACTTCTCTCCAGATCAATTAAAATCTCTCCTTGGTGCTCATCAGCTGGTGAATGTGTCTGGTTTATGGTCTCTCTGTTACATCAGTTACTAGACCAGAGCTGAAAACATATTTCAGAGGGTCTGTCTGGCTTCCTGGGGGGGCTAGGACGTGCCCATGGTGAAAAGGTGGGTGCTTTGGGTAGGGGGTGGACTGTAGCTTCCCAAGCACATCAGGGAATAACTTGGCAGCTTCATGTCACTGAAGTTGACATGAGCAATGAACCAACAGTCAGCATCAACCCATCAACCTCCCAGGCCCTCGTGTGCAGGAGGGTTAAAGCACAGCTTGCTCAGGGTAGTAGTTACAGCAGTAAAGGTTGTACACTGTACTCCTGGTCCTGAAGAAGGCAGATCAGTGAGGGAAAAAGACTTGCAGGGCACTCTTTCTTCTAGAAGCCCTGGGATGCTTCAGCAGCTGGATGTCCCTGTTGGTCACCTGCAGCTCCCTCACCTGACAGACCCGGGCTGTTCCAGTGAGCCCAGGAGATCCCGGCTGGGCTGAGGCAGGGAGGAGCAGCGCTTCCCCAGAGGGTCCATTCCCTGTCTGAACTCCCTTATTCCCTTCTCCAGTGCCACTGGGGACCAGTTACTTGGCCCATCGTCGCACCCAGTCTGGATTCAAGTCTCATACTCAGGTTCTGGGCAGGCTGCTGGGAGCCAGGGGCAGAGGGAGGAGGTTGACTCGTTGTTCCCCTTCCCCTCAGCGCAGCAGCCTGGCTCCTTCTCTGGTGCTCTACCTGCATGAACACGGCTGCCTCGGCTACTTGGCAGCATCCATGGGTGCTTTGGGCCCCTGCCACTGACAGATCCATAGCTGGAGCTGTTCCTTCTCCTGGATGAGGGATGGCTTCTGCTGCAGACTGCTGAGAGCTGCTTGTTTCAGCTGGTGCTGCCGTGAGGAAGAGCTCGAGGGATGTGCTGAGCTGGAGTTCACTGACTGTTGCTGCCCTCTGACTAGGATGGGTGCTGGCTGTGGGTGCTGCTGGAGAGGCAGAGCTTGAGTGGTGAGGGTGGAGAGACAGCCTGGTGCCTGAGGAATGGGGCAAGGGTGCCTTGTACCCGCTGGAGGGAACCACGTGTCCCTTTTTGTCCCTTTTCACAAGTGATTCGGGAGGGCCCAGCAAGCACAAGGATGCTGAGCTGTCCTGCATCCCCTCCTGCTGCCCTGAGTCAATCACCTCCCAGGGCCTGTGTTTGTATTTAAAATGCCAGTGAGGGAGCTCAGAAAGGAGTTTGTCACCCCCAGGCAGTGGCAGTGCTGGCCCTTTCGTGCTCTCTGTGGTCTTCCCCTCTCACCACATGGCACCACCTCCAGCCCTTGTTCCAGGCCTTCTGTAAGGGGTTTCTTCCAGCTTTGGCACTTGTTTGGCATTTCACTGGTCTCTAGAGGGACAGCAGTGCCCTGGGACATAGCCTTGCTCCTGTCTAACTTTGTTAGTAAGGCTTAATTGTGGCTAAATTAAGACCTAATGAAGGGAAGGGCAGCCCTTGTACACAGGTGTTACTGTGACCGATCCATCCGGGTCTGGACACCGGTTCTGCCCTGGACCCCTCACTCACTACACATGGTGCTGTTACTCTGAGAGCTGTGAGCTGAGATGGGGTTTAACTGCTCTCCAGGTGCCCAATCCTGCACTGAGCATCAGGGAGTCCTTAAAGCTTCCCTGAGGAGAGCAGGGATGTGGGAGCCTGCAGTCCTGGCTGCTCTGATCCACAGGGCTTCAAGTGGGACCGTGCTGCTCCTTCTCCTGTGCCAGCCCTAAGCCCTGCCAAAACCTCACTCACAAGGACTTTGCTTTCCCCAAGCCCCAACTGCCCTTGGGCACCCTGTGACAGTGATGTCCTGGCTGCCCCCAGCCCTGCCACAGGCAGTTGTCACCGTGCTGCTGGCTCCTTTCAGCCTGTCAGAGCCATGTGTCGAGGTTCTCACTCCTTTCCACCAAGCCTCTAACGCTGCTGCTGAGCAGATGTTCATGCTGAGCCCCATGCTCCAGAGACATGGGGTTCCTTCCAGAGCTCTGTGTTTGCTCATTCTGGGATTCTCCTCCTGCTGTTCTGTGCTGGCAAGGCTGCTTCTCTTCTCCCTGCACTGGTGCAAGCAGCAGGGTGCTCCCATCACCTGGGCAGGTCACCACATCCCCTCCTCCACCCCGAGGAGGTCTCCTGCACAAGGCTCAGTCCTGCATGGGTCAGCCTGCCTCTCCTCACAGTCCTGGCCAGTTGCATGTGGCCCTGTCCCACTCCTTTGCTTCCCTCATGGAGGGGGGGAAGGAGCTGGGTGTTAAACACTTTGGTGTTTGCCTTTCTCGTTACCTGGAGTGTAGGAGAGTGGCTGCAAGGAGAAGGGTGGAAGTTTTGGGTGAGGACCTGCAGGTGGAAAACACCTTTGCTGCTGTGTGCAGCAGGAGAGTGCCAGGTCAGTGCAGAGTTAAGCCTAAAGCTCCAGAGAGCTGAGCTTTACCTGGAGGGGGAGCAGAGGTGGGAGCAGTGTTGGAGTCCCTGGCTCTGCACTTCCCATTCTCCTGCCAGCAGGGTCTGTCACACTGCAGCCTGTGACAGCTGTCCTGTGGTCTAACTGAGCCAAGAGGGTGGCCCAGTGCCAGCCCTGAGTCCCATCTTCTCCCTTCCATGCTCTCTTCCAAGGAAGATCAAAGGTGCTTGTTAGAGTTGCTGAGCCTCTGGGTTTGGAAATGGGCTGGTTTAGCCCTGGCAGCTGCAGGTGAGGTTTAGCAGTCTGGTGGCACTGGGACCAACCCTGTCCCCCTGAGGAGGGAGGTAGGGAGGGAGTTGCTGGGTCAGTTCTGCTGCCTTCCCATGCCCATTGCCCTCCTCAGCCTCTGGGTGTAAGGTAAGCCTGGCCTGGAGGCTGCATCACCACTGTGCTACCTTTGAGGCCACTGCTTTCTCCCTGACCCTTTCTGAGAGCTCATAACTGTTTAAAAGCAAGGGCAGAACTCTGAGTGCCCCTTGGGGCAGAGCTGCTGTTAACCCTTTCACTCTCAGACTCCCAGTTGACTGGGTTTGAAAAGCAAGCTGGTACAAACCTCTACTTCACCCACAGTGAAGCTCTTCATGCCTGGGGCTGCTTTTGGCCACTGGAGCTCTCCTGCAGGCTGGGCTCAAGGAGAGGGAGAGGCTCCATGACCCTGAGCAGTCTCTCTGCAGTGAGGCCCCTCTGTCAGGCTCTGTGCTGGGTTTAATGTGGAGCCTTTTGCTCTCCAGGAAGATGTTTGTGTTCTTTTGGGGTCCCTGTGGCTGTGCCCAGAACTCCTGCTCTCCCATAGAGGCTTGGAGAGCTGCCATGGGTTTTCAAGAGTTGGCAGCTGGTTTTTGGGTGGGACTGTGGTGCTTCAGTCCTGGGATGATGCTGCTGAATCCCCTTGGGAGTGGGAGCTGAGCTCCCTTATGCTGGTCAAGGGCAGGGTTTGCTTCCCTTGATTGTGGCTGCAGTAACGGATTCACCTCTCCCAGCTCCACCTGCGGTGCTGGCAGAGACCTGTCACCAGGGTGGGATGCCAGCAAGAGGGGTCCCACATGCCAGGAGCTTTGGCCATGCACACCCTTCCCTCCAGAGAGATGACAACCACAGCAATACTGTGGGATCCTTCCCGTGGTCCCCTGGGGACCTGGTTGTGTTGGGAGCTGGATGGGTGCCGGGCAGGACACCCACACCCCCAGGGAGCCCTGTAGCACCTCCTCCCTCCCTTGCCTTGCTAATGCCCCTTGGCTTGTCCTGTGAGCTGCCTGGTGTCTCCCACCCCTCCGAAGCTCTTCCCTCTCCGTTTTGCAGAGGAGGACGTGGAGAACTTCGACGTGAGGAACCTGTCCCAGGATGTTCTGCGGAGCATCGAAGCCGACAGCTTCTGGTGCATGAGCAAGCTGCTGGACGGGATACAGGTGAGAGGCTCCGCCCCTCGCTGCGGTGACAGCGCGGTTGTCACCTCCCTGCGGTTGTGTGAGCACCCTGCACCTAGCGCTGGGGAGCTCACTGAGCTAAATCTGTGAGTGAAACTCTGGGGAAATCGATGCTGTGGCTGCCTGACTGGGGACTTCCCAGCATCCAGATGATCCTGGGGCCAAGAGCCACGTCTCCTTGGCTCCTGGTGATCTCTGCTCCCTGGGGAGCTGGTTTTGGTCACTTCTAGCTGCCATAAAGCTGCTTCTTCTGACTCCTGGCTTTTTCCTACAGGATAACTACACCTTTGCACAGCCAGGGATCCAGAAGAAAGTCAAAGCCCTGGAGGAGCTTGTCAGCCGGATTGATGGTAGGTGGCAAGGGGATCTCCTTGGAAAGCAGTGCCCTCAGGACAAGGGTAGGCTCTTGCCTGTGATGCATAAAGAAGCAGGACAGGGCAGGGGCAGCCAGAAACCTCCTGGGACAGGGTTTGTCTGGCTGGGTAGCACGGGGCAGAGAGTGGAGGTGTTGGGGAGAGCAAGGTCTGGGCCTGGAAGCGTGTGGACGCCGGTGTGTTGGGGGCACCGTGCTCCCCAGGTGTGTAAGTGAACTGTGCTGTTTCAGAGCAGGTACACAATCACTTCAGGAGGTATGAGGTGGAATACCTGCAGTTTGCCTTTCGCTGGATGAACAATCTGCTCATGAGAGAGCTGCCTCTTCGCTGCACCATCCGCCTCTGGGACACCTACCAGGTACGCAGGCTCCCGCCGCCTCCCTGCTGGCCACCACGGGGGTGGTGGCCTTCAGGCACCCCTGGGAGATGAGGAGAGCAGAGCTGCACAGCCCTGTGATGTTTCTAGCTGGGTGGGTGATGGGTGCCTGCACCTGTGCTCCAGCTGAGCTGCAGGAGCTGACCTGGAGTTCTGTTGTGTGCAGTCGGAGCCGGAGGGATTCTCACACTTCCACCTCTACGTCTGCGCCGCCTTCCTGATCAAGTGGCGGAAGGAGATCCTGGATGAGGAAGACTTTCAAGTAAGTCCTTGGGGCTGGGAGTCATTCTCTGGGGGTAGAAGGGAGGGAGTTGCTCTGGTTGGGATTCTAGCTTGGACACAGGCAGCTATCATCTGCCTGGCTCTGGGAGCATCCAGACTCAGGATCTTTGCCCAAAGGCAGCTCCTGAGCCTCAGCGCCCGGGACAGAACCCGAACCGTTGAGGGGGTCACACCCCAGATAACCAGCTCGAGCTCTGATCCCTTCACGTTTTGCCTCTGGTTTCTGGCTGTAATACCAAGTTACCACCCTTTATTTCAAGAGGTTTGGGGGCACCTGAGGTGCTTCACTGGACACAAGCACATCTCAGATCTGTCTCTGAGCCTTTCAGACCTGCGAGTGTGGCGAGCACGAGTCGCCGAGCGCTGCTGCTTCTGGTCACACCACCCCCAAGCCCGCTCTGGAGCCGCACTCTGCCTTCAGCCACCCCAAACTAAGCACCTTCCCCTCTTCCAGGGCCTTCTAATGTTGCTACAAAACCTGCCCACGATACACTGGGGTAACGAAGAGATTGGACTCCTGCTCGCAGAAGCCTACAGACTCAAGTACATGTTTGCAGATGCCCCCAATCATTACCGCCGATAGGTGCCAGGCCTTGACTCCCTCCTCCCCCCTCCCTGTGCCCACTGTCCTGGCCCAATCTGATCACTGTGGCATTTCTGTCATCCCAAGTCCTCGGACACAGCGGCTGGGAGCTGCTTCTTGCTGTACAAAGCTCACATTGACTTGTCTTAACTCTTAACGTGTGCCTGGCTGCCACTCCGTGCTCCTGGATGTGCCACTCCAACGACTGTCAGTATTCCACGCCCTGCCGGCGCCTTGAGCCAGGGAGAGGCTTGAAGGGGCTGAGGGAGGACATGGGGGGGCAGCTTTACCCATAAACTGAGCCGAGGATGAAGCCCTCCTGTCCTCTCCATCCCCTGCCCTGGGCTTGTCCAGCTGGGACCACCTTGGCTTTGCTGCCTCCTGCTAACCTGCCTCCACCTGCGCTGCCCCATCTGCTCCTTTTCCGACACCGTTCACTCCAACTCCCAGATGAAAATGCCTTATTGGAGACCTGCCTGGCTGGAAAATCCTTCCCCCCACCCCGAGGGCAGCAGGGTAAGAAGTTTCTCTCAGGGCTTAACTCTGCTCCTGGGGTCTGGAGACACCCCCCCCCCAAAGCACTTTGTGGGTTTGTGAGAGAGCCCCTTGCACCTGCCCTCTCTCCTCTCCATCCTCTTCACCGTCCTCTCCCCCCAGGGCAGTGGGACAGGCACGGTGGGGACACACACACTCCCCCCACACACGGGACTCTTGGTGACTGATGTGCTGTCGGTACAGCCCCCTCTAGTGCAGGGAGGAGGCGTGGAGGGGGGGGCAGCAGGGGACCAGCATCCCCCAAAACCCCCTCTGAGGCGTTCTATGTATATTGTGTTCTTGTGTATATGGGTCAGAGATGTACAATATACGTCTTCTGTTTGTAGCAGATAATGATTTTATATTTATAACACGCAGCCCCTCGTTTCTCCCCTCCCTGTGCCCGGGAAGGATGCCTGGATGCGCTGCTGTGGGACTTTGGACCCCTCCAGACTTTGGGATGGGGGGAGCATTTTGGAGCCACAGGTTATTTCTGCCCCAGCTTGGTTTTTACAGTGTTGAATCAAGGAAGAAGCAGTATAGAAACCTGTACCTCAAGGCTTCCCCTGCTGCAGGATCAGGGTGTTTAAAGGAGATGGGAGCTCCCAGCAGGAACCGAGAGCTGCCTTGAGGATATCGGGGCTCGTCGGCTGCTGGATGAACAGCCCCGGCCCGGGCTGCCCTCCCCCTCCTCTGCTTTTAAATCAACCCAGTCATGAATGTTTTAACGGGCTGTTCTCTTCCCGTGGGCAGGCGCCGGCTGGGTCAGGCCGGGGGCTGGATGTGGGAGGGGATGGGGGCGTTGCCGGCTCATCCCGGGTTTCTGCCGGTGCTCCCCCCCAAGGTGATGTGTGTTGTCTTGGAAGCTTCCCGGACCCTCTGCTTTCCGTTGCTGTTCCCAGTGGGAAAAGGCAGTGGGGCTGTGAGGCCGGAGCCAAGCATGTGAAAGGCAGAGCCTTGTTGCCAATAAAACTCCAAACAGTGTCTCAAGAAATCGTTTTCCCAACCTGGAGTTGTTTTTCTCGGGCTTTGGGATTTTCCTGGTATTTCTGGGTGTGCCCAGACCTCCTGCTCCAGAGTTCAACACAGCAAATTTGAAAGAAAAAGATAAAAAAGAAAAAAACCCAGTTTGGTCTGGCACGAATGGTGGTGGTAGGGGTGAGTCCTTGTTTGGCCTTGTGGGCAAGTTTGCACCCTTGAGCCTCAGTTTCCCCCCTTGTCCCATTGTCCTCTAAGCTTGCTGTCAGTGTGAGCAGGGTGTGGGAGGATGGGTCTGCCTCCATGCTGCTCCCACCAGTCTGTAGCACCTCACTCACCAGCTGCTCCCCAGTAATTACTTCCTGAAGTTCAGGGGTGTACAATGGCCATTACTGCTGGGAGAGGTTAATTACCTGTGTGTGTGCCTGGGTTTTGTTGGAATTGATGGTGGTGGGAATCAAGGGTTTGGCTGGCAGGTTCCTGCCCTGGGGCCTCACAGCCCCTGTCCTCAGCCAGGGGTCGTGTCCCCAGCACCCAGCTGGGCCCCAGAACACCTGATCCTGCAAGGTGCTGAGCATCCCCTCAGTTCCAGAGGACACAGAACTCCTTGAGAGAACCCACTGCAGGGCCACTAAGGTGATGGAGGGAGTGGAACACCTTCCTGCTGACGACAGGCTGAGGGAGCTGGGGCTCTGGAGCTTGGAGGAGACTGAGGGGTCACCTCATTAATGTTTATAAATATGCAAAGGGTGAGTGTCAGGAGGATGGATCCAGGCTCTTCTCAGGGATGGACAGTGACAGGACAAGGGGCAACGGGTCCAAGCTGGAGCAGAGGAGGTTCCATGGGAGCATCAGGAGAAACTATTTCCCTGTGAGGGTGACAGAGCCCTGGGTCAGGCTGCCCAGAGAGGTTGTGGAGTCTCCTTCTCTGGAGACATTCAAGACCCATCTGGACACGTCCCTGTGTGGTTTAATCTGGGTGATCCTGTTTGGGCAGGGGCTTGGACTGGGTGATCTTTGGAGATCCCTTTCAACTCCTGACATGCTGTGATTTTGTGAATCCCTGTCCCAGGATGGTGCTTAGAACCCCCTCATCTGTCCTTCCCTTCCCTTTCTACTTCCACCCCCCCAAACATCCCCCATACCCCTGGATCACCGCAGCCAGCAGTGATGTGGGACGGAGCGGTGTGAGGAGGGGGGTGGGGAATGGGCAGTGCGCTCTGGAGCAGTTTCAGCACAGCTGGAGCTGCGTGGGATGACTGGGACCAGTACAAACCATTGCTGTAAGTCTTGTCCCACTGCTGCTGTTCAGCCTCTCTGTCCCTGCTCACAGCTTCTGCAGGGGAAACTGAGGCAGGGCTGAGTGTGGGGGAGCAGGGCTGGGGGTGCTGAGGACAACGCTGGCAAGGAAGGACTCTTGATACTTTATTTTTCTGTAATACATTAGAACATTTATTTCTCAGAGAGAAAATAGAGTCTCAGACAGTCAGATTATAGTAGGTAAAATTAACTTTTTTTCTTTACAAGCATAGATTTTCTTATTACCTCTCTTATACCATCTGATATAAACAATTCTAGAAAGCAAATAAACTCACTTTCTACAATAAATAGAGCGATCTGTGCTTTACAGCAGACTGACAGTAACATTTAGGTCCCGTAGCAACAGCAGGATATCAGCCAATTCCAAGTCTAAAATGTCATTAAAAAAAAAAACAAACAAACCCCAAACCAGCCTCCCCACCCCCCCCAAAAAAAAAAAAAACCAAAAACTCCAAAAAAAACCCCAAACCAACCCCAACTCCCAAGATCTTCAAACATATACACAGGTCACAAGTCCACAGCTGAGCTACCACCTGGAAAAGTGTATGTTCCTTTAAATAAATTACACTGTGTGCATATAAAAGACCCAGCAACACAACTGAGGACTTCAAGACTGGTGACAACAGGTCTAAATAATTTAGAACAGTATTTTACACCTATATACACAACACCCTTCCCTAGCCACACTCCTTTAGTAGCTTTACAAAATCCTATGCCCCATCTCCATATGTTACAGGAATCTCCCTTAAAGTGTGGTTCCACATCCCAAGGTATAAGAAGTGGTATTTTAAAAAAGTATAGACCAAGTAGAAATGGCAGTGATTACTCCCCCCTTTTCATTATTTATTATTATAACTATTTATTAGTCTGTCCCCACATTCTCTTCAGTATGAAAAAGTTAAAATAATAAAAAAATCTGGAGTTCCAAAGCGAGATGATGATATTCAATCTACAATCTTGCCCTGCACCTTTGGTTCTTAACGTGGGAAAGCAAAAAAAGGGGACGTGCAACGGAAGAGCTCTGGGAAATCATGAAGTCCTTGGCTAATAGAAAAGGGTTTTGTCATCAAGCTTCTTTTGTCATCCCAAAAGAAATCAAGCAGGGATTGTCTGCAGAGCTGGGTTTACTCACACCCCAGGAAAGGGCACGTGGGAGAAGGTGGGAAGGCAAAACGGTTGGTTTCAGCCCAACCTGCGCTGGAGGAAAACACGTGAGACGGAAGAGAGGAGGAAAAGACGAGGAGTCTGACACCAAATGTGCATAAACCACCACAAAAGATGCATCTCCCTCCAACCCTGATCAACCTCAATGCCTGCAGAGCCGCTCTGGCCCACCAGACATCTCCAAAATCAGCTTCTTAGAAGTTCTCTTTGCTCAGGCATCTCAACCACGATATGAAACGTTACCGGAACAAGCACAGCCAAAGAAATCCGAATTGAAAGGTGAAACCACCAAATAAACTCCCAGGACATACAAACACAAATAAACCAGGTCACTGAGTCTGCTTTTTAAAGCTCTGTGCGTGCTGCAGAGAGGAAGGTTATGAAACATCTGCAGTGAGAGGAACCGGCCATGGAAACATCTGTATGGAGGCAGGAAACGCCAACGCCCAGCTACGCTTCGGGACGGGACAATCATGTCACTTAAAAAGAAAAGGCCAATGATGGTTTGGGTGAATTTGGCACAAGAAAAGTCCAGTTGGGATTCCCATAAAGGATCCTGCTTGGGTTACAGTGCTGATGGGCCCCCCCTCGAGGTTATTCAGGGCTGGCTGATGACTTCAAAACCCCAGCACCACACTGGGGGTGGGGACAGGGGCAAAGGAGGGTGCGTGAGGTCTGAACACCCCAGTGCTGCATCAGCTCACCTTGGCTCCCATCACCCTTCCCTAAGGACCTGCCTCCTGGCCCTGCAGCCATCCCACCTCCCGCCAGCTCTTCAGCAAGACACATTCAGAAAGAAGCTGGACAGGGATGGGGGTTTCCCCTCCATTTTTTTTTGGCACATTTCAGGGTACTCCGAGGAGCGTTGACAGCGTCCCCCGGCCGCTCGGCGGGGTGTGGAGGAGGAGACGCGGCCGCCCCGGCCCCTTACAGGTAGCTGGAGGTGACGAAGGGATGGTCGCCCCGCACGCGGCTCATGTGGCTCATGGCTCGGTCGTACGCCACCTGCACCGACTTGCGGATGCTGCTCTTTCGGCCCTCCATCATCTTCAGCTTGTCCACCGTGTCGTCCACGCCGAGGGGGTAGACTTTGTCACGTGGAAGCCACTGCCTGCAACAGAGTGTGAAGGTCTCTCACTGAGAGGGGAGATGGGGAGTGATGAGCGAACCACTGGAGTCTCTCTTGGTCTTTGCAGTGCTGCAGGCAGTGCCTGGCTCTCCTGCCCGCTGCAGGGCTGAGCAGCCCAAGGAGTTTGTCCCCAGAGCTTTGGAGATGTGGCCAAGTACTCCAGCTCCTCAAGCATTCCCCATGGATCACAGCAGCATAGAATCATAGAATTGTTAAGGCTGGAAATGACCCCTAAGATCATCCAGTCCAACCATTAACCCACCGCCACCAAGTCTACCCTTAGACCATGTCCTCCAGCACCGCATCTCCCCGTCTGTTAAACCCCTCCAGGGATGGGGACTCAACCCCCTCCCTGGGCAGCCTGTCCCAATGCTTGAGGACTCTCTCAGGACAGAAGTTCTTCCTAAGATCCAACCTAAATTTTCCCTGGTGCAGCTTGAGGCCATTACCTCGAGTTCTGTCACCTGTTACTGGGGAGAAGAGACCAACCCCCACCTCACTGCAACCTCCTTTCAGGTAGTTGTAGAGAGCAATAAGGTCTCCCCTCAGTCTCCTCTTCTCCACACTAAACNCAGTGCAGAATACAGGGGGATTATCACCTCCCTGCTCCTGCTGGCCACACCGTTCCTGATCCAAGCCAGGATGCCATTGGCCCTCTTGGCCACCTGGGCACACTGCTGGCTCATGTTTAGGTGGCTGTCAACCAACACCCCCAGGTCCCTTTCCGCCAGGCTGCTCTCCAGACACTCCTGCCCAAGCCTGTGACGTGTCCTGGGGTTGTTGTGACCCAAGTGCAGGACCCGGCATTTGGCCTTGTTGAACATCATGTTGTTGGCCCCAGCCCAACCATCCAGCCTGTCCAGATCCCTCTGCAGGGCCTTCCTACCCTCCAGCAGATCCACACTCCCACCCAATTTGGTGTCATCTGCAAACTTACTGAGGGTGCACTCAATCCCCTCGTCCAGATCATCTATGAAGATGTTGAACAGAAAGCAATCGGATTGTCACCTCCTCCCCAGGAGCTACTACACCTGTGTGATCTGTTTGGTTCTAATTAACACCACACAAGGATGCTGCAAATGTTGAAACGCCCTGAAGTGCATTTGATGTGAAGAATGACCAAAATGCTTCCGTGGCAGGAGCACAGATCTCTCTCCTCAGAGCCCTTACTCAAGGCTTTCAACCTTCTTTGGTCTCTGGGGGAAATTTGGGAACTGCTGTGTTCCACAGAGCAGGGAATACAGGGACTTCCGTGGTGGAAAGTAGGTGTTGATCCCCATGAAAGTCTCCATGAGCCTGGAAGATCAGGGCTTGGGAGACTACACCCATCTAAGCATCATCCAGAACAGGCAGCTTCCAGCAGACACATTCCAAGGCTGAGCTGATCCCAAGCAACCCAGGACATAAAACTGCAAAATTTTAAGGCACTTAAAAGTGCACTTTTCTATAGCAAGTCTTTACTGCACAGTCATCAGCCCTGGTTAACTAGCCCACTCAGAAACATGCTAGCCATCTTTCCTGAGGAAGCCCAGCCCTTTGGAAAGAAAAAGGGAAACAGCCCCCCTTGCTGCTTTACCCCAATGTCCACCTCCTTCCTCCAGCACCTCACCCTTCCCTGATCTCCTGGCTCCCTGCTCTCCCCAGGACCTTCCCTAGGAGAACAAGGGCTCTCCAAATACCACGAAGCTCACTTCAAACTCTTACTTCAGAGGCTGCAGCAGCAGAGGCAAGCCTTCTCTCCTCCATCCCCACATGCATCCCAACAGCCAAAGCTGATTTGTTTGGGTCATGTTCCCACACAGCATTTTCTGGTTCAATAATCCAGTATTCCAGGACTCACCTCTTCCAGCACAATGCTCCAATTTCACAAGTTTTCCATTCTTTCCTACCTGGGTATCAAAGTCTTAATGCTCATTTTTTTAAGGCACTTGACTGGTGTGTGGTTTATTGCACCTGGTTATTGTTAACCTGTGAGCAAGGCCAGCCACTGCCTCTAAAATAAGCAGATAGTGAGACAGAGTGGTAAAAGGCCTTGAGATACCTCATATGCCCTGAGCCAGGAGCTTACACCTACATTTTCCATCTTCAACCACGACCTAGATCTGAAAGCTGCAGGTACACAGCACCTCTGGAAAACCAGGTGATCTAAATGGGAATTAAACCCACCAGTTTGCAGATGTTACCCTGGAGAATCCAAATGTTACCCTGGAGATTCCTAGTGACTCTTACAGCACTGGCTGCTCAGTCTGCTGGTGTTTTAAAGTCAAATTGTTCCCACTATTTGCTGCAGATTTCAACTACTCCACCGGCTCTTCTCGTGCCTCAGCACTGTGGTGACGTGAGCCCTGGGAGAAGGGTGCTGGGCTGTTTGCTGTGGAAGTAGAGCAGTCAGACGTGGCTCTTGGGCCAGGAGAAGCAGGCTGCCTTCCTCATTTAAGACTCTTCTTGGCTGCTGCATGTTTAAATTACCTAATTGTAGGTAATTTACACATAACATCCCCATCCCCATCATCCCTGCACACTCCTGTCACCAAAGGTTACGTTAAATCTTCCCTCTCCGCCACAGCACCCAGCACAGGTCCCACCTGTCTGCACACACTCACCAGGTTCTCTTGTTGTCAAAGAAAAGGACAAGGAAGAGCTTTTCTCCTGCCTCTGTCTGCCTCTGCTCCCCCAGCTTCAACACATCCATGGGCGGGACTGGGATGGGGACGCCGTTGTGGAGCAAACCCTCACGCGGCATCTTGGGATCGATGATCTAGTGACACAGGAAAGGGACACTGAAGCACAAAAGCCTCCAAGTAGTGCAGAGTGCATCTGGCATTGCTGTTCCTCCAGTCTGTCCCAGTTAGACAACTGGAGTCTGCTGAAAACGGGGAGGGAAAATTGCTCTGTCTCAGAGGTGATTTGGAAAGGAAGAAGAAGGGAGAATGAGAGAAGGGAGAAGGGAGAAGGAGAGAAGGGAGAAGGGAGAAGAAGAGGAGAGAAGGGAGAAGAAGAGAAAAGGGATAAGGGAGAAGAAGAAGAGAAAAGGGAGAATGGACAAAGAGAGGAGAGAGGGATAAGGGAGAAGGAGAGTAGAGAAGGGAGAAGAGAGGAAAGAAGGGAGAAGGAGAGAAGGGAGAAGGGGAGGAGAGAAGGGAGAGTCCACAGGTCAGACACTTGATCTTAAAAAGGGACAGGACAGAAGTATGAGGTGTGTGTGGGTGTGGATGCATTTACACCAGCTGGTAATTCAGTACAAGCTCAGTGTTGTGCTCAGCAAAGTAGTGCAGGAAGGAAATCCTAACAACACCACTGCTGAACAAAGATTTCACAGCAGATCCCTTCTGGGGCAATTCAGTCACCTTCAGCAGCATCACTCTGATTTATACAGGTATTAGATCAGAATCAGGCCCACCAGCTGCAGAGTCAACCAGCAGAGCCAGCTTGATCAGGCTTGAGGAAGACAGATGCAGTGATTGTCCCTGCAGAAAGCAGAAGTGTCCATGTCCAACGTTTGTGCTGCAGAATCACAGGATGAAACAGCACTGGGTGGATGTAATACCTGATCTACTCTCCTCTGCCTCCTGCCTCTGGCTCCTAAGGGCTTGAAAAATCAGCTTGGCTTTGACACTGGCCAGCTGTAAGAGTTTATTCAGATGCCTTTCCACCACAACAGATCACAAATGACATGAGTTCCTTTCAGGGTGACCCCAGTGGATTCAGTCATGCCCAAGCAGAGTTGAAACTTTGGTGGCAGCCACACAAAAAACCTGTCAGTCTGAAACTGGCTGGCCAACCTGGCTAGCAGATCCTGTTCTCCCCTCTGAGCTCCCACCTAGAGCAAAAGCATGGATGAGGGTCACCCTTCTAGCAGCATCTTCCTGCCAGCACCAGAACTGTGTCAGCTTACAGGTGGTTCCAGAGCTCTGCTGCTTGGCTGTAGACACCTGGGTACCTTCTGTGACGACCACAGTTGCTTCTCCCGCTCCGTGTGTCACAGCGATCCCAACCATAAAGGGTCTCAAAAGGATGGCTGCAGCCATGCAGAAATCACATGGAGCAGAGGCAGCAGAGCCACATCTCCAGGGATGTATTTCAATGTGGCAGAAACAACAGAACAAACCTCATGTTCCCCTGTTCTTCCATCAGCAATGGCTGCTGGTAACGAGCCCTCGAGCCCACGGCGGGGCTGGTGCGTGTCAGAGCTGCGCCGGGGCTGGCTGTGGAAGTGACACTGGTGCTCACTGCAGCCAGGCTTGTGCATGTCCCACTCACCAAAGAAGGACATATACAGGGAATCTCCTTCCAGGGACTGGGTGTGAACACACACATATATTCTCGTACTTAAGTATGGCTATTGGATATATGCACCACAACACCAGCTGGGCACCTATATACAGAGCTGTGCTCACTCTATAGGCCAAAGACACCAGGGAAAGTGGGTGCCTGGCTTTATAAAATGATAAAATCATTTATTTATGAATTTATTAACCCATGCTGACAGTAGTGATTGCTTTCCCTGTGCCTGACAAGTGGACAGGAGAGTAAAGATCTTCTATCCCTGGCCCCAAGAGGATAACGCTTCAGGAATCCTCTGCAGAAACTTAAGGGAAACTTAACTGTACAAAAGGGAAAACAATCAAAAAAAAAAAGGTCATATTCTGTGATTTTGGGAAGTTTTCCTCTTCTTTCTGGTTATGTTGTGCACTAGTACCATGTTCTGGGCTACCTGAGTAGAGACCAAGAGAGCAACGGGGTACTTACCAAGGCGGGGTAGGAGGGGTAGCCACGGCACTTGGCCCACACAAGCTCCAAGGGCTCCAGCTCAGCCTGGCTCTCCAAGGACATCAGGAGAGCCCTGCCTAAGGGATGGAAGGAGACATGGCTTAAGCAAGCTAGTCCTAGCAAAGGGTCATGATGCCACAACAAAAATGCTGTCTGTGCAGTCACACTATGCATTAAGAATAAGGCACAGTCACAGCTGCCCAAAGAGTGGATCTGAGTCCACACGTGCATGGAGGTAGTGTCAGGTGAGCTCCTGGATCTGAAATATTTATTGAATTCAGTTCTAGAGTGAGTAGCTGTTTTATCATGGAAATAAAATGGGTACAAGCCAGATTTATCCACAATGGAACTGATGAAGCTGCATCTGAGATGAATTTGAACCACTGCTCAGAGATCTCATAGAATCCCAGACTAGGCTAGAAGGGACCCCAAGGACCATTAAGTTCCACCCCCCTGCCATGGGCAAGGCCACCAACCTCCAGGCCTGGAGCTGGAGGTTGCCCAGGGCCCCATCCAACCTAGCCTTGAACACCTCCAGGCTTGGGGCATCCCCCACCTCTCTGGGCAGCCCCTTCCAGCCCCTCACCACTCTCTGAGTGAAGAACTTCCCCTGATCTCCAACCTGACCCTTCCCTCCTCCAGCTTCAATCCATTCCCCCTTGTCCCACCACTATCTACCCTTGTAAAAAGCTCCTTTTCATCCCTCCTAACTACAAACACTGAGACTATTCTGATGCCATATACTTTGGGGTGATTCCATCTCTGCAGGAAATGCCAGTTCTACCTGACTGAAGCCTATTAGTCACCAATTTAATCAAACTGAAGTCAGAAGTATTGCAAAAGATCCATTCCAGACATGAACAACTAACCTGCTAACTCCTGGCCCTGGAAGTTACCTTCATTACTATGAATTTTGCAGCAAGTGTGGGAGAATAACCAACCACCAGCATCACCAGAAGTCAAACTGAACACAGAAAACACAGGACACAACCCAAACAAGTGCCTTGCCAAGATGGATCTGATGTGCTCCTCCACTGCTGCACTCCAGATGTATTTTTCTATTAACAAAATTATCTCCCCATCACCAAATTGTCCCACTGATTCCAGTTCTCCCAGTCCCAGCCCTGCTCTGGAGGTTCATTTCCACAGCTGACTGCTAAGCCCACGGGGTGCAGAGTAATAACGGTTCCCAGGGAGACGGGAGCCAGCGCAGGGAGTCAAAGCTGAGCTGGGATTTCAGCAGAAACCTGTGGTAACTCCAGCACTGATGCACAGGATTTTGGTTGTGTGGGTGTTGTAAGACCAGTGTAGGGCCTTGGGTGGCATCAGAGGAGTGTGACTTCATTTCACTGATGTACAGCACAGAGATGACTTTGTTACCAAGACCTTGAAAGCAACACCAGCAATCCAAGAGGGAACAGCTATGAAGTCATCTCCAGAGAGTCCCCTCTTTTAACTACAATTGTTTACACTGCAGCGTCATTAAAGAGACTGGTCCCAACCAGAAGATGTTATACTGCAGTGAGCACCCAAGGAGAGCACAGGGCATGGGCAATCAGCATTTTATCATAGAATCATAGAATGGCCAGAGTTGGAAGGGACTCCCAGAGGTCATCCAGTCCAACCCCCCTGCAAGAAGCAGGGACACCCCCAACTAGATCAGGTTGCTCAGGGCCTCATCCAACCTGGCCTTGAACGTCTCCAGGGATCCAGGGGCATCCACCACCTCCCTGGGCAACCTGTTCCAGTGCTCCACCACTCTCACAGGAAAGAACTTTTTCCTAATATCCAATCTAAATCTCCCTCCATTTTGAAACCATCACCCCTTGTCCTGTCACAACAGGCCCTACTGAACAGCCTCTCCCCATCTTTCTTGTAGGCCCCCTTGAGGTCCTGGCAGAGCGCTAGAAGGTCTCCCCAGAGCCTCCTCTTCTCCAGGCTGAACTATTTTAAGTGATAACCTAACAAAAAAAGACAACAACACATGGGCAGGTCGTCAGCCTGGTTGTACAGTCAGGATAGCTCAGGCAGGTCTGGCTCCTGGAGCACACTGAGACCTTCTCCCTCAGCTGGATGCCAGCCCTACATCTTGGTGGGATCCCCCAGAGCAGGGTGTTCCCCAGAAGGGGGCTGCAGTGTAGGTGCATCTGTTCTCACCTGAGCTGCTGTAATCAGAGTCTCCATTCACACCTTCCAGGAAGGGCACCCGGGAAAGAGCTGGTTTCCCTCGGCTTCGCTTGGGAGGCATCAAACCACTGTTAGAAAGATATGGAAAAGTAGGGCATTAGGAGAAAAGAGACTACCCTTCTAAGCAAAGCCAAGTAATTCCTCTGCACTGTTTAAAATTCTGAAAAATCCCTGGACTGGTGTGCTCCTGGCATGAAAAAAAACACTGAATACTTCAGGGAAACATCACTGATACCAGCCCAAACTGGCACTGATTCTGTGTGTTGACCCTAATGATAAGAAGGTTTTGAGAAAGAAGTGGAGCAATAAAGCCAGGGAGATGAATTCAGTCAGAAGGTGTTCCTGGGAACAGGTTTGCATGGGGCACTTACCTGCAGGCTTCAAGCACCAGCCCACCGCCCCGGGCAGAGCCGCACTCGGAGTCGGAGCCACTTCCAGCGTGTTGCACGAAGCCGTTGGTCACTCCTGCGAGGAGACAAGTGGGAATCAGCCCAGAGAAGCAGCAGCAGCAGCACATGGAGATGCTCCCATGGCTCAGGTAGAGTCACTGTCCCATGACTCACAGCCACGGAGATGCTGAGCACTTCAGAGAGAGAAATTCTGCATGGAGCTCCCCAGACTCAGCTGCAACAAAAAGGTGACTAATAAAAGGTATTTCTACCCCAAACCCATGAAAAAATTAGGCTGTCTCTGAAGAAGCAAGTGCTGGAGGAGTGCCCAGTGATGGTACAGGAGATTGCCACGAAGCACCCAGCTTCAGGGAAGCCCAGAGGCCAGGAAATGAGCCACATGCACATCTGGCTTCCAGTGTATTTGGAAAAGGCGAGGAGGCTTCCTGCTGACTGCCAGGGACTTGTCCCTGCCTCAGCCTTGGCCTCACTGCTGGGCTGGTCCCTGCCACAGGAACAGGCATGTCAAACCACAGCTTGTTGGGTTGCAGGCTCCTTGCTGAGAGAAAACCACTCTAGGAAACACTTGCTGCTTCTCTTTCTCAGAATCAGGTTTTCCAGTGCATGGAGCAGTCACTGAGGAAGCAGATTCCCCTGGGGAAGAAGAACATTCCCAGCTACTGTCCTCTCCAGCCAGTGCAAATGTCTCTGTAGCTGTAAGTGGAGTATTTAATTTCTTTGCCCCAGGCACTGGAAAACTTCCCTTCCCCAACAGGTTTCTTGCCCTGTACCTGACAAGGATACATAGACAAGATCCACAACCAGGGACAGGCAGGGCTGAGCAGGGAATGACCCGAGAGCATCCCCAAGCCCAGCACAGGTACAAGGTGGCAGATGACCGCTGCCTTCCCCCAGCCAGGCACCCATCACCCCCCAGGTTTCAGCAGAAACCCACCAATCAGCTGATGGGCAAATTCATGTCAAGGTCCCTACTGGTTTTCCAGCTGTAAATAGGAAATGGCCACCAGAAGTTGTACTGGGGAACCACTTGTTCCCATCATGCTGACCAGCTCCTGCAGAAACACAGCACATCAGAAGCTCCATCCAGTTAGGAGAAATCAACTGTGTTTGAAACAGCAGCAGGAGCTGAATCACAAAAGCAGTGCTGCAGCTTGTAGGAAAAACCCACCAGTGCTGCTTCAGCACAGGAAAAAATGTGACTGTGTATTTATCAGTGATTCTCCAGCACTATGACTCTATTTTTCCTTTTTTTGATTTGTAACTCTCATCCTGACCTGTACCCACTGTGGGCAACTACTCTCTGCTTTAATTACTGGCAGATGACGGTACTCAGTCCCTCAACTCTTTGGAGAAGCCATCTGTGTTTCTTTAACCCATCCTCCTATGTCAATCCCCACATTCAACTGCTTTCCCCCCACCTCTGACAGCCAAGTCAGTCATAAAAATATTGGAGCTATGGGCTAAGTCAAGCTTTAGAGCTGGGAACTGTCCCACAATGGCTGTTCACACAATTAAAGAGACATCCCCATTGATGTCACTCTGATGTTCCTTTTCACCTTGTGTCTTCTCCAAATTTGATCTCAGCTGCTTATTCCTGTCCACAGATCTAATCTCAAAAGGAACCTGTTTGGTATTCACACTAATTTCATTTAAACCCCAAAACTGAGGGTACAGCTGATGTGTAAGTAATGTTTAATGTCTCATCTCACTGTAGTACTGCTCCACTGCACGCTGCCAACCCAACACACCATTTCTCCTCAGAAAACTCTCACTCCTAAGAGTGGCAAAGCCAACACAAGCCTTTCCACAAGGGCAGGAACACCAATGTTTCTCTGGAGAGCCAGGACTCTCCAGTCAGGTCATTCAACAGCTCTCTAAGCAGCTGGGCATGTTGGTTGGCTCACCCAACAAAAAATGACAAACTCTCTTACCAAAATCCCAAGGATTGGCCATGGGAAGAGTTATTTGTGACCTCCCAGGCTTCATCTTGGTACCTTTAAATGTCTAAAATCGAATCAGTGGAAGAGGGAGGTGCAAATCACTACAGACATGTCTTGCCTGTGTTATTTTTATACATCTGTGGAAGAGCTGGAGCATTTTTTCAGGCATGTCTGGTTATGGAGACCCTTTCCCCCAAGCTCAAGGCAGTCTGGAAGCAGATGCCTCTACTAGGCCCCAGGATTCCCACTCCCTCAGCACCATCTCCCAGTTTCCAAGGATACAGAAGGAAAAGAAATCCCAAGGAATTACCTCTCTGTCCTGCCTGCCTGGGTGACTTCTCTCCATCGCTCTCACTACCGGTCCTGCTCTGCGGTCGCTTCCAAGCTTGTCGCTCCCCGTCAGGGCGCGAGGGTGACAGCTGCCCGCTCTGCCCGAGGTTCTCCCCGTTCTCCAGGGAGCAGTCCAGGCCTCTCTGCAGCTTTACCCCATTCTTGGCTTTTTTAAAAAGGACAGATGTCCTTCGGCCCACGCCGCTGAAGGGGGGGCTGGCTGGGGCGTCTGCAGGCGGCAAGGCCAGGCCGTTGAGGCCGTTGTCGCTGAGCAGGCGCTGGAAGGCTTGACTCTCCCGTTCTAGAGCCTTCCTGTCGAAGAGCTCCCTGTCTGGCAGCACCTTCTTCTGCAGCTGACTCAAGGACTTGCTGTCACTGATGGGTTTGAGCATCGGAGGGTCCTGCAGAGAATCCAGCTCCGAGAGGGAAGGTGCTGGTCCCGTGGGCTCCAGGGTCGGAGGGTGTCGGGGTTTGGCATCGTCTGCTGAAGGAACAAAGAATCTGCTTGAACATTTTAGAAAGCTTTTCCTGAAACCACCAGCAGCACACTCCCAGCTTTCACTAGGGCCACAGGCAAGGAGAAACAGCAGGTCCTGACTGCTGACAAACACCAGGAGAGCCGGGGGTAAAATCCTGCCTCAGCCTCTCACCTTTATCCCCTTCCTCGTCCCCTTCCCTCGATGCTTTATCCAGCCCCTCTTCCTGTGACACAGGCTCCCCACTGGACATGGTTCTGCTCTGCTGCTGGGCCAGCCTCTGCCGGATGGAGTTGATCTCCCGCCTCAGAAACCGGATGCGTCGTGTCCGGGCACCGCTGGAGCGCATGGGGCTCACCATGTCTAACTTCTCCAGCAGCTCCTTCAGCTGGGCCTCCAAGGAGAGATGAGCACGGTTCTCAGGGAGGAGGATGTTATCCACTGCATCAAAAGAGAGCCCAAGAGTGAAGGGGAGAAGCACGGCTTCCTGAAGAAGGAAAATCCACTCCTGCATCTGGGACCACTGCCAGGCCTCATTCCCATTGCTGCTGCTCACAAACCTTCAGTGTGTGGATTTTGGAACTGTTAACCTTGGAGCTTGGACTTCCCTCCTTTGGGTAATGAGCAGCTCATTTAATTTGCACTGCCCTCCAATTCCCATAAGTGTCCCAGGGGGAAGAGTGAAAAGATACGTGTCTGCACCCACACAAGGCCCCTCGCAGTCCATGTCCTTGGCACAAACCTATTTCACTGCCAGATTAAACAACCGACAGGACTGGCCAGAACAGAGCATGTTTACCATTCCTCTGGCTCTGCTGAAGGGCTGGCATCTGCTGGAGCAGGGCAGACTGCTGAGGGTTCCTCTATCATACACCAACCCAAACTTCATAACACACCGTCCATCTGCATGCAAGAGGGCTGCAGGAATTGGAGGGCAGACTGGGAGGCAGCCTGGATGGCAGCAGCAGCCTGTACTAATTTAGCTATGCTGCTCAGTCCTTTGGAGCTGCATCTCAAGACAGCTATGGGAATCATAGAATGATCAGAGTTGGAATGGACTCACAGAAGTCATCTAGTCCAACCCCCCTGCAAGAAGCAGGGACACCCCCAACTAGATCAGCTTGCTCAGGGCCTCATCCAACCTGGTCTTGAACGTCTCCAGGGATCCAGGGGCATCCACCACCTCCCTGGGCACCCTGTTCCAGTGCTCCACCACTCTCACAGGAAAGAACTTTTTTCTAATATCCAATCTAAATCTCCCTCCCTCTATTTTAAAACCATTATAGAATCATAGAATGATTAGAGTTGGAAGGGACTCACAGAGGTCATCTAGAGGTCATCTATTGGTCATCTATTACCCCTTGTCCTGTCACAACAATGGATATGGTCGTGTTGTGAAAGGAAAATCTCAGCTAGGACTGCTTGAGAGCTTAACTTCACATCACCCCACCAAGTTCTGAGTGCTCAGCTCACCTGAAACCCTGTTCTTCGAGGCTCTAAAGGAGTTAGACATATGCTTGGGTACACAGATTGGAAGCTCTTGTACACTGCACGATGGCTGTGACTCTCACACGGGCTGAGTGACATGCTCAGAACAAAGAACACGGTGTAAAAGGTTACTAATCACTCACCATCCTCCCAAGAAAAGCGGTAAAAGTCCTTGGTTTTGGGTGACTCGGGCAGGTGAATCCCCACATCAGTGTCAAAGCCGATGCTTTCGGCCTGCCGCCGCGCGTGACGCAATATCGCTCCTCCGAGGTCTCTGAGCCGGACAGCTGCTCGGTGGAAAATCGTGTCTTTAGCATTATACCTCATGCAGTTGGTAACTATAAGGTTAAAGTCTTCCTCAAACTCATCCAATGTTCGGTACAGGTGGGACTCCAGCTTCCGCCTCATGGTGGAAAAATCCATTGGGTTGGAAATGAATTCCAGGTAATCTGGAACCTAAACATATAAAACCTGTACAATTACAAAAACCATTTACTAGCCAACTAGAGCTCCATCATAAGCACTCTTAATGCCCTTTCCACAGGCAAGGGGCAGCGCCAGCAGGTCATTTCTGTGTCACCCAGTCAAGGCAGACACATCCTGGCTCTGCAAAACATTAGTTTTGCAGCACTAAAGCATTAGTGCTGAAGCTTCCAGAAAACAGTAACATTTGGGGGTGTTTTGTTTTGTTTTTTTTTCACCTGGAAGGATACCCTTGTTCTGGAAGGATACCTTGTGAGTTCTCTCTGAGATATTCTAGTCCACCAGCAGCTTGGGACAAAGTGTTTTTGTGCTTCCAGGGTTATGACAGCACGTGAGCTTCTGCCCACCACCACCTCCTGTACACCCCATTAAGATGCCTCTAGGAAAGAGACTTGCCTCTTTTAGGTTAACAGGCTCTGCAAAGATCTGAGCAGCATCCTTCTCCTGCAGAAGGTCCAGTGTTGTGCGTAGAAGGACGTTGAAAGGGGTCAGCTGCAGCTCCATTGCAGCCTGCTGAACCTTGACCTGGGAACGGGAGAAGAGCGGTTAGCGCAGTTACCGAGGACAGGGCATGCAAGTGGTGTCTCCCTGATTGTTCCTGAAGCATCACACCAGCTCTACTCACTGGTGGAAACCTCAGGTCGTCATATCAATAGCCTGGTAGACTCAGTGCTGAGGAATTTCTAGGAAACACCTCGCGCTCTCCGTGTGCAGGATGCACAGTAGCAGGCAGGGCAGACTAACTGCTCAGTCCAATCCTTTTGTACATGGAACTCCTGTTTAGCCAATCTCATAAACCCAAAACAAGAGAAAATCCCTCAAAATTACAATAATGCAATTAAAAAGGAAGAAGTTTTTCATGCCTGGTGAATTATCCTCTAGAACTCACTGCCTCAAGATATTATTACACCAATTAGCAACACGATACAAAAGGTAGAAGACTGTAGGTGTTTACATGAACAACAACATACCTAATTAGACTAGAGAGCACAAAGTTTAAGAAATAAGCTCTCACACTTGAAGACAGAAGCCCAACAACAACACTTGTATGTATGCAAATTCCTCATACACTTTCTAACATCCCTTATGAAGTGTCTAACGCTGTCGGGTTTTGAGTAAACAAGTTGTAGCACCAGTTTGATCTCTTGTGCTGGAATTCTACTCAAAGGAGATTGGAACATGACAGAAGTATTTCTTCCTCCTTTAACATTTTAATTTCTTTGATCTTGTAATCCCTCACTATGTGATTAAATCAACCACTCTGGTTGCAAAAGAAAGCAAGTGTGTTTACACACAGCAACTGGATTCGATGAGCTCAGCAACAAGACAGGATCAGTAAGAGGATGAATGAAGACAGATATAAAGACCAAACAATGAAGATGGATATAAAGACCACACTCTTCCCCTGAAACAGGAAAGAAACTGAACTCAGGGCTCTGGGGCATCCTCTTCCACTCACCTCAAAGCTGGGCTGAGACAGAGCTCCAACTAGATACACTCTGCTGTGATGTCTTATCCCTTTATAAAGCACACCACAGTTTCAACAGGCTTGTATCTGTTTCAGTACCATAAATCAAAATATCAAAAGCAAACAAAGACTAAGAGTGGTGTGGTGTGGGTTTTTTTTTAATCCTTCTACCTAAAATATGTCCACAAAACACCCAGGACTGAGACATTGCTCTAAGTCAGGGACAACATAGCAAATAAACCAGTGATGGCATCAAAAAGACTCCACAAAAGCTGTGGCTAGATCACAGAGGATGCTGCTTCCCCGAGTGCACCCAGGCAGTGCCTGAGGCCAGGCATCCAGGCTCACCCTGCGCAGGGTGAGTCACAGCTGTGGGTGCAATGTCCTAGAAAAGACCCTCAAGGGGCAAAGCTGTGCAACTCTGGACAACCACACACAGGTTAAAGTGGTAATCAGTAAATGGTCTCTGTCTTAAAGCTGTGTCTCCTCCATAATGGACTGAGAGGGCACAAGGCAGGAATTTTTAGCTTGAAATGCAGAACAGAACTGTGATTAGACCTCTTCTCTGGAGTGTTACCAACCTCCTGAAATTAATATTAAAGGAGATCAAATGCCTTTTCTGCAGAACACCTGCTCCATGCCCACAAACAGGTTGGGAATCAAAGTCCCTGGTAGTTCCACAAATACATTTTCCCAGCACAAGCTCTGAGGGCAGAGGCTGAACAGCGCGTGCCGGTGACCGACACAGGGTTGGATATACAGCTGCTCTGCACATAACATGGGCAGGCTCTAGAAGAAGGCTCAAGAAAAACTGCTGTGTTCCTCCTCTGCCTCCTGCAGCACTGGGTGCTTGCATGGCACCAATGCAGAGTGGTGCAGCTGGAAGGCAAATCTACCCACCTGCTCCCGTTTGAGTTTTTCCCTCTTCCGGATCAGCTCGATGAGCAGCCGTGCCCGCTCCAAGTCGTGCCGCAGCTTTTGCCAGTACTTCAGCTCCTCCTTCACTGCACTGGTCTTCTCATCCTGCTCCTTCTGTAAGGGAGAGCAGTGGGGTGAGATGAGAAACACTCCTCCTCTTTCCAGGCATTCCCTGTGAATGGCTCTCATAGTTTTCCTCCTGTCTACTTGCCTTTTGTTCAGACGACGTCCTCTCCTTCCTACAGCACTGAGCTAACAAACACAGCATCAGCCTTTCTGGATTTTGTGTTTCCTGTAAAGTTTTCCCTAAATCATACTGTAGCTACACTCTGGGAACGTGCTTCAGTGCACACTTGTGTACACCCTCCCTGCTTTTATATACCAGTTCATTACAGAGGCTGGAAATTCTTTCTCCTGGCTGCTAGGTATTGAAGAGGTGTCCCAAAGCATTGCCAGTATAAAGGTAAGGCCAGCAAAAGCACAGGAGAAAAGAGGTATTATTCTCCTCTTTGTAACTGGTAAGAAACACAGAAAGAGATTCACCAAAGCACAAAGGAACAGCCAAGGCTGGGAGATGAGCTCACTCCTTCCAAGACAAAGTCCAGTGGCTTCACAATGAAATCATCCTTCCTCTCCTAAATCTGTAGCTTTTATAAATGGCTTTGAGGACAGAGCTGAAGTGCACATACCTTTGCATGATTGTCAAGAGAGGACAATTGCTTCACAAGATCCTGATGGTTTATATTTGTAGGCTATTTAATTTTAAGAACTTACTTATGGGCAACTGCCAACTTACTACACCAAGGAAATGCTGCACTTTCCTCAGCTCCAGCCTGATGAGTGGGAAATAGGGGTTTTTATTCATCACCCAGAGCAGCCTCATGCAAACCAGAAATCTATAAATCCCTCCAACTACAGTAAAAATTTACGTGCAAAACGTGCACGACACCTCCTGACAGGTTACCCCAATGGGTAGAGTCTGACTGCTTCATTACTCCACCAACTACTTCTCACACCAAAAGCAGTGCTTTTATTAGCAATGAGCCCGAGTGACTCTGGACAGCAGCTCACAGGAGGAAGCAAAGGAGGCCAGAGTTGATGGTTATGTCTGAACTTCCATCTGAATGTGCATGGGAGCGCCAGAAATTCAAGCAGCAGGAAGAATCACCCAAAATGGCATTGGGCCAGGGCTCAGCAGCTGACACCCTTTTTCTTGAGGAGGGAAATTTTAATCACTTGTGAGGAGCCTGAGTTTACAATTCATCTAAGAGATCACTGAGGGCCCATCTCACCCTTGCACAATCCTGGGTCTCCTGACTCAGGGGCAACACTCTTACCCGCTGGCTCATTAACACCCTGGCACGACGGACACCTCATGGATAAACAAACTCACCTCTTCAGGCAGGAGCAAACCAAGGAGACCAAATGAGATGTAAACTGGGCCACCCTCTGATTGTTTCACCCTCAACCCCCTTCCATCAAGCACACCTCCCCCAGGTTTCCATCCCCCCATGCATGTTTGGTACCTGCTCCGTGTTCCTCTGAGACTGAAGATGCGAATGCAGGCGCCGGATCAGGGGCACCCCGTTCCTCGCCTGTCGCTTCAGCAGCCAGTAGTTGTGGAGCCTCTGCATGAACTGGTTCTTCCTCTGGAAGGAAAGGCCACTGCAGATTTTGTTCAGCCTGAAGGAAGGAGAGAAGTGTCACTGACCAAACTGCAAAGCAATCGTGATGCTGCGGACCCTGATGACACCGTCAGGTTTCCCAGCGACGTTCTGTGGTGGTGTCACTGCACGCTCTGAAGGACACGTCCAGCTGGTGGAACCTGGCATCTCCCCACCAAAAAGACCTCTTGGTCTGCTTCATGCAACACAAACTCAAGCCAGGAAAATAACTTGACAGGAGCCCAAGAATAATAAATCACCTAATTTAACCTTTTCAAACCATTTGTTGATATTATACATGGTGCCTCATCAGCAGCTTTCCACAGCTTATCTAGCAAAACACAGGTGACACATCACGCTTCCTCAGGCACCAAAGGAAAACTCAGCACTACCCAGCTCTGCATGTGAGAGAGCTGGGAGAAAAACCCCCAAAACAGGGTTAAATTCAAAGCAGCTTGCAACACTGACAAGTTTGATATGCTCTGTAATAGAAGGAGGAATTAAGAGACTATGAAATGAGATTAAAAAATAAATTAAAAAAAAAATATAACAGGATGGCTCCTATCTGCCTGCCAACTTGTGAAGCCTGATGTATTTTAAAAACACCTTCGGAACCATCTATGTAAATTTGATGCTAGATGGGTGTTTGCTGTTAGGGCTACTGTGGATTCTGCACAAAGTGACAGTTTGGGATGACTACTTGGCGAAGCAGGAAAACCAGTGTGCCAGTGCCACTCACGTGGAAGAACACTGCTCAGGGATGGTTCTGCAGAACGTGCTTTGAACACAGTTACTGCTGGATCTGGACTGGAGAGAGTGCTTCCAAGGTAAACAATGGGAGGGACTGGGTTCTCAGAACAGACCCTCTGGCTGTCCAGCCCGTCCTCCTCACCCTGCAACACTCACCTGTAAGAGGGGATTTGTGCCACTGTCACCATGGGCACAGACGAACGCCCGTTGGTCACATCCCCAGGCTCTTTTTTGATCTTCTGCTTCGATTTCACTTGGTTCTTTTTCAGAGACCCTTTAGGAGGGCTGGAACTGGCTTCCTCCTTTCTCTCCTCCTTCACAGTGTTCTGTCCCTCACCACTAGCAGCTAGAGACCCTTTTTTCACCGTCCCAGGTGGGGAATGGCTCTCACAATAGGCAGTCTTGCGCACGGTGAAGGTCGTGCCGTTAACGCTGGTTTCCCTCATGGGCTCGATCTTCATGAAGAGACCAGCCCTCTGGGCACAGGTGACATGGAAGGCAGTGTAACAGTTCACCTTATGGCACTGGATGGCAGCTCCCATGCCCTTCTGCTTGCAGATATAGCACGTGAGCTTCCACCGAGCCAGGGGGATGTTACTGATCCCTTCGATGGGCTCCAGGAACACAGTGTTTGCAAAGCAGACCTCTGGGATCCAGATGGCACAAACCACGTGAGCCCAGCGGCCATCGCTGGTCTGCTTGAAGGCTCCACCTTTGTTGGGACAAAGGACACAATCCACAGGGCGAGAAGGGGACTGGAGGCAGCAGCGGCAAAGCCACTGCCCCTCGGGGATGTAGGGCACGCCGTAACACTCCTGGTGCACGGCCAAATTGCAGATGTCACAGAAGAGGATGACATTGCTGTTATGACACTCATCATCCATGCAGACACAGCAGAAGGCATCTTCATCGATGAGAGACTGCTGAGCCCCGTTGTTCCGGCTCTCGAGGTACGACTCCTTTTCCAGCCGATCCACCAGCAGCTCAAAAGTGTCCGTGCTGATTGTCCCGTAACCATCATCCCTCCTCTTCTCATTGACCATTTCCAGCCAGGCCAGGTCCTCCTCATCCATGTCATACTCCACCTCTACATCGAGGTCCTCGAGAGGCTTTTCAATGTACCGGTAGTAGGCGACGGGGAGAGGAGGAGCGTGGGGCTGGCTGAAGGTGTCCACCACGCGGAAGTTGGGCTGGGGTAAGTGTAAAGACGTCCCCGGTGCATGCTTGGAGCAGGACTCCTTCTTCTTGCCTTTGGAAGGTGTTTTCTTGGACTTGGGAGGGAAAAGGGGCTGCTCGCTGTTCTCCTTGTTGCTGTTGCACTCTGTGATGTCCTGGGCAGTCAGCTCATCCTCTGTGATGATTTTTAAGGGATCGTAGATGCTGATACGATGAAGCCGCCCGTCGATGTCGACCTCCACGATCCGCTGGGCCTGAGCGTAGGTCAGCGTCTCCCGAGTCGGGGAGCACTTGAGGCTGTAGGGGGAGGGTGAACGTCTCCCCTTCAAGTTCTGCCGGGACCTCCTCCGAGGCTTCCTCATCGCTGCGGTCCAGAGGCCCTGGAAAAAAAGACACAGGACAGATAAGCCAAGGAGACAAGCACGGAGCAGCATGGACTCAGAAACTCACTCAGCACTGCAACAGAGCGACACTGCTACTAGAGACTCCAGCAATCCCAGGCTTGTTTCACCTTCCTGCACAGCAGGTAATGGATATATCAACCACTTCTTGTGATGTGTAGTGCAGCAATGCACAGCACCCTCCAACCTTCTCTACTTACATTCCAGAATCACAGAATCATAGAATGATCAGAGTTGGGACTCCCAGAGGTCATCCAGTCCAACCCACCTGCAAGAAGCAGGGACACCCCCAACTAGATCAGCTTGCTCAGGGCCTCATCCAACCTGGCCTTGAACGTCTCCAGGGATCCAGGGGCTTCCACCACCTCCCTGGGCAACCTGTTCCAGTGCTCCACCACTCTCACAGGAAAGAACTTTTTCCTAATATCCTATCTAAATCTCCCTCCCTCTATTTTAAAACCATCACCCCTTGTCCTGTCACAACAGGCCCTACAGAACAGCCTCTCCCCATCTTTCTTGTAGGCCCCCTTGAGGTCCTGGCAGAGCGCTAGAAGGTCTCCCCGGAGCCTCCTCTTCTCCAGGCTGAACAGCCCTAACTCTCTCAGCCTGTCCTCGTAGGAAAGGTGCTCCAGCCCCTTTATCATCTTTGTGGCCTCCTCTGGACCCTCTCCAACTGCTCCATGTCCTTCTTATGTTTGGGGTTCCAGAAGACGGATATACCCCCACACCACCCAAAGAGAAGAGCCGAGACATATTTTACAGCACAACATCCAGTCCTTCAGCTGAGCAAACCACTGAGATCCACCAAAATCCGAACAAAACTCATCCCACCTGCTTTTACCATTCACACATTAAATTCACACAAGCCAAGGAGTTCTTCTCACAGACTCACACTCACAGAACATTAGAAGTTGGAAGGGACCTTGAAAGATCATCTAGTCCAACCCCCCTGCCTAAGCAGGATCACCTAGAGTAAAAAGAATTCTCCGTTCTTTTGCCTGTGGTTTTTCTTTTATATTCCCAGTAGCTCTCAAAACGTGCTGGATGTTTCCCAGATGGAAAGGAGAGCACTGTTCCTGCCCTAGGAAAGAAGTTCCTTATTTTTTTTCCATCACTGAGCTCCACATGAGAAAACCAGCAGTGCCCCCTCGGTCCAGGAGGGAGCTCCTCCAACTATCCCACCTCAGGGCTGCCAACACCTCTTCCTTTCCCACACTTGCAGATGCAAAAAGTGCCAGAATGAAGAATTATTCTCCTTCCCTTCTCTTCAGACACAGCCGTTCCTTACACAGCTCTCCAGACCGTGTGCACTGAACAGACAGTGTCCTTCCCAACACGCAAAATGGGCCACAGAAACCCAAGCAAGGGGTGAACTGAGCAATGCAGTGGATGCTTGATGTGCATTCCTTCTGCTCTTTGGTGGGATCCACGAGGAAGCAAAGGGAAATATGCATGGGAACAAGCACCACGGATCCAGGTGAACTTACTAGTCTTAGCTCAGTATTAGTCCCTTTGGAGCCACAGTCTGTGTTCAGGCACTTGGATTGCTTCTGCATGGAAGATCCACAGGGGTATGAGCAGGAAAATAGCAAACCAGCTTCTAGACCACACCAGGAACTGTGTAATGGTTAAGGTTTGGAGCCTTAACAAAAAGCCCAAGCCAGCTGTGCCCTCACAAAGTGCTAATCAGCAGCCCAGATAATTGATAGTTGGCTCCTGACGTGAAGGAGGTGCCCGCCAAGGGGGAGTGGAGGAGCCTGGAGCTGGTGAGATGATCTGGGGTAGGACGGAGAAGCGGTGGAAGAAGCCTGGAGATCCTGAGGGTGAAGGAAGGAGGCAGTGAAGGGGGAAAACAGAGAGGAAGCCAAGTGAGTAATGCAAATGAGAAGGGCAGTGTCAGGAATGGGAACATGAGTTATGGGAAGAAATGGGCTGCAGCTGAAACAAGCGGAGCAAAGAGGGAGAGGAGACAAAGAAAAACAAACATAAAATCCCCCCTGAGAAGATAAGTCTACCCAGAGCTTATCTGTTGCTACACAGAGGCCTGAACCAGCACCTCACCCTTTTTTTAGAGCAATCCACGCTCTCAACCCCCTTCTGTGGGACCTGCAGGCAAGAAAACACTACAAGCTTCTCATTTGTATTCAGCCATTGCATTATTACTGCTCTGTGAAGGACAGAGCTCCACAAATGTGCGAGGCAGAGCAGGAAGGGCATTGCAGGACCAGGACCTACAAGAAGTCCTGGTCTGATTCCAAAAAGAAGTCACAAATTCCAGGAGTGACATTTTTTTTCTTGAAAGTAATGGCTCTGTGAACCAGGATATTAAGTCATGACATTATGTGTGTCCCAAGAAACAAACAGGCTTTGGGAAAAGTTTCCAACTCTCCTCTGCATATGCAGAAATAAGCTGGATGTTCCCATAGGCACAAACTAATTTCAGATTAAAATTTTCCCCTGAAAATATAAGTACCAGGAATTTCTGGACCTTGGCCTTAAAACTCTGATCAGTCCCTTCATCAGTAGAGACCCAATTGCACTTAACTCAGCCAAGCTCCAATGGCTTCAATCAGTAGGAAGAAAGAATTTTAATGTAAGGATAGAAAAGCAACTTGATCGTCAAATGAAAAAAAAAATCCTGCTGTCAATTCAGGGGGCTACAAGCAAAGAAGATACTGGAGACAGAAAGATACACAAGATATCGGAGAATAAAGTAATTATCATGAGCTGACCACAATTAATCTCATAATTAATATGTCCTGAGAGTGAATCTCAGCGAAACAAGCCCCTGAAGGAAGGGTTAGCTTACCTATTGATGGGTAAAACAAGGATATAGCATTCCTATTGCTTTAGTGAAACAACTGGTCTATTATCTAGAGAAATCACCCAAAGCAGGCTTTCCACCACAGCAACCAACTGCCAGCAAACAACCCATTTGTAAAACACACAATTACTTAACACTACAGCACAAGCATCTAAAACAGCATGGAAACTGCTGTCAGTGGGAGCTGAGTGCCTGGCAGGAGACATGTGCCCGGATATTAGGAGAGACGCAGCTACTCACCTCCAAATACCTTGAAAGCAGCAACTAAATTAACTCAGACACACTGAGCTGAACACTGTGACCTTGTCTGCAACACAGTAACTTCTAAGCAGCAATCTAGGAATGTTTTGATCTTCTCGGCATACTTGAAAACACCTCCCAGCCACCGATAAAAAAAGAATCCCACTGCAAACAGCACCCGTGCACACTGAAATGCTAAACAGACCTGACTTCAGCAGGGTTAAATGCTTTTTCAGCCCATGCTGATTCTGTCCCACCATGGACAAAGGCTGCTGATGTGAAACTATTGTATATGCAGCCTTAAAAAAGCCAGTCAAAGTAGATCCCCTACAGCAAGGGCTAAACAGTGCTGTGATTTACACCCGCGCAATAGCGCACTGGCTGTTTCACTGAAGCACCCTCTTGCACCCCAGAAGACCTGAGTCTCCTTCCCACCCCTCCTTTCCTGCTGCAGTCCTTTCCAGCCTTCCCATGATCAACCAAGGATTTTCTTTCCAGCACCAGGCTTCTTTGCTACACTGCAGAAAACACAAGGCCAGCGCTGCTGGGGGAAAGTCTCCTGGCCCTTTCCTGCATGGCTTGGAGAGCCCAGTTGTGGGAGTTGTGGAAGAGCTAGATCCCTCACCAGTGAAGATCTTCAATGATTCTGAGAGAGAGAAAACCTGGACCTCAGTGGGCAGCAGCACATACAAACAACATGGCTCTTGTTCCAGTCAGGTGCACTGCAATTACCACCACTAAAACGTCTGGGGGCTGGTGTTACCAGAGTCTGCCTCTTTCCAGAACACCTCAAACATGAAGGCTGGAGATGTTCCTCCTTGTTGCTGTCCTACCATGGCATTCAGACAGCTTCATGCAGCTGCTTGTTGTGGTTTGCTGGGATTTAAAACCCATTCCTGCACAGTGGGGAACTGGTATTTAAGAAACAGGTCTGCAAAATAGAGGCAATGGATACCAGAGGAAAACATACAGTCCAGCATAGTCACAGCCTCCTTTCCACCTTCCCCTCACCAACCAAAAAGCCAGGCAAAACTCCCACCACCGTTGTTGCCATCCCTCTTTGCTCCCATCACATCTGTGCTCGCCATGGGGCCATATACTACCCCTAGGCCTGCCTAGGATTTATGTTCATCATGCCCACACTGAAGTGTGTCAGTGCTCATTCATGGAGAGCTGCCTTCCCTGGCAAACATCAAGATCTTTATGGACCCCTGATAGTTCTGTAACCAAGTCACACTGGCAAGAGGTGCACAAGGCTGCTCCCTCCAGTACAGGGAGGGCATGAGACACAATGTCAGGCTAAGGATTAAGTTTAAGTCTGGGCTCAGCTACAGCTAATGCATGCTATGAGCTGCGTCTGGCCTCAGCAGCAGTGCTCTGAGGGAACCGTGACATGCCACAAGCTGCATCCAGCCACAGCAGCAGTGCCTGAGAGAACCATGACATGTCACAAGCTGTGTCAGGTGCCATCTGGGTGCTCCCAAGAGGAGCCCTCCTGTGCAGCGAGTGCCCCGGCTGCAGTCAGCGATCTGAATCGAGCCACAGCGGGGACCCGGACAAAGATAAAGCCTCCCCAGGGGGAAAAGAGAAGGCGCGACGGGTGGGTGCGATAAGCTGCGCCGGTCCTCAACTCCGGACCCTGCCCTGGCACTCTCACCACACCCCCACCCCCCCCCCAAAGGGGAACGAAAAAAGTCCTTAAGGCGAGAAGTACCGAGGCGGGAGAGAGCGAAAGAGAGCGCAGCAGCGCCAATCGCCTATTCGCTGTTGTGGCCGTCCATCACAGCTCCACAGCCAATAGCAAGGCAAGGCGCTGCGGGCCTTAAGAGGGGCGCACTCGACC
>VXBZ01002747.1:5339-18347 GCA_013399135.1 Heliornis fulica
CTGGCTCATGTTTAGGGGGCTGTCAACCAACACCCCCAGGTCCCTTTCCGCCAGGCGGCCCTCCAGCCACTCCTGCCCCAGCCTGTGACGTTGCCTGGGGTTGTTGCGACCAAAGTGCAGGAGACTGAAGTAATGAGCCCTTTCCTGGTGTGAACTTCCCAACTGGTGTTTGCATATTACTGGCAGCTTAACACTACTACTGCCCCTTACACCTGCCTTCCTACTTGCCCATCAATTTGCTACAGGATGGTAATTTCAACCTGCAGCTGAAGATGTGATAAATATTCAATTAACATGATTTTTGCCCCCCTTAGAAATAGGTTTTTTTTCCAAGAATATTTAAATTTACAGAGTTTTACTTCCAATGTGTAGGTGCACTTTTTTGAAGGTCTCTGTAAGCGTCACAGTGTCTAAGCTATGCCCCAGCCTTCTTGGAAGTCATGGAAAGGGGCATCCAGAAGTGATCACAATTCATCCAGCAAGCAGTTTTAATTGGCCTTACTTAGATTATTGTGTTCTGTATTGGTTAGTCCTTAATTAGCAGCCCAACACATTAGCTAGGAGCAATGTGACATTGTTCCTTGGATGGATGGTGCTGCTTCTCCCTGAGTGGTGAGGAACCTTTGGTGACCTTAGGCAGGGCACCTCCATACTCCCTCCTGCCTTTGAGACACCCCCCCCAGTAAACAGGCATGGACCTCCAGCAGCTCCATGTTAGGATAAGAGGGAACCTAAGATCCTTTGGTTGGATCAGAGGCACATCTACCCCAGTGTCCTGTTCTTGACACGGCCAGGAACAAATTTTGAGGGTAAGGTCAGGACAACATGAGGTTTCCAACTCCCTGGACCCAGTAGGATGGTGCCTCTGCTGGAGGCTCCATCCTGACCAGTGACAGCATCCACACATGTGCCAACTCTTCCACCCACTAATCCTTTTTCCTCCACTCAATGCCTTCAGCTACTAAAAAGTGAGAGGATCATTACCTGTCTTACAGGATAAGGAACACAGACTTTATGTCCTGACCCAGGTCACAGGGAGCTGTGGCAGAGCCAGGGACATAAATGCATCTCCTAAATCTCAGTACTGTTTCCCTTCAGGAAAATCTTTTTGTTTATGACACTTAATAAAATAGGTTGTTTCATCACAATGTTGTTGGAGGTCAACTGCCTCTTCTGATCTTATTTCCTCACGTTGTTAATTAAGTTACTGAGAATCCCATCAAATTTTAAAGGGAGGGATCAAGAGCCATTGCTGTCAAAATCTAGTTAATTCCTGTAAATATCAGCTGTCGCCCAGTTCCCACTATGAAGTAATAGGTAGGAAGAGGACGACACCATAAACCACTTTTTACTGCAAGGCAAGAAGCAGTAAATGATCTCTATGTCCTTTGAAACCTGAGTGGGTTTTCCTAAGGCTGTAATTTCTTCTTTTTTTTTTTTTTTCTTTAAAGAAAAAAGGACCCAGCAGATCTACTCATCAGTTCATAATCTTTTCCTTTTTCAATGTTAGGTTTTGGGGGGTGTCTTTCTGTTTGGTTGGTCATTTGACACCCTCATGCCTGCAGAGCAGATCTCCCTGCTGAGCCAGAAAGCCCTGCATGGTGAAACAGCCCTGGAAGACTTTCCTGTGTCACCTCCAGGTGAGGATGTCCAAAGGGGAAAGGGGATTATGTGGGGCAGGGTGCTGACTCTGGGCACATGGGGGCTGCATCCAGCTCTGCAGAATGCCCTGACTGACCCCAGCACTGCACAACTTCTCTGCCTTCAAGCAAACTGATTTAAAGTTTCTGTTGTGTGAGAGAGAACTTTCAACAGAAAGAAACTCAACTAAATTTTTTGAGGCAGAAGTAGAAGACATTTCAGTGTAGTGACTGAGTTTATTTCCTCAAGAAGTTAGGAAATAATTGAAACTGGTTTTACTTGCCAATAATGAACTCCCCTGCAATGGATAAAATGGAAAATATGGGTGACCTGGTTCAGATGTGGTTATTTATGCCAACAAGGATATAACTATTTACATTAGACAAAAATTAGACCTACTAATTGTTATTTTCAGATGAATTAGTAATGATAAGTTATCTCTGTTACATATCACCTGAATTCATTTCATCTAATGATTTACTCATCCTTTGTGAGCTATTTATGAAAGGAATCAGCACTTCTGCATTTCATATCTTAAATTATTTCATCATTCAACCTGATGGGAAAAAAAAAACCCTGTGTGACCACATCTGTTCAGTGCAGGGAAATGGACAGAAAATGGAAGAGGATGGACAGACAGAAATGGGAAATTGCAGCTGCTGATCACACACTGAAGCTGTTGCTCCATGAGCATTAGCATCAGATTTAGAAAGTGGGATGAGAAATTAAGGATTTCAGAGCAACTTCTTACTTTCCTGTGGTTTTTTGAACTTTGTTGGTGTGTGAAAAAGTGGACTCAGAACCACTGGAAATGTTCCACCCCCCTTGAAATGCAGCAGATACTCTGCATGTAGCACTGAGTGTAAGTTGGCCTCGATTATTGGGCAGTTATTGCCTGAGTGTACAAAACCTTTGGAGCACCCTGAGGAATTTCTTGTCTCCAAGTAATTTGCTGCTTTCAGTCTGTGGCACTTCATTATCACAGCAGTGTTGCAGCTCCAGATGATGCCCATAGAGGTGCAATGTCTCTGCCACCTTTATCTGGGCAAAAAGCAAAAATGTCCTCTCCCCTTCACACCATTTCCCTGAGGAAAATCCCTGGACATTAAAGATCATAGGATTTGTTGGGTTGGAAGGGACCTTTAAAGTCATCTAGTCCAACCCCCTGCAGTGACAGGGACATCTTCACTAGAGCAGGTTGCTCAGAGCCCCATCCACCCTGACCTTGAATGTCTCCAGGGATGGGGCCTCCACCACCTCTCTGGGCAACCTGAGACAGTAATCCACCATCCTAAGATTGAAGAATATTTTCCTAACACCGAACCTCAATCTCCCTTTTCTAGTTTCAAACCATCTCTCCTTGTCCTATCACTCCATGCCCTTGGGAACAGTTCTTCCCAGCTTTCTGACAGGCACCTTTCAGGGACTGGAAGGCTGCTAGATCCAAGTCTATCAGACTCCAATCTAAATTAGTAAGCTGAAAATTAATTGGTGAGATTTTATAATGCTCATTTTCAGATTTTTACTTTGATTTTTTGTGAAGAACTTTGTTCCAGATTGTTCTGTGAAACAGCAGTTGAAGATATTTTTGAAATTATTCGATTCTATCACTGTTTTCAGTGCTGAGAACAAAAATACAACATTGTAATACTTCTGATGTGCAATTACAATGTGATTGTAATGTTTATACTCATAACTGTTGTTAATATGCTTAGCTGAGAGTACTGACCTTGTCCTTTCCACAAGCAACAGAGTAGTTATGAAGTACTCCCACCATCCCCATAAACCCTTCTTGTCCATAAATGAGTCAGCCTGGACCAGCTCAGGATCATCTTAGCAGAAGAGAATGAATAGGATAACTCAAGCCAACAGCATCAGGACTCCTTTGCTTTCATGGAGTCTGAAAAGTCTTGGCTAAATCAACAAATGTTTATAGTAGAAACCAGATTCTTCAACTGTAGGGATACCAGCTGGAGATGCAGGACAATCCCATATAATTCAAGTTAACCATTTATCTCATTGTGAGGGGCATGTTGTGTTCTGGGGTTACACAGCATAAAATCTAACATGAGTTGCAAAACCACATGGGAATAAGTTAATATGAGAAAACTATTTCATAGAATCATAGAATGATTAGGGTTAGAAGTGACTCCCAAAGGTCATCTAGTCCAACCCCCTGCAAGAAGCAGGGACACCCCCAACTAGATCACATTGCTCAGGGCCTCATCCAACCTGGCCTTGAACGTCTCCAGGGATCCAGGGGCATCCACCACCTCCCTGGGCAACCTGTTCCAGTGCTCCACCACTCTCACAGCAAAGAACTTTTTCCTAATCTCCAATCTAAATCTCCCTCCCTCTATTTTAAACCCTTTATCACCCCTTGTCCTGTCACAACAGGCCCTACTGAACAGCCTCTCCCCATCTTTCTTGTAGGCCCCCTTGAGGTCCTGGCAGAGCGCTAGAAGGCCTCCCCGGAGCCTCCTCTTCTCCAGGCTCAACAGCCCCAACTCTCTCAGCCTGTCCTCGTAGTAAAGGTGCTCCAGCCCCTTTAGCATCTTTGTGGCCTCCTCTGGACTCTCTCCAACTGCTCCATGTCCTTCTCATGTTGGGGGTTCCAGCACTGGCCCCAGTACTCCAGGTGAGGTCTCCTGAGGGCAGAGTAGAGGGGGAGAATCCCCTCCCTCGCCCTGCTGGCCACGCTCCTCTGGATGCAGCCCAGGGTGCGGTTGGCTGCTGGCTCTAATTCTTTTTTTTTTCCAGCTTTTAATGACCTATAAGTACAATGCAACAGCCACAGAGCTCTTCTTAAAAACAGTCCAGTTTTTGAATAAATAACAAATATCATCAGACTGTCTGCAAAAGGGATTTACAAAATCAGCAAGTCCAGGGCACAAAATGCTTCCTCATTTTCTGGTAGAATATTCTGTTTCTTTCCTAAGGTTTTCCAGGAAGCAGAGTAATACCTTGAGTACCTGTAAACTCACAGGAGCTGGGAGCCATCAATCAATCTGTGTCACACATCAGTCTCGAGACCCCAGCCAGTATTAACATCATTGTTTTAATTTTGGAAATCTGATTGAGTGAAAATCACTTGGATCTTCTGATGATGGGAAATGGGTATTTGGACAGTAAATGGAAAATAACAATGGATATTTCTTCTTCCTGAACCTGGACACACTGAGAGCTGTCTGCTGGCCCAGATTGGTCTTGCTTGTCTGCTACAAATTGCAACAAAGCAGCTTGTTATGGGAATTAGGAGGATATGTAGGACTACAAAAAGCTTAAGCATATCCTTATTTAATCTTGCACATAAGGAAGACTATCTGGATTGATTTTATGCACTACTTTATCTTCCTTTTACACAACTTTATCTTCCTTTTACACAGCTTTATCTTCCTTTTACACAACTTTATCTTCCTTTTACACAAACCCTCTTATTTTTCCTTGTTCATTGACTTGAGGAACTTTGCAGAAGCAGTTGGGAACTGGTGGGGTTAAAATGGGAAGGAATATTTCTGTAGGAGCCCTGGAGCCAGTGACCTGATGGTTGGAGAGATGCTGCTTGAAGGCTGTACCCGTGCTCAGAATGTGTTGTTGGGATGATTGCTTTGTGTCTATATTGACTGGAATGAAAATAAACAGAGCCATGGAATCATCTCTTGGCAAGGTCATCATCTCACTTTATGTAAGTAACAACTTAAAACTATTAAAAGCATTAAGAGGTGACCAGATGAAGCAGCACTCATGTGATTGTGGCAGCTGTGGTCCACCAATATGAATTGATTTTACCCAGATCTTTGTTCCAATTGAGTCAGGGTCTGTGTAACATGACTCACCTCTGAGTAGTTGTGATACAGGTGTAGTATTGTAGGGCAGGAGGAATTGCTCTGTAATGGGTAGAGCTACACACCCCAGAACTGTGAACAGGAGTTTCACCTCCTGGAACTTTATCAGGAATCAAATCAAATTAGTTTGTGAGTCACTGATGTGATACGAGATCTGCAAAAAAAAAATAATTAAAATTGTGTTTGCAAACTCCTATTGCCTTTTGTGACAGCTCTTCAAGCCCTCAGTTCTTATGAATAATCTACATGAAGGAGCAGGAAAAGAAATCTTGCTTGGGAATTCCAGTGGAAGTGGAAGGGCTTGACTTTGCTTCAGGTATATTTTCTTTTAATCCAGTAGCTTGCTATGAATAGCCCTATTCTCTATGGAATCAGCACTTTTATTCATTAAATAAAATTAAATCCCTTTGAAATCAGCTTTCTCCTTCTAAATCTAATTGCACAGGCAGACACAGAAATTATGGGAACTCAGAGATCTCTGGGAAATCACCTGCTGATCACGTCACTGCTCGCCACAGGTCGGAGTTGTCACTTCTGGGGACTTCAATCTCCATTAGGATGACTCACTGAGGGGGTGTCATTGCTGGGAAGGTGCCTCTGAAGAGAGGAAAAACTGAGGCTTTCCAAATGGAGGTCTTGGAAAGGAATGTGCTTTGGTTGGTGGTTGGACCCTTAAGGTGGGTTCCACATAGATACTCAAAGTCAAGGATGACAACAGAGTGGAAGTAAAAGTTCAGGAGCTGCCAAGCATCGAATCCAAGAGTGATTTAAGCACCCAAGTGTTAAAAAACAGTGGAGATAAAGATGCCAAATGGACTTTAGAAGAGTATTAGAGTGAGGCTTCCAAATCACAAATTCAGGAGAATAAGGTTAAACTGGTCTATAAACGTGGTTACACATCCTGTACCGAGGTGTTTTACCCTTCTGACTCCAGGCCTGGCACACAGTGGATTAGAGCTGTGACAAAACTTATGATAAACTAGTTATTTGCTCACATTACATGCTGGGGGAGCTCCCCACTGTCAGCAGTGATGACACCTTATTCCCAAGTAATGAAAGGGCTGTTTAATCCTCCTTTTAAAATTCTTAATGACATTTGAAGAAAGAAATGAATGGAACCTCTTACGACCTCTATATGCTCAGCCTGCCTCATGGTCTATTCTGACATTGTAATTTGTTTAGAGTGATATTTCAGAGCCTTGCACAGGCTATTTCTTGAAGGACATTCTGCCCCTCACATCATTCTGTCTTTTCCTGCCCATCCTCCTCCTGAACCATCTGTTGACTTTCCACTACAGCCTTAGTGAGGCAAAACTGACGTTCTCCCAGTTCCCTCAGCGGTGGCGTAATCAGAACTGGCAGGTGATGTGTTGCTTTGCAGAAGAAATTAGTGGTAAGGACTGATTAATGCTTACCCAGCAGATATTGAATCTGATTCAGATTTCAGACCAATTTTACAATGGAGTTACTCTAGTGAGATTGATGGAGCTGCTTCTGAAGTACCCGGAGGTCCATCCCGTTAATAGAAATGAGCTGACTAACAGATAGATGGTCAGATTAAAAAAAAAACAGGCAATGTGATTTTTCAGCTACTTTTTTCATAGTCACTGTTTTTGAAATTTTTAATTTGATGTTCCATCTTGTCTAGAATTTCATTTGTGGCCCTCTTCTTCAGTGGTCTCTGTCTTGACTCAAGGAATTTGATCCTTGGTACATTAATCAGCCTACATTTCCCACAGCCTCGTGGCATTTCCCCAGTAGCATTCCTTTCATCTGAACAGCTCCTCCTGCTTTGCAAAAAAAAACCAAAACCAGGCTTCATCCCAAAAAATTTTCAGGAAAAGCATTAGTAAATGTGGTGTCTTTCAGCACTATGCCTGATTTTCTTACACAAGTCTCGTCATCACAACCTAATGAATGACCTAGTGAGAACAGAAGATTCCCTAAGGAAATTTGGAAACAGCTTGACAGATATCTTGGGAATTTTACATGATACTGAGCTACTACCTGAATTTTTGTTGTATTTTTGAGTGGATAGTGATGGAAGATGACTGAGGTTTTTGTTTACAGTGTCTATGTAAAGACTGACGGGAACTTAAGGAACTCCTCATGAGACCTCACCTGGAGTACTGTGTCCAGTGCTGGAACCACCAACATGAGAAGGACATGGAGCAGTTGGAGAGGGTCCAGAGGAGGCCACCAAGATGCTAAAGGGGCTGGAGCACCTTTCCTATGAGGACAGGCTGAGAGAGTTGGGGCTGTTGAGCCTGGAGAAGAGGAGGCTCTGGGGAGACCTTCTAGCGCTCTGCCAGGACCTCAAGGGGGCCTCCAAGAAAGATGGGGAGAGGCTGTTCAGTAGGGCCTGTTGGGACAGGACAAGGGGTGATAAAGGGTTTAAAATAGAGGGAGGGAGATTTAGATTGGAGATTAGGAAAAAGTTCTTTGCTGTGAGAGTGGTGGAGCACTGGAACAGGTTGCCCAGGGAGGTGGTGGATGCCCCTGGATCCTTGGAGAATTTCAAGGCCAGGTTGGATGAAGCCCTGAGCAAGCTGATCTAGTTGGGGGTGTCCCTGCTTCTTGCAGGGGGGTTGGACTAGATGACCTCTGGGAGTCACTTCTAACCCTCATCATTCTGTGATTAGGGTTAGAAGTGACTAATGATCCCTAATCAATCTATGATTCTAATGAACTAGAAAGGGTGAAGAGGATGCTGTGTTGGGTTTCTCTCAGGATGATACAGTACCAGTACCAGAATGTGTCATGATGGAAAAGCAGCAACTAAAATGTAAAGAATTGTTATTGAAATTGCTATTGAAAAGAGAATTGGTGCTTGGCTCTGAAAGTGGAGTCGATAAAATGACCAACAACTTTCTGGAGATTTTAATTGGAAAAAAAGGGATAAATGTTTCAAAGAGAACTACATCACTGAGTAACGCTGTTAGGAGCCCAAAAGAGCCACAGAGTTTTGCTGAGAAAAACTGTTATTGTCAGTCAGGCTGGAATCTTGGTCTTTGTCTGGAATTTAATGCAACATTTCCTATAATAAAGTCACGTGCTGTGTTTGAGCTCAGGTCTCTCTTCTGAAAAATTATTCACTTCCTTAAATAAAGACATGAAACCCAAATTGTTCTTGATCAAACCACAGTACTCAGATGCTTTAAACATTCTTTTTCTTCACTCCTGAAAAAAAAAAACCTTTCACACCTCCTAGAAGCAGGTATTTTATGATCTTAATTTCAATTCTGCAACATTTCCCCTCTGATTTCCATGCAACCACACACCTCAATAGACTAAACACACGGTCACATTTTTGCATAGAGTATGAGTCCTTGTCTCACAAAGAGATTCTGGGCTTGATGTTTCCTTTATAAAGGAGAGATAAGATTCCTGAAAGCAGGAGTGTTAAATTGGTGTGAAATTGGTACAAGCTNTATGGACACATTTTTGCATAGAGTATGAGCCTTTGTCCCTGTCCCACAAAGAGATTCTGGGCTTGATGTTTCCTTTATAAAGGAGAGATAAGATTCCTGAAAGCAGGAGTGTTAAATTGGTGTGAAATTGGTACAAGCTCAAGTACATCCCCTCCATTCAGAGGACAAACTGAAGAAATGGCCCTTCAGGGGCACGTGCTCATTTATTTACATATGGAGATGAACCTTGATCTCTAATAATCAAGGAATGCCCAGACAGTGCTTTGATTTTTTCCTCCCTCAACCTCCTATATCAAAGGTAAAATGCCCTTTCCTGGCTTTGACAGCTTCAAATAACATGTTGACACAGACTTTGCCAGGCACCTTCAGATCCTGCTGTGATTGAGAAGGACATTTCCTTGCTGCTGGCCTTGTTTTATAGCAAGCTGTGTCAAGTGCTGGGCATATTCTCCCTGCAAGTGAGCAGACATCTTTCCTGTTTCTCAGTGACCCTTTAATTTGATTTCTACATTTTATTTCATTTCTTTTTCTTGTGTATTTCCTGCATAAGATCTGCTCCTGTGAAGCTGGAGGATTTTTCACAATCATGTCAGTGTTTGGCTCTATCTAGTGAGGTTTGTTTCCTTCCTTGAGCTGAGATTCAGGAAAAATACTGTTTATTTCTTCCAACTTCTGCCTTCCTGAGCAAAATAAGGGTGTTTAAGTATGCAAATCACAAAGAAGAAGAGCTGTGGGTGTTTTGAGCTACAAACTGGATTCCAAGAACCATGGTAGTATGGGCAAGAGCCCTCCATGGAGCTCAGAATCCAAACAAAGGAACATTCCAGAAAGGTTTGTCCAGGTGACAACAAATATGCAGAGACAAAAGCAGGCAGAAGAAACAATAGAATAGTGTGTTTTATTTCACTGTGTCACAATCAAACTCCAGAGAGACTCCACATTCCTGGTTCTTCCACTGGTTGCTACTGAGGAGGGAGAACAGCAAGGACACCATTGATCCATTTGATGCATCCCTTGGGATTTGGTGACCAGAGGTGTGGGCTGGGGTGCACAGGGGTGTCACTGTAGATCCCCAACTCCTTTTATCATCCATGATCTGATGATATAGAGGGCTAAAATACTCCAGAAGATTCATGGTGAGGATTGTGGCTGGTTCAGATGCAGATGTTTGTACTACAGTTACTGGTGGGTAAAACTCTTGGGTTGATTATAGAAACCATATACATTCTTCTGAGCACAAGTGGTTTCTGATTTCTGTAGTGAAAGTGCTGGTGACCCACAGACTGCTGTGTACAGGCCTGTGAAACAGGAGAGTAGACTCTGCTCTGTTTATCTTACTCTCCACTGACATACTACTGGCAAATGCTCTTAATTGCATTTCTCACAGCAGTTATTTTGGGGCAGTTTGTGGTTTTAACCTCTGAATCAGAGAACCTCAGAGTGATTTGGGTGGGAAGAGCCCTCAGACCCTCCCATTGCCCCCCTGCCATGGTCAGGGACACNCTCTCCTGGATCCCCTTGAGGGACTGGAAGGGGCTGGGAGCTCTCCCCAGAGGAACCTTCTCCTCTCCATGCTGAGCCAGCCCAGCTCTCCCAGCCTGGCTCCAGAGCAGAGCTGCTCCAGCCCTTGGATCATCTCTGTGGGCTCCTCTGGACTCGCTCCAACATCTCCATGTCTTTGTCACATTATAAAACCAACAAGTTGGTTTTAAAATTTCACCCTGCATTTTGCTACGCATGATTTTCAGTTCATTAGCCACAACATTCCCTGCTGCAAGCTGCTAATTTGAGACTAGAAATACGAGTCAGGAAATGGTGTTATCTAATTTCAGAGAGTCCTTCCAAAGGCCCCTCTCAAAGGAAAATAAGTTTCAAAGTTCAGGGACAGAGCAGGACCCAGAGGAATTAATGACCTTAAAGGTAGCACAAACCAAGTCCTCTATGTTGTTAATGTTGTGGGTTTGAGGGGTTCTTTTTACTTAAGAACTTTAAAAGACATCTTTAAAGCTGCCACTGGTAACCTGTTGGCCTCCTGCTCCCTCTATCAGTGCTCACAACATTAATTGAGCCGTTTCCATTCTCACCTGATGTGATGCCACCGGTCTCGCACCGCTCCGGGTCTGCAGGTCTTGCAAGACCCAGGTGGGAAACACATTTTCCAAAAATAAAGCAAAACCCAGCACCAATCAACACTCCAAAATGTGTCCTGGCAGGATTACATCAGGGAGATGAAGGAAACTGTTTCTCAGTTCAGAAGAGTCGTACGCTGCGGCGATGAGTTCCCCAAAAACAGATTAGACCTTGGGGATTTAACTTTAAGCCATTCCTTCTACTTGGAGCTCTGCTTGGAGCTGTTTCTGGGCAAATTTGAGCCCAGTTCCCAGAGGATCATTGCAAGCAACTTCCACCCTGTGGTCTGAGTGAAGGGTCAGCAGTTGACCCCCTGAAAAAGTTGGTGGTACCAGGTTGACACTGATCTCGGTGTCTCATGGCACTGTTTAAGCAGAGTTTGCTTCCTACACTGGCAGTTTTCTATCTTCATTGTCATTTTGAGACTCAAGCCCTTAAGTCAAGTCAAACCCACACTCACATCTGCTGTTGAGGCTTTTAAATTGCATTGTTTGCCTGAAGAAGCTCGCTGTGAATGAAGTGGGTTGTTTTACTTCTTTATTCCTCCCATATCCCAGCCAACGAGGAGGTTTATAAAATATTCAGAGCCCAAATGATGAGCCAGAAAATCAGCTCACGTTGGCATTTTCACATCCCAGCCTCCAAGGGTCAAGAGGAGTCCTGGGTTTATAGAAGTTGGGTCTGGGAGCACTGGAGTGAGCATCTCTGAGAGCAGACAGTGGAGAAATTACCACAGGGACCACCACGGGCTGGTCTGCTGCGAGGCTGGGGCTGAGCGGGGCTCTGGAGAGATCCCTGGGCTTGGTTTGGAGGCTCTGGAGGCTTCCCATGATATTCCAAAATCCTCACTGAAAAAAAAAAGAAAATAAAAAGAAGAAAAAAGGAAATAAAAGAATGACTAGTACCTTTTCTAGCAGCCCAGCTCCGCTGGCTTTTATTTATAGTCATCGGATTCAGAGTCCTGAATTAAAGAGCTGCTCAGGAAGAGGAATGTTTTTGCCCTTTCACAGATCCTTTATACACTGTGCTCAAGCTAACTCCTAACTTTCTTTTTTTCAAGCATCTGAATGCATTTAGTGTCTGTGTGTAAAGAACCCTCTGATAGCAGCTCTGTGCAGACATTTCTATTTATCAATCTCCTTTCAGAGCGCAGATGCCAAAACTGGAGCCGCTCTTACAGGAATGGCCTCAGAAACTCCATGTACAGAGTGAATATTGTTTCCCACATTCCTATTCCCCTAGTCATGCACATGAAGACCACGCTGCCCCTTCTCCTCTCCCCCTTCTCCTCCCTCAGTGTATTGGGTTTTATACAACCAGTGTTTCCTATGGCCATTTGGGGTGGGTTGGAGGGACTATGACGTGCAGCTATAGATTTTTTTTTCTTTCCTTTAGCTGTCCAGGCTCTGCATTTCACTGCTTTGAAATGTTATTTAATAATGGATAGCTCTTCCAGGAACAGCAGATCATGGTTTTTTAGTGGTCTCTTCTCATCACCACCTGATGTCGAGAAGGCAGTTGTAGTTCTCTGAAATGAGACTGCTTCTTCTATCCAACAAGACCTTCTTCAGAGGAAAGGGAAAAGACAGTGCACTTATCTAGAAGTTTTAATCTTAAAATAGGCTTTGCAGTGCTCCTGGAAGCTCATTTGAGTGGTCATGTTTCTTTTGTAAAATAATGATTATTCCTGCACCTTTACAGGCACCTCCCACACAGCTTTCAGGGAATGCACAGGTCTGGCTTCCACATCTTTTAAAATATTCATTATTTTTGCCCTTTTCAGCATTGCCTCATAAAAATAAATTATAGGAATTAAAACTGGGAAAGTGATGGCTCAAAAAGCTGAATAATCGCTCAGGCTTATGGAAATGGGCCCCTCTCTTGAAGAAAGATCTTGAGGTTCTGAAGCGTGTCCAGAGAAGGGCAACGAGGATGGGGAAGGGTCTGGAGAACAGGCCCTA
>VXBZ01002747.1:42546-54270 GCA_013399135.1 Heliornis fulica
TGACCTTATTGAACCACCCTGTTGGTCTCAGCCATTGATCTAAAGGTCAGGTCCCTTTGAAGAGCCTCCCTACCCTCAAGCAGATCAACACATCCTCCCAGCTCAGTGTCATCCATGGGCTTGAAGGAGTGAGGGAACACTCAATTCCTCATTGAGGTTGTTGGTAAAGATGTTGACCAGGACTGGACCCAGGACTGAGCCCTGTGGACACCACTTGTGACCAGCCTCCAGCTGGATGTGGCTCTGTTGAGCCTTTGGTCCTGGTACAACACCACAGCAACTCTGATTCATGTAATGACCCCAGAACAGCAGCTTCAACCGTGCTGGGTCTGCCATCCTACCTCAAACCACCTTCTGAGCTCTGTACCCTGGTACAACACTCACACTGGCCCATACCTGACTCTGCAGGTGGTCACCTGGAAGAGAGTGGGACCACCTGGATTTCCAGGGGAAGCTGAAGAGTTGTCTCTTGCCACACAACACACGTACACGGGTGGTGGAGCGTACAAGTGCTGACCACCCCTTCTGTCCTGCTTTCCTGCCATCAGATGACTCCTGTGAGGGAGGAACCACTTCCACCTTTTAATTTACTTTCTTAATCAATTGCCTGTGTGGATGCAAATAGTCCAATCTGCCTCTGCCTGTAATGGAATCGAATTTGCAGTTCGATGGTGGCTGTAGATCGATACATCCTTTCCCTGGAAGCAGCAAGAGATCGCTTGCAAGAGGTAACGAGGTTAGTTAAGGAGTTAAAGACCATTACAACTGGAATTGTGGGAAATCCTTTGTGCCATGGTCTCCTGATTAACCTGATTACTCAAACTGCCACAATCCATAACCATGTTCTCTTTGCATCCTCTGTTATGGCAGGTCTTCCTCAGCTGGTGCAGTGGGAGTGTTGGCTCTGCCTTGAGGAAACCTGCCAAGAAGTTGTGTCTGATCCTCTTTGTGAGCAGAGGAAACACTCACTGTGTCTTTGCTCTTCCTAGATGGTACAAGATGTTCTTCTAGATGGGTTCAGCCCAGTTTGAGGTCTGAATGGTGTTTCCTTGGCCACTCATTTCCAATATGTCAAAGGTCTCTTTGCCAGCACGACCACCAGATTTTGTTTGAAGTGAGCTTGTTCTTTCAATCATTAAGGAATGAAGCAGGTAAAAAGGGTAAAGGCAAGTTGACCCCATTACTCCTCAAGTCAACACAAGTATTCCCATCAGTGCCACCAGTGGTGTCTATACTCCCTTTGGAAGATGTGATATGGACTTTGTCTAAACACATTCCCCTGAGTGGCTGCTTCTCCCTGGCTCTTTCCTTGGTGTCCCTCTCTGTTTTCTCTGCTGTATCCCAATAGCACTTTGGATTTCTCTTTTCAGCCAACAAAACTGTGGGCTGCACAGCAGATGTTTGGCAGGGAGGTTGGTCACCCTGCTGCAGCTCCCCAGCAGCCAGTTCATCATAGCCATGATCACCAGCAGCTCTGACCCAGGGGTTTGTCCCCCCATGGGACAAAGGTAGAGCCTCTTCTGGCTTACAGCCCATGCTAAGCAGCTTTCTCCATTATAAACCATTCAGGGGGCATGTGAGTGAGCTGGCACAGCAAGGAGACAGCGTGGTGGATAACCAAGCAGCAGTGAGATCACACCATTAGAGATATCACTTAGGTTGGAAGACACCTTTAAGATCACCAAGTCCAACCCCAGCTTTAGTCTTGAGAAAAGGAGGCTGAGGGGAGAACTTCTCACTCTCTACAGGTACATAGGACAAGGGATAATGGTTTTGTTCAGCCTGGAAAAGAGGAGGCTCCGGGGAGACCTTCTAGCGCTCTGCCAGGACCTCAAGGGGGCCTACAAGAAAGATGGGGAGAGGCTGTTCAGTAGGGCCTGTTGTGACAGGACAAGGGGTGNGGGAGATGGAAGTTGGACATCAGAAGAATTTCCCCCCTGAAAGGGTTGTCAGGTGTTGGAACAGGCTGCTCAGAGCAGTGGTGGAGTCCCCATCCCTGGAGGGATTGAAAAGGTCAAGAGATGAGGTGCTGAAGGACATGGGCTAGAGGTGGGCAGCAAGTGGAAGCTCTGAGAGAAGTTAAAAAAATGAAAAAAGAAGAAAAAAAACCCCAAGCCACCAAAATACCAACAAACACAACCAAACCAAATGACTGAAGAGCTGGTTCTGTTCCATGGCTCTGACATGCAACTGGTACTCAGGAGGCTGAAAAATGCAAATCCCAGTCTTGCAGCAGGGTGAAAAGAAAAAGGAGGTATTTTTGGGGGCTGATATTGCCAGGTGGCTCTGGAGCCTGGGGCCAGAGTGTGCCCCTCAGGATGGCTGGCAATGCCCTGTTCCAGGCACTCAGCCTGGTTTTCTGAGGTCTCCAGTTCACTGGTTAAATGAGCAGGATTAGGAAACAGCACAAACCCAGAAATCTGGCCCTGGAGGCAGCTTTTATTCCATTCTGCTCTGCAAAATGAAGCCTATGTGTTGGGTTTGGGGTTTTTTTTTTCCTGAAATTGAATATTCAAGGCTGTATTCCTCTGAAGTTGCTATAAAATAGTTGTATAGCTGTTCCCTGTTGCTTGGGTGGCCCTGAAACAAAGCTCTTCCCTGCTGCTGGACACAAGGTTTGCTCTCTCTCAGCCTGGCAGTTGATGCAGTCCTACATCTCGTTCAGCTTTGGAGGGCTCCAAAGAGGATGGTTGGTGTTATGGAGACACATGGGACTGTGTCTGGCTGAGCTGATCCAAGGGCTGCAACACCAGGTAAATCACATCCATCAGAGCAAGAAGAGACTCCCCATGGCTCTTTGCAAGCTTTCCACAGATTAGGGACACAAATCCCAAGCTAAATCATAGAATCATAGAATGGCTGGAGTTGGAAGGGACTCCCAGAGGTCATCTAGTCCAACCCCCCTGCAAGAAGCAGGGACACCCCCAACTAGATCACGTTGCTCAGGGCCTCATCCAACCTGGCCTTGAACGTCTCCAGGGTTCCAGGGGCATCCACCACCTCCCTGGGCAACCTGTTCCAGTGCTCCACCACTCTCACAGCAAAGAACTTTTTCCTAATCTCCAATCTAAATCTCCCTCCCTCTATTTTAAACCCTTCACCCCTTGTCCTGTCACCACAGGCCCTACTGAACAGCCTCTCCCCATCTTTCTTGTAGGCCCCCTTGAGGTCCTGGCAGAGCGCTAGAAGGTCTCCCCGGAGCCTCCTCTTCTCCAGGCTGAACAGCCCCAACTCTCTCAGCCTGTCCTCGTAGGAAAGGTGCTCCAGCCCCTTTATCATCTTTGTGGCCTCCTCTGGACCCTCTCCAACTGGTCCATGTCCTTCTCATGTTGGGGGTTCCAGCACTGGCCCCAGTACTCCAGGTAAGCTCATCACCACTTCTGTTATCTAAAACAACCTGGAAAATAAAGCAGACTGCACTGGGCAAATCTCCTGACAGTTTGTTAACCCAGTTTTGGGCATCTGTGTAATCATCTTCTTTTGACATGCGTCATCAGTGAGGTTCCTCTCTCCATCTTCAGAGCAGGCTGGAACTGTTTGGTGGCTTTAATATTTAGGTATTTAATGAGATGCCCAATTAAGCTGAACTGTGGACATTTTTGCTGCCTTTTATTACACAAACCCAGGGGAGTTACATGACCCACTCATTAGGATTTCAACATATAGATCCTCAATGTTTTTTTTATAATAAATAGAAGAGAAAACTCAATTTCTTTACACTGTTCTGATGGGGAGCAGAGGATTGGGGATGGTAGAACAGTAAGGTTGACCACAGTGCAGCATCTCACAACAAGTGAAGGATGGAGAGAGACCAGTTCACAGGCAAGGACAGAGAAGATGTGGGAAAACTTTGGCCTCTGCAATTTGCATTTTCCCAGATGGAGCCAGATGTCACTTCAAGTTTCTAAGAGAAGTGAACAGGATCATCACAGAATCACAGAATGTCACGAGTTGGAAGGGACCTTGAAAGATCATCCAGGATTTTATTTTTTATTTTATTTTTTGAAGGCCAAGCATGGTGGGATTGCACAGACCTTTCTGTCCAGTGCAAAACCCACATGGGTTAGGAAAAAATATGTAGGTTGGCTGAGGGACAATATATAGGATATATCTCTCTGCATCTATGTTCTGGCTGTGCTCTCGTGCCAAATATGAGCTAGAAATGTGCCCTTGTGGCCAGGAAGGCCAATGGCATCCTGGGGTGGATTAGAAGGGGGGTGGTTGGTAGGTCAAGAGAGGTCCTTCTCCCCCTCTGCTCTGCCCTGGTGAGACCCCACCTGGAGTATTGTGTCCAGTTCTGGGCCCCTCAGTTCCAGAAGGACATAGAACTCCTTGAGAGACCCCAGCACAGGGACACCAAGGTGATGGAGGGAGTAGAACATCTTCCTGCTGAGGACAGGCTGAAGGAGCTGGGGCTCTGGAGCTTGGAGAAGAGGAGACTGAGGGGTCACCTCATTAACGTCTAGAAATATGCAGAGGGTGAGTGTCAGGAGGATGGATCCAGGCTCTTCTCAGGGATGGCCAGGGACCATCCCTGGGTTTGGAAATGGTTCCAAACTGGAACATAGAAAGTTCCATCTTAATAGAAGGAGGAACTTTTTCCCTGTGAGGGTGCCAGAGCCCTGGGCCAGGCTGCCCAGAGAGGTTGTGGAGTCTCCTTTTCTGGAGACATTCCAGACCAATCTGGACACGTTCCTGTGGGATCTACTCTAGATGTTCCAGCTCCTGCAGGGGGTTGGACTTCATGATCTTTGGAGGTCCCTTCCAACACCTGACATTCTGTGATTCTGTGGAAGATGTGCCCCCAGCTTTGCTTGGTGGCACTGTGCCTCTGCTCCCACAGCATGTGGGATGGTGAGGGCACGACGTGCTGTGCAGATGAAAGTCTTGGTCTCACCTGTGTGAATCAAAGCTGCTCCTTGGTGCTTAGACCAAAATAACTGACAGGAGAACGTGTTCTGGACTATTTTGGGAACCACCACCCACTGGGTTGGTTTTGGTGTCCAAGGCAGCAGACTTGGCTCTGCAACTCGCCTCTGTTTTGTGGTTTTTAAGTTATTCAGGTTTTTATTTCACATGTTGATTTTTTTCTAGGGGATTTTCCCTCTGTTCCTCTGCAAAGCTGAGAACTTCTTGTGGTTTTTAGGTGCAGTGATAAAACCTTTTCTGCACAATCACCTGTCTGGGTTTAGAGAATGTTATTTCAAATGCAGCAGCACCTAAGGAAGCAAAATGATGCTCCTCAACATCTGCTGAACAAGGAGCGTGCAGATGCGCCGCGTGTACCCTGCCAGCATCTCCGAGCCTACAGAAGCAAACACTGATCAGGGCACTGAGGTAGGAAGACCAACAAGAGATGTCAATTTGTCTTCATCCCTCCACCCAGAGCAAAAAAAAAAACCTTCAAAATGTGAACATCAGCTGCAAATTCCGGGTCTACATCGCGGCGTAGGTTCCACCGCGCTGTCACCGGCGCCGTGTGGGCAGCGTCGATTTCACGTGCGAGTGGGTTTAGGAAACGTGTTGAGCAGGATCCACTTTTCAGAGCTCAATTTATTCATGATGAGGCTCACGACACAAAATGCCAATAATCTGTTTTGAGTCATCAAGGCTGAGCCTCTTGTTGGGTAGAACAGACCTTAGAGAGAGCATCTCGCCTCCCAGACATTGTTTTCTTCCTCCTGTCCCAGTAAATCAGCTGTTATGAATTTAAAACAACTTCCTGGGCTTGGAGTTATAATCTTTTATTGCCTGAAGCACCACTAGTGGTCCTTAGGATGGCAATAAAAAGGTGCTTTTTGGATCAGCTCTGATTTATTGCAGAAAGGATAAACCTCAGGTCACCACCAAAATCTCAAACCTGTGTGTAGTTATCAGGGGGTGGTTGATATTGATACCCTGAAATCTTAATGTGGGCAGGCTACAGCTCTGGGGACAGGAAGGATTTTTGTTCAATTCTAAGTAAAATTACATTTTTATATGATTATTTGTTACTATTTAAATGCAAGTGCAAGTCCAGTTGCACATATGTTATGGTGCTGGTGCCTGTAGTGGAGGATTGCTCAGAATGACACAATGCAGCCAACTTCCCCACAGTGTTATTGACTGTATCTTCAATAATCTAAATACTCAAACACTCTACATCTAAATTCAGTAATGAGCTTAAAATAATCTAAATTGAGCTATTTATAGATAATCTATTTATAGTAATAATGCTTAAAAAATAACTATATAACCCCTAAGAATGAGGGTGCATTTCAGTGCATGCATGAAGTGTTTCCTACCCTCCCATCCTCCTTTGTTAAGCAAAATTAATCACATATATATCAAAAAAGTTTAATTAGGATTGCTAAAAAAGCTCAGGAGGTTATTCACAACTATACAAGCCTTACACACACAGTACTGTGATTTCAGGCCTTTTTGATTTCTTCCTCCACTCCAGCATCACTCCATTCAAAGTGATTTCCATCTGCAGAGACCTGGGATCTCTGCAGTATCTGCCAATGACACACACAAGATTTCCAGAGGTCCCTAAGCAAGGCCAGATGTCCCATGTGGGGACAGTTTAATGAGATCAAGGAAGTTATTATAGGTGATTATAATAACATTTATAGAATCCTAGAATGATTAGAGTGGGAAGGGACTCCCAGAGGTCATCTAGTCCAACCCCCCTGCAAGAAGCAGGGACACCCCCAACTAGATCAGCTTGCTCAGGGCCTCATCCAACCTGGCCTTGAACGTCTCCAGGGATCCAGGGGCATCCACCACCTCCCTGGGCAACCTGGTCCAGTGCTCCACCACTCTTATTCCAGTGCTCCACCACTCTTATTACATTTCTAATAATAATATTATTTATACTACATTTAGGTTATTATAGGAAGTTGTTATAGGTGGTTTTTTTCCATGGTTTTGTGGGTTTTTTTTTCCATGTCTCTTGATTCCTTTCAGCCTGTCACATAAAGACACTGTGCAGCCCCACCTGCTCCTGCCATGGACAATGTGGCTGCTGGAGAAGGTCCTGCTGCTCCTGGCAGGAGCGAGTGATGCAGCATTATTTCCCCATCTTCTGGAAAATAAATTTCTCTCTGGGCAGAAGCACAGCTTGGAGCTCTGCCTCCCCAGGGCATTTCAGAAGGCATCAAACACTGTCAAACCTCAGGGCTATTTAAGCAAATACCAGAGAAATAATTGCTGGCAATTCCCTGACAGCTTGCAACGAGCTTCCCATGAAGTTCTGCAGTCAAACAAATATCTGATGCACAGAAAACATGACAAAAACACTATATTAATAATACCTCTTTTTTTTATTCCCCTCTTCCTTGCTCTTACTTATATTTAATTGTGGTGAACACATGGATTTAAATAAGATTTCCAGGACAACACGTGCGTGTCTCAGCTTATTTACTTATCTCTTCTAGCGTGAACCTGCTGTACAGGTGGAGCTGCCTGTTCCTACCAGGAGCGTGGAAAATAAGATGTCTCAGCCCTTTCCAAACCTTATCAACAAGCAGCCTGAGATGTTTCCAGCTGGCAACACTACATCTGTGGATCAGAAAACTCTGCTGCTCCTGAGAATAAAGCCCAGCACGGAGCGAGGGCTGGGGCTGCCTGCGATCAAGCAGGGGGAACTCATTGTGTTGCATAAACAAACGTGGTAATAAAGAGAATAATAAAACATTTTCAAGAGCACCCAGCAGCATTGTCCCTCAAAATGCTCCTGCCTCATGGATGGAGGGGGGTGTTTTGGCTGCTCTGGCTGCAGCAGGACTAAAATTAGCTCTGCTATAAACCCTGCTCCATCCCAGATCTTAAATGTTCATGAGGTGTTGTGGGTGCTGGTGGTCGTTGTCTATAGAGGGGATTTGGTTGTTTAGGTAAAAGTGGCTGTATGCACCTGCATGGCAATATTTACTGACAAATGACACTAGAGCTCGTTAAGGGGTTTTAATTACATCTATCTGGAGCCCACAGCCTTGTCAAGTCTCCATTGCACAACTCAAGAATCCGTGATTAACCGACACCGATGGGATATGGAAACCTAGAAAGCAGCATCCCTGTCTCTGAAACTCACAGAAGAGTTTGGATCATCCCTCTGGTCCCCTCAGTTCCAGAAGGACATAGAACTCCTTGAGAAAGCCCAGCAGAGGGACACCAAGGTGATGGAGGGATGGAACATCTTCCTGCTGAGGACAGGCTGAGGGAGCTGGAGCTCTGGAGCTTGGAGGAGACTGAGGGGAGACCTCATTAATGTCTATAAATATGCAAAGGGTGAGTGCCAGGAGGATGGAGCCAGGCTCTTCTCAGGGATGGCCAGTGACAGGACAAGGGGAAATGGATCCAAACTGGAACATAGAAAGTTCCATGTGAATATAAGGAGGAACTTTTCACCTTGAGGGTGCCAGAGCCCTGGGCCAGGCTGCCCAGAGAGGTTGTGGAGTCTCTTTCTCTGGAGACATTCCAGACCCATCTGTCCACATTCCTATGTGACCTAATTGAGGTGATCCTGCTCTGGCAGGGGGTTGGACTAGATGATCTTTGGAGGTCCCTTCCAACCCCTGACATTCTGGGATCCTTGCTGAAGGACCCAAGGTGGCTCCTATAGATGAAGCTGCACATTTGCACCCCCCTTTCAAAGAGTTGCAGCCCAGAGCAAACAGGACCCCTGGCAGAGCAAGGAGCTCCCCAAGCCTCTTACACACACCAATGCATGAAACATCTCTTTTCTGCATAAAGAAATGCTTGCAGAAGAAAAGTAATTATGATATGATTACTCTCTAATTAGTGGGAAAGCAAGTTACTTGGCTGTCAGAAATGCCATCAGGAGACAGAAACAGATACTGAGGTGTGTGCACAATCTTCACATCCTATCACACCTCCCAAGGCTCCAGGCAGGCTGTACTGCTCTAGGGTTAGATTTCTGAGCAGAAAAAGGGGTAAAAAACCCTCTGATGGGACAGTGAAACATCTTTCTGTGCTTGAAGTAATGAGACTGTCTTCCTCTCCTTTTTATAATTTAGAGGATGCCTATATTTAAAAAATTTCTTTTCCAGTCTGATCACGCTTCACATGTTTTACATCCCTGCTGGAGCACATCTAGGTGGGACCTGTGGTTTGTGAGACATTCCCATGTCTTCCTGCAGAGACATCCCCTTAAGGCATTAAGGATGTAGCTTGTCTTTGACCAACCAAGCTCAGATGGACCCAGGCACTACTTCTGCTTTCATGTTACCTTTTTTTTCCCCAAAAACATTGATTTTTTTATTATTGTTCCAGCTCCATGACCTGAAAAAAAAATAATCCAGAGAATGAGATTTCAGTATGAACTTCTAAAACTCCCTGGCATGAAGCTCATCACAGTCTGTGAAGTGAGGGAGAGGTGCTGTCATAGCACCCAGAAGAAAAAACCTTGGGATGGAAAGTGGAGCTGCTGGAGTCCTTCTGGGATGGAAAGTGGAGCTGCTGAGTGCCTTCCATCGAGGTTTGCATCACAATCTTTCTCTGCCACAGCACAACAGAAATGTGTATCCTAATCTCCTTCTAGAAATAAAAATATCCTGCATTATAATCTGCTCATCCTTATTTTCATCCCTAGATTTAGGGAAGCAAAACAGAGCGAACGCATTTTAAACAAATAAAATGATTCACCCAGTAACACGAGTTTAATCTGGAAAATCACTATTCTGGGATCTGGGACAGAATTAAGGCAAAACACAGGAACCTTTAGACAAGAGGACTTTAAAAGGTCATCTCTCAGAAGCAGGACTGCAGGTTGGGATTCAGCTGCCAGGACAGAGAGAAACAGTCCCAGTGCTGTGTACAGGCTTTTTATAATCACATTCTGAGCCCCAGGTAAAACAAAAAAAGAAGCAAAGGTTATAAAAAACCCCCCAAAAAAACCAATAACCAGGGAAACAGGTGCATAAATCATCAGCTGGGATAGCTGGTTTGGGATAACCATCCTCAGATGAGGAAACATCTGTTTTGCTGCATGCTTGGTTCAGAGCAAGGGCTGTGGCCACCCTTTGCAGTATTTAAGAGTTGCTTATTGATATTTGAAATGCTCCTAAAAAAATTAAAACAGACTAAAGGAAATTTAACCCTGACCTTTCTTTATATTTTGTGCTCCCAGCAGCATAGAGAAGAAAAGAAAGAAGCCAGGCACGCACATTTGCATGTGCAATTATGCCCCCTAATTTGCTGCTGTAATTATGATGAGAGCACATTAAAATCATGTAATTGCATGCATAATGGATAATTAGGCATGTGTGTGGATACAATCTGATAGCTTGTACATTTAACTGGGGCAGGGGTGTAAATATTTTGCACAGAAGTTTTCACAGGCTTGGCCAGTGCAAGTCACTTGTCCCTACGTGACACCATGTGATGGCAGCTGTTCCACATCCATCCCTTCCCAAGGAACTCAAGAGCTACATTTTCCCTGTGCAAAGTCCTGTCTCTGTGGAAGGAAGGAGGATTATCTGCCCCAGGGCAGGTTCAGGTGAGATGTCAGGAGAAATTCTTCCCCCAAAGAGCTGTGGGGGTGTGGGACAGGCTGCCCAGGGAGGGGGTGGAGTCCCCACCCCTGGGTGTATTGAGCAGATGGGAGATGAGGTGCTCAGGGAGATGGGTCAGGAGAGGACAGTTATGGATGGACTCAATGATCTCAAAGGTCTTTTCCAACCTTATGATTCTGTCATTTTGTCCCTTCTTGGCTAAAGTGAATGATGGTGGATTTGTTCCCTCAGCTGTGGGCGGTGCAGGGTCGTTTCCAGCACAGGGAGGGAAGTGCTGGCAAATATCAACATTACAAGGGTTGGTTGGGTTTTTTATCAGTGAACTGTGATTTGTGGAGCCTGTGTCTCCTGTTTGTTTATTCTGGAGGATTATCAAGTCCGTGTTCTCTGTTGTTTATCTGTAATTAGGCCAAAGCAATGCTTGCTTCACCCATGTTCCTCTTCAACCCATTTTTCAAAGTGCCACCTTAATCTTCTGTAATTATTGAGTACTTCACACATCAAGTCAGTTTTGAAACCCATTAAAAATCCAATTAATGCAAAACTTGAGAATCCCTCTCGTGCTGTGGGACTGCTTCAAGCCCTAACTTTGCTTGCTCCTGAAGTGGTTTTTGCCTTTGACTTCACCTACTGAAAGGATTGTCTATTCATTGAATGGCTCATCAGCTCCTGCCACATAACTGTGATAGTAATTGGTTTCAGAAGCTCTCAAAGCAAAGATGTGGGAAGTTCTGGTTCAGGCAAGTTTGATAAACTTTTACTTTATTTCACAGAATATCAGGAGCTGGAAGAGACCTCAAAAGACCATCCAGTCCAACCCCCTGCCTGAGCAGGATCATCTAGAGTGGATCACACAGGAACGTGTCCAGATGGGTCTGGAATGTCTCCAGAGAAGGAGACTCCACAACCTCTCTGGGCAGCCTGCCCCAGGGCTCTGCCACCCTCACAGGGAAAGAGTTTCTCCTTAAATTCAGATGGAACTTTCTATGTTCCAGTTTGGACCCATTGTCCCTTGTCCTGTCCCTGGCCATCCCTGAGAAGAGCCTGGATCCATCCTCCTGACACTCACCCTTTGCCTATTTATAGACATTTTTTACATATTTATATATGTATATAGACAAACTTACATATTTATAGACCATATTTAAGGTGACCCCTCAGTCTCTTCTTCTCCAAGCTGAAGAGCCCCAGCTCCCTCAGCCTGTCCTCA
>VXBZ01002748.1:1360-34504 GCA_013399135.1 Heliornis fulica
GAGAGGGACCTGGGAGTCCTGGTAGATAGCAGGATGACCATGAGCCAGCAGTGTGCCCTTGTGGCCAGAAAGGCCAATGGCATCCTGGGGTGTATTAGAAGTGGGGTGGCTAGTGGGTCAAGAGAGGTCCTCCTCCTCCTCTACTCTGCCCTGGTGAGACCGCACCTGGAACACTGTGTCCAGTTCTGGTCCCCTCAGTTCCAGAACGGCATAGAACTCCTTGAGAGAGTTCAGCGCAAGGCCACAAAGATGACGGAATGGAACACCTTCCTTATGAGGAAAGGCTGAGTGAGCTGGGTCTCTTCAGCTTGGAGGAGACTGAGGGTGCGGTCATTAATGTCTATAAATGTGTTAAGGGTGAGTGTCAGGAGGATGGATCCAGGCTCTTCTCATTGTTGGCCAGTGATAGAACAAGGGGAAATGGTTCTAGACTGGAACATAGGAAGTTCCATCTTAATATGAGGAGGAACTTTTTACTGTGAGGGTGATGGATTACTGGAACAGGCTGCCCAGAGAGGTTGTGGAGTCTCTTTCTTTGGAGACATTCAAGACCAATCTGGACACATACTTATGTGGTTTCATCTAGATGATCCTCCTTGGGCAGGGGGGTTGGACTTAATTATTTTTCAAGGTCTCTTCCAGCTCCTAATATTCTGTGATGTGTCTTTATGCAAGACATTTTTTGTGATTTTGTAAATTGGCGATCTTTACAGAGAGAGAGCAGATTATTTTTGTTTTAATTTATAGGCCATCTCCATTCAAGCAAATCTTGACTCTTAATATAATCTTGCATAGCTGTTTTCAGGTCGATCATCATTAACCTCAGATCTAATAAGCAAGCACAAGGTCATTTAAGAAGTTCTAAGTTACATTTCACGTTGGTATATACAGCACTTTCTTTCTGACAAAATGTGAGGAAAATTGGACTGCTAAGAGTTCTTGAAAGGGTTACTCAAGTATGTTATTGAGAATTTATAGGAGCTCCTTCTGAAAGCTGTGTTCATCATTTAGCTGTTAAAAGGCTCAAGGTTTCTATTAATGTTTCTTTTTACCTAACTTTCACAAGGAAGCTTTTTAAAAAAGGGGTGTTGTGAAACAATCAGCCATCCAAATCTGTTTGACTGTCACCTCGTATGTGCTGAACTTGCTGTTTTCTGTCATAAATGACTTGAGCAGTTGTTACTGCGGTAAGCTCATAGTCCATTTATGCTACCCTGGCTTCAGGAGAGAAAAATGGTTTGAAAAAGGAATGTGTGTGAAAACCTGTACTGACTTCATTCTGTCATGAAGGACAAAATGTTGGGGAAGGAGGAGGAAGAACAGCAGCAGGATGAAGCTGTTTGGATGTATGGGAAGAGGGTCAGATGACTGTGCACTTTCCATCTTCTGAGTGCTTACTTCTATGCTGCTAAAATAAGAAAACCAGAGATTTTGATGTTTTCTCTTATGTCACAAGTATTTTTTTTATCGAAATACTAGAAAATATTCTGCTTTCTTCTAGTTTCAGTAGCGGAGGATTTTTGAACACTGCGAAGGAGGTCTCTTTCTAGCAAGTGTAGGTACTGTATCACTCTGTCTTGAATTTCTGCACCTCTAAGAAAGCAGGATGCCTGCTAGCATTTTTTATATACAGACAGCTTATTCCTTAAGAGATGCTGTTTTGTAGAATTTGGATTTGATAAAATATTTGCTATTACTTTTTTTGGAAATAGTCTGACTTTTTTCAGACCAGAGCATTTATGTAGGCTGATGACTAAAATAAAATGATGTCATGAGAATTATAGGGGTGTGATACCGGTAATGTATCGAGGGATGCCATTTATATATGGATATAGGATATATAGATTACTTTTATATCTAATTATACTTGTGTATATATCTATATGAGGATTTTTGAAGTAGTTTGAATCTGTCTTCAGATTTTTTTTAATAGCAAAGGTCCTTCCTGAATTAGGTGAAATTCTGGGGATGCAAATAAAATATCTGATAGGAAGACCATACTACATTGCTTTCTTGTCTACAGCTTTAAACTAACTGTTTTGTAACTAGTCTCATATTTAATGTGCTGGCTTTCCAAGTTGGCTGGATACCCAATTATGGTGCTGGAAAGAGATTAATCGGTGAAAGAAAGAAGGCTGGGTGGTCTAGTGGTGTGTTGTTGCACAGTCATGGTAGGTAAACTGGCTGAAGTTTCTCTTCTATTTCTGGATATATAAATATAGAGGCAAGACTTTACAAAGTAAGGGCATTATAGAAACTTCATATCTAATTTCTAGCAGCTCTCCTGTCGTAAAGCTATACATGTCAGATGCAAGAATTATCAACATAGCATGTGGTTCTGGCATGAAAATTGTGGAGGGCCAGAAGCTCCTTGATCACTCACGTCCATTTGAAGTAAACTTAATAAAACCCCTGCAGTATGATTCAGTAAAAACTCTAGAGCATTATTTTAGAACACATAGGTGGAGTTTACTTTTGTTGGGTATTTTTGCATTAAACACTTTGCGAAGATTGTGGCAAATTTACCATTGCGTAAAATCCTGTGGAAGACAAGAATGTAAATTATTCAACATACAGGAAATAGCCTTTAACAGTGTTTTGTCTGCATATTGCTGTAGGAAGACAATGCCATCATCTGAACGAATGATCTGTAGTCAAAGTCTAGAGTTGCCAGAGTGACAAGAAAATAATCCTTTGAGTAACCCTAAATCTGAACAAATTCTGTGATTTTGTGATTACTTTTAAGGCATCATTAAAAATGGATTTACCTGCAAAGCTGCTATGATAATATTTTTGCCTATGATATCTACCTTTCCTTTCTTGGACTTGGTACAAAAAAGTGACATCTTGCTTTGTCCGGATGTACATTTTTAGGGAGTGGAATGGTTGGCCTGAAAAATACAACTAGACTTTTAAATTAAAACTCTTAATTCGGTTCAAATAAAGTAATAGAAATGCCTGTGCATTGGGCTGTGATTTCATCAGTTACATTGCCCCATGTTGGCAGTAACTGAGTGACAGCAACTGAAAGGAATATTTGGAGTGAGTTCAGAGCATAAAAATGTATTACTGAGGCCAACAGCTTTCATCAGGCCGAAACAGAGATTAGAATATGGTGATGGTAACCAGCAGAAGGCTTTCCTGGCAGAGATGTGGCATCTCTTTATATTTTATCCTGTCCAAATACTTTCTGTACTTTGAAAATTTTCAAGCATGTGTGCTTTGATAACTTAGGGTTTTGTTTTTGTTTGGCTGTTACTGGGAATCTTAATGGCTCCTGATTTTAATGAGAATTTATTTAGATGCTTGATTTTCTTTTTTTAAAACAAGTCTCAGATGGCCTCTGTAAAGATAATTAACTGGAAGTATTAAAGTTAATAAAGTGCATTTCACAATTCATGTTGTGTTTTTTTTAATTAAAAAAACAACTTTAATGCTTAGATTTTAACACATACTGGGGTCTGTGGGACCATTGTTTCTACCAGTGTTTGTGGTGGTATTTTAATAATTTATTTTATCTCCTAATCAGTTAATAGAGGTGAATGAAATTAATTATTTCAATTGTGAATGCACATCTTTGAATTAAATGAAATAAATTAGTTAAAAAAAAGGCTGATATTGTAATTTGAATATGGTTGTATCGGCACTTTCATTGTGCTAGAGTACTATTTAGCTCTGAAGTTGTCAGGTTAGTTTAAAGTGGAAAGAGGAATATATTCTGTAATCATAAAATGTCTTTATCTGTCTATCACTCCCTCCNCTGTTCCAGCCTTAAGAATGCCATAGGGGAGCATCCCACCCTGATAATAAGGAAAGGGTTTGGTGTATGCTGTGGGTTACCTGAAGATCAACCGGGTTGTTTAGACAAATCAGCATGAATGCTTTGTGGGTCTCAGAGCCTGAGATGGAGTGTGGATTTTGTAAGCCTAGCTGAAGGCCAGTAGTTTTTTGCTGCGCAGTTTTACTGTCATAGGATCTGAGAAGTTATAAACCACATCAATAGTTTATATTTCTACCCCCTACGTCACAGAAGTGTTGTTTCAAGTAGGCTACAAATTAGTAAGCCCTAAGCAGTTGTCTTTCAAAACCTTTTTTAATTTTTTTCATGTCATTGAATAACCAACTTCACGGTGGGACATTGTTAACTCATGTTTCATGCTTCTCAGGTACTTCCTTGCATACAGCTGAAGCTGATTGATTTTTTTGGTGTTATTGTGGGGTTGGTTGTGCATTTGAATCTGTTCTTGTTTTGTTTAATATAGTACTTTGAAGGTGAAGATATTAAAAAGTTGTTCATTTTAAATCTTAACAGAGTCACTGAGTCCATGATTACAAAAGCAGAGTAATTTAGGGATAAAAGCACTATGCCTAATATTGTTCTTACTGAGTTTAACTTTGTTGTTAAAAAAATGAAAAGCCATCTTATACTTTTTTGAATTGTTTCGGCTTGCCATGGCTAGAAATGGGTGGATGGTCACTTCTGGAAACTGGTGGCACAGCTGTTAACGATGCACAGATATGAACCGTTAACAAACATCACTCATGTGATTTGGCCCGTCGCTGTGAGCGCTCTACTAAGTAATATTTTACTAGGAAAACTTCTAAATGCAGAATTGTCCAAATGAAAATTCAGGTGATATTAAAACCTTCTTAAAAGATGCATTAAAATGGAGTATAAAGGGGGTGTGTCTTTTGATAAATGTATGTGGGACTACTGCAAACAGTAAGTATATCTTGGGGGAAGGTTCATCTGTGCCATAGACAATTCAAAGGATTTTAGTTGCTCATTAATAGGTAGGTGCAGTGAACCTTTGAAAGCTAACAAGTTTAGAAACAGCCTTGTAGCAAAAAAAAAAAAATGTGGAGTAATAGATCCTCAGACCTTGCTTGATGCAAGAAGTAGGAAGTATCAAAGGTCACAGTGGCTAAGCTGTCCAAAAATGCTGGGGTTTTTCCTTGCTGAGGAGTACAACTTAGTGGAAGAAGGACTCAACAGCAGAATAGCTTTCCTGGTGCAAAGAAGATGTCCTGTGATTTCTAAATGTCTAGTGTGCAGGCACAGATTTAGTAATCATCTCTGGTTCCTATGAGTAACTTGCTGTGAGCAATAGGAATGCTGTCTGGTTTTGATATGATCACATCTCATCAAGACTTACATTGGTATATTTTTCATTTTATTTGCATTTTTGTCTTCAAAATAGAAAACCAAGTAAGCTCTAAAGTTTGAGTTTCTACTCTGTGTGAACACAAACATTTTCACTGTAGGTTAAAAAGCAATATCTGACTGCAATGTTTAAAAAAAAAAAAAGGCAGTACTGCAGAAAAGATGCCTTACACAGTGAGGCAAATCCAGATGCCATACTGGGATTGTAGATAGAGGCAGATGCTGTGCAAGACATCCCTCTGCTCTGTTTGGCATGAACGAAGCCTAGACAGGAGCAGTGTGTAATTTAGATCACTCAGGTTCAGACAAATCATAGAATCATTCTATGATTAGAATTAGGGACTCCCAGAGGTCATCCAGTCCAACCCCCCTGCAAGAAGCAGGGACACCCCCAACTAGATCAGGTTGCTCAGGGCCTCATCCAACCTGACCTTGAACGTCTCCAGGGATGGGGCATCCACCACCTCCCTGGGCAACCTGTTCCAGTGCTCCACCACTCTTAGAGTAAAGAACTTTGTTCTAATATCCAATCTAAATCTCCCTCCTCTATTTTAAAACCATTACCCCTTGTCCTGTCACAACAGGCCCTACTGAACAGCCTCTCCCCATCTTTCTTGTAGGCCCCCTTGAGGTACTGGCAGACCGCTATAAGGTCTCCCCGGAGCCTCCTCTTCTCCAGGCTGAACAGCCCCAACTCTCTCAGCCTGTTCTTGTAGGAAAGGTGCTCCAGCCCCTTTATCATCTTTGTGGCCCTCCTCTGGACCCTCTCCAACTGGTCCATGTCCTTCTTATGTTGGGGTTTCCAGAACTGGACACAGTACTCCAGGTGAGGTCTCACAAGGGCAGAGTAGAGGGGGAGAATCCCCTCCCTCAACCTGCTGGCCACGCTTCTCTTGATGCAGCCCAGGATGCGGTTGGCCTTCTGGGCCACAAGAGCACATTGTCGGCTCATGTTGAGCCTCTCATCCACCAGCACTCCCAAGTCCTTCTCCTCAGGGCTGCTCTGGAGCCACTCTCCGCCCAGTCTGTAGTTGTGCCTGGGATTGCCCCGACCCAGATGCAGGAAATAGGTTGGTCCAAGACAGAACAACTAGAGGGAAGCAATGAGAATGATCATATGTCCAGAAGAAATAACTTAATAGGGAACACTGAGCAAAAAAGAGTTATTTTAGTCTTGGTGATAGGACTGAGGAAGGGTGTGTATCTTCAGAAGTGTAAGAAGTCTTTGCAGTGAAGGTCTACTGAAGCGGTTGTCTACTGTTTCTGCTGATGGGTAGGAGCAGAGGCAATGGGAGTAACTTCATTGGTTGTGTTAGGAGGAAAGAAAAAGTGATGCAATAGTGAAGGAGTAGATTGCCTGGAAGTGTTTGTCATTAGAGATATGAGTTTCAGGGTGAACAGGGATCAGTGTCGAGTCAGGTCAGGCAGATGGATGAAGGTAACTGCCTGAAGTTCTTCACAGATCCATGAACATGTTGGTACAGCCTCTGGGTTTTTTCAGCTGCTTTATCTGAAATTATTCTTCTTTCTGTTTGCACTTTGCAAATAATGATTAGATTAGAAGCACTTAAAAATATGTAAGTGTGGATTTTTGTTCTCTCTTCAGTAGTTTAGTGATTAAATGGTCAACATTAGGATTTATTAGTCACAAGGAGTCCTACAAAGCCTGATCTAGGACAAGGTAAGATGTAGTGCTGTGCCATAGTCACAAGGTTATTCTTCAACAGGAATAAATTACTACCCTGCTGCTGAGGTGGGGTGTTAGGAAGGAAGGGTGATTTTTCTTAAATGTTGTCCTATGGGGTTGTCAGAAAGTTGGAGTTGTCAGAAAGTTGGCATTTTTTGTTGGTCTCTGAAGTACTTGGCTGTACATCACTGTATGGCTCTTCATGTTTGGTTTAGGATCTTACCACCTTTCTCATTTGCTTTGTTTGGAATGAGTAAACTATTTTACTTGAAGGCAAAAGTAAATATACCTCTAATAGGAAAAAATGAGTTAATTTTAAAAGTTGACCATTTGTGATTTTAAGAAAGTGATAGCTGTTTAGAGTAGTGTGTTTTCAGAACACAGTATCAAAATTGCTGATAGATTTTTCCTCGCTCAGTCAGTCCAAATGGTTTGAATAACCACTTTAAGCATTTTATCTGGATAATTAAACTGAAATTTAACAAACTAAACTGACATTTGTCCAGATTTCTCCTTTCTGTTTCTAATGATTGCTTATTTTTCTTGCAAATGCATTTCTGATATGTATGTTCTGATATGTAGTTGCCCAAAGAGGCAAGTTGTGGGGTTTTTTTTTCTCCACATGGTGGATTTTAGTCGGATATCAAACAGGAATCTCTGACCCATCTTTTGACTTTTTCTAGTGGACTTGAATGTTTTTCAGGGAGTTCTCATAATGTTTGTTTTGGGAACATCAGCATTGTCCCTATACTACTTTCTGATAGAATTTAAACACTGACAGTCTTGTTTGGCAGTTTCTTTCAGCTGTCAATGCTTTACAAGCTACTGATGTAATAATGGTTTTAGGAATGGAAACCTTCAGAATAAGACCTGATTTTAAATTATTATTTTTTAAACTTTTTTAACTGTGATATATCTTTTTGCAGTAATGGTGACTATATAAATACTGTTGTTTGTAGTAAGAATCTTCTGTTTCAGAGCTGTTTCAGTGAAGGGCCTTTGACTCTAGAAAGAGGTGAACTTCTGTGAATGGTCATTCCCGACTGACTGCAGGTTGGGTTTTGTTTTATTTTTTTACTCTGCAGTTTTAGAAGACTCCTATATGGATTTCCAAATTGTCTATTTTTTAAAAACATTTTCTGGAAATCTTGAGAAGAAAAAACCCAACATGAATGTGAATCAAGCTGTTGCTGTTTATTTTGCTAACCAGCACTGTCTTGTCTGTTGGTGCTTTCTCTTCTCTACCTACACTTAAGGTAGAAGATCTGTGGGGCAGGAATTGTTACACAGTGCTGTGTTGATTAGTTGGTGTGACATAACAGTGTCTTTGCGTGCATATGGTTCCTTGTCCCTGTCAAAATCCTAATAGTCAAATATTTGAAGGTAAAAGCATTAGGAGGATCTTACTCTACAAAGTGCTTGTATTTCCAATCTGTAAAAATGCTGGGGAGGAGTTTTGAAAATTATGCTTTAAGTCAGTGTACTATTTATCTGAAGAATTTAGGTGCCTGTGTAATGTATCCTTAACTGATTAAAAATATTAATTAGTCATGTAGCTTATTAATGCCCTAGATGTATTGAGGCAGCTTTTGTAAAAGATACACATATTTTCTATTTGATTTACAACATAGCAATAGAATGGTTTGTGGTGCAATTATGTGGTTTTGTTTTAATTTCTTTAAACTTCAATATGAACTCTGAATTCAAAAATTTATGCTGCTTGCTTATTTGTAGAGTTTTTCTAGAAGCAATCAAAATTTGTGTGTGCCCACATACTGCATTCCTTTTTATACCAAAGCACTACTTTACCTGGAGTGTATGGCTTTATTAAAAAAAAAAAAAAAATTAAAAAAAGAGGAAAAAGGGTGGGTGGTATTGTGGGACACAAATTCTTCTATTGCAGCCCAATTTGGATCTGTTCTTATTGGTGTTGGGAAGATAATGGGATGCATCTTACCTTTTTAATCATAGTCAACTTATAACATTTCCTTCCATCTTTATATTACTCTCAAGAGATGCAACCTCTCAGATTCCTTTCATGTATTTTGTATGTGGACTGTACAGTTTCAGAAACCCGTGTTGGAGCCTTTCACAAGCAGTAGTAAATAAAGGTCACAAGGAACCGAATTACTAATTTTTCGCACCTTGTTTTACCCAATGAGTCACTTCTAGATCTATATCAAATTTTGATCTTTTGTCTCTTCCAATGTGTTCGCACCAGAGCTTGATAGATTCAGGAAGACTTGAGAATTTCGTAGAGCATGTGTTTGGTAAATCACACTAAGATGTAATGATTCATTATATTAACTTTCAGGTAGCCTCAACTGTCTTGCTGTGGTACTTTTTTCTTCAGATCAATTTAAACTGGGAAAGCAAAGCAAGAGCTGTAACTCAGCCTTAAATTCATAGAGTTCACAACCGAATTGTCCAGGATTTGCAATGTGAATGGGTATCTAAATTACTCCAGTTCAAAACAAGTCTAGCATACATTTTTGGCTTTAGTTCTGAGTTTCCTCTTTTCCCCCTCAAAACAGCACCACAGGTTTGATTTATATAAACAAAGTTAGCGTTTGAGGGATCTTCTGACTGCAGATGCCGAGACTGCATTATGAGAAACCGGCAGCAGAAAATGTAGGACTAAAGGTTATGTTTCTAACCAGCTTGAACTCTAGCTCAGTTCTTTAATTCACCTGCTTAGTAAAAGAAAGAAAGGGAAGATGGAAAGAATAATAATGTAAAGGCAACACTTTCCAGTTTTGCAGCTGTCTGAATTGGTATGTGCTTGTATATAGAAGTCATTTAGATGATTTTTCACTCCAATATAAAGTGATCTGGTAGTGTTTATTCTGTATCTCAGGTATTTTTTTTGTGTGTGTGTAAAATATATCTGCAAATATGCCTTAATGACCCTGGGCAAAACCTGTTGCAGAGCTGGCTTTCCTTCCCTGTGCTGGGGGAGGTGATGGGCAGCAACGGGACTGCCTCCTGCCAGAAGCATCTAGGGCAGTTTTGGTAGAGATTCCAGTGGCTCAGCGACTGCCAGCTCATGAGGGTTGAGGACAGACACCGGGGTGTCAGTGAGGGTGCCGGAGCACAGAAATGCCGACACGAAACGTGAGGAAGATGCAGTCAGGGAGAGTCTGTGTCTGGGTCCTTGCACAGTTTTACTGTGACAGAGAAACGTGTCATTTTTATCAAAAACAAAGTTGGTTTAAAACGGGAAAAACAAAGCTTAACTAATTTTTCAGACACTAATGTTTAGGTTTATCGTGGTATATGTATTGTATATTTATTTTTTTTTCCACAGAAACCTGCTAATATTTTAGTTATGGGTGAAGGTCCTGAGCGAGGAAGAGTAAAAATTGGTATGTTTATATCTTTGATAAGTCCCAGTGTAGCATTTAAGTTAGAATGTTCTGAAGGTGCGGTTGTACCACCTAAAGTAGTCACTGTAATGCTAGTAATGTGCTCAGGCACATTGCCTAAATGCTGTTTTCTGAGTGACTGGCTTCTCGATATTAGCCCCATGCACCAGTTTTGACGATGAAATGCTGTAGCTTCATCAATAACAAGTGGAAAATGTCATATTTTGTTTGTGTGGGGTGGGGAGGGTTTGATGTGGGGATCAGATGACAGCTAGCTAGGGGGAAAGGAGGAGAAAGAAATGGGGTTTTTAAATGTTCTCCATTTACCCCTGTAATGCCATGACATTATCTTGCTGCCACTTATAAAATCTTAAATAGGGAACTACTCATTACTACAAACCTTAAATCTTATAATGGAATCAAAGGTGGCATTTAGCCTACAAAATGCTTGTAGAGTAGACAGGTCCCTTGGAGATAAATGCAAGGGATCCTAGAAGTCCAGGAAACACAGTAATTCAGCTAGAATGCTTAGGGAGAGCTGCTGCTAAATGCTCACCCTGAGCTGTACCAGGCGAGGCAGGACCCAACGCTTTCCCCATTTTAACCTTTTCTGGTGGGCGTTGCTGTTTGCAGTGAGAATGTAACTTGTAGAACTTTAAATTAAAGCAATTGAAGTGAGTGAATAAATAAAAAAATAACTGTAGTCTAAAAGTAATAAGCTATAGCAGGCTGTACGTTAGTGTGACAGTGCTTTGGAAGCAGACTGCTAATGCACAGCCTCCTTACGTTTGTTACAGTAATGCAGCCCCATTTGGAAAGGGTTTTGGTTTTTGTTGTTTTGGTTTTTGTTGGTTTTTTTTTAAGCTAGTTCATCTTTTTCACTTCCCTCTAGCTTTCTTTTATGAGATTATTCTTTTGCATTGTTGCTCTGTATTCTTACTGTTTTGTTTATCTCAACTATATTGTCAATCACTAGTCTAGTGATTCAGGGTAGAGTTTTCTTGAGGCATTCAGTGCTGTTCTTAGTCCTTCCCTTGCCCTTTCAAATCCGAGGATCAGATGGACCAGGGCTGAATGCTTCTGCAGACCCTACTCTGAAAGATTCTAACGCCCTTCAAAGGTTTGAGGTTGACAATAGACATTGAGGTCTTCTCTGTACAAAACAGGTACAGCACGGACAGCGGAAGGGAAAATTTCTTCCCATTACCTTGTTCTTCACAGAGCAGTTGCTTCCAAAATTGGGAATGTAGTTCATTCTTTGGGCATGTTCACTTTCAACTGTGGAGGTGATGTTTGCTGTACACAACTGTTTGCTAGAACTTGCCAATAGACCACCCATTTATTTCTTAATTGTTAGTTTTCAGTTAATTTGGGAATAACTTTGAGCACAACTAAATTTAGTCAGAGACTGTTAATGGACGGGTGAAAGATTCTGTATTGGACCACCAGTCCTCTGAGCCATCCATTCCCAGCAGGGAAAGAGGGAGGGGGTCCCTGGATTTCTAAGTGTGTTATCAAACCATAGGCTATTTTTTTTTCTCCTTATTTTCTTAAGATATTACTTCAGCAGGAAAAGAATGCAAAAGTTATACCCATACCAAGGACTTCCACTTTTCCAGTGTAACTAAGTTTTCTAAAAAACACATAACTGGTATTTAACCTAAAATAATTTTTTAGTTTTTTTTTGTCATTTTGAGTCTTAAATTCACTTTCCAACAAGGACTTTCCTTATTTTTCATAGTTATTAATGACTTGATCATATCTTGAGCGATCAACATCTTAATGTAGAAAACTGTAAAATGTTTCTCTTCTTAAATGCATTAAACCAATTATAAATAGGAATGTATCTGAAAATAAAATATTGTATAGTCAAGTTAGGGAGCTGTAGTTACGCTGCAGTTTTCCATCAACGAGTGAGCTATAGTGTGTAGGTCCTTTTTTTTTTTTTTCCCCCACATCTCATTTCATTTAAGTCTTTCTCAGCATGTCTATATATACACACACATAAATATATATATCTCCCTGCAACAAAGAGTCCCTCTATCTTGGGATTTGGGGATCGGTGGGTCTGGAAAACAGTTCGGTGGGAGACTGTGCATATTTTAGTCTGCCCATTTTTTTCCTGCATCACTTCTATTTGGTAGTTCAGAAAGGTTCCTAGGCAATTCTAAAAAAGCAAATTTTAATCATATAGTGCCCCAGACAGAATTTTAAAATCATAGCCTAAATGGTGTTTAGTATCGGTACCTTGATACTGGAAATATGTCTTGATAGCACATTAGTGGGGAGGCAGATGCTTAGTTGCTGGTTTGTGTGATGGCAACCTTGCTACAGCTAACTTCATGAGGAGGGAGCTTTTGTGATGCGCACGTATGTATTATAAATCATTCTAACCTTGTCAGCACCTGCATTTTACTCACAATTAAAATGATGCTTCTTGAAAGACCATCCTGTAATAAGAGTATTTTACCAAAGAATATCAGGTAAAATGAGTCAGGATTTACAAGTGTCCTGAGAGAAGTGAGTCGATGCCCGTTTTCAGAACAACGGTTAATCCGTTGTTCGAAACGGCTCCTGTTAGTAATGATTTATAATTATATACTTTATAGGTGATGATATCCAGTAACTTCTACAAAAGCTTTGAGAGTCTGCTCTCAGAATTCATGTCTGCTACAGTCTGCATTTGTGTTTTATTTAGCACAGTGATGGTAGCACTAACAAGTAAACTCAATCAGTTCATTTAACAATAAATACATACATTGGTTGCTTTCCTCAAATTCTAAAGCATCTCTCTTTGAATTTTGCAGCTGACATGGGCTTTGCCCGATTATTTAATTCACCTCTGAAGCCTTTAGCAGACTTGGATCCTGTTGTTGTGACGTTCTGGTATCGAGCTCCAGAGTTGCTTCTTGGAGCAAGGCATTATACCAAAGCTATCGGTAAGTAAATTGGATGAAAACTTACTCTTGTTCTTTGTGAAGTGTACCCAAATACTGAAGCACACTAGCCCATGTTGCAGGACAGTAGCCAAGTCAAAGGTACTTTATTAATTTCCTAAAATAATAAACTTTGATAGATTGTTTAGGTTACTATGGCCTTTAGCTATATATGGGAATTAAACATTTCCGGTTCTGTCTCGAAATGCCCTGCGATTCAGTGCGGTTTACGTGGCTGTCACACAAGACTTTCATAATTGCTGTCACAGGCAATAACACAAAATAGGGATGCATCTTTTGAACTGTTAGTACAATCCGTATAACGATGATGACAGTGAAGTGCAGTGTGTTAATTTTATCATTTTACTTAGTGTAGTAAATTCAAGGAATAAGGAATGTACAGAATGGAGAATATATTGGCTGCACTAAAACTAAACTCTAAAAATAAGCTGTTTTAGCACTGCTGTGACTTTTTCAAAGCATGAGTGTGAACAGAAATTGCTTTAAGTAGTGAGATGTGGTCAGAGTCACGTAACGGGCATTTCCAGAAAAAAATCCAAACCTCACAGAATACTGGTGCTGTGAGGTTGGCATTAGCCATAGTACCTCAAATGCTGCATCCTTCTCACCCCTTAATTCACAGACTCACAGAGTGGTTTGTGTTAGAAGGGACCATCCATTTCCTCCCCACTGCTATGGACAGGGACACCCTCCACTAGCCCATGTTGCCCAAGGCCAGGTTGGTTAGGGCTTGAACACTGCCAGGGAGGGGACATCCACAATCTGAATTTTAAGAGCTCTGGCCTGTCACAGTTGACTTCTCTCTGACAGAGATCTTTCACCAGCTTGGGGGTAGGGGATCACTGACAGCAGGAGCTGTCATGTGCCATGGCCCTAGGATGGGGAAATAGCCCAGCAGCAGGCTGGAGGGAGGTTCACCTTCACTGGGCATCAACAGCTTCACCATGGAACGGGGAGAGACTGAAGGGAAAAAGTCTGGGAAGGTTATGTATTGCTGGTTGGTTTAAAAGATATATTAAAGCCTGGCAACCACTTTGCGGGCAGTAACTGTGGTACTCCACTCACTTTGCACACACACAAAGGTTGTATTTCAGCACACAACGTGTTGTTTCTGTAGCCCGAAATCCTTTCCTCAGACCTTAGCTGTGATTTTTTTATTAAGATTGTGTCTGTTTCTATCAGAAATTCTAATGTTTGACTTAAATGTATTTTCATTTACTTTTCTTTTCATACTATATTTCTTATAGAAAGAAACACATTTAATCTAGAAGTCCCTTTAAACTGACTCTTTGTTGTATTTGCGTGTTCCATCACTTCGTTGGCATTTCTGCCTACTTGTGGAATGTGAAACTGCATGGAGGTCATAGCCTTTAGTACATAATTTTTTTCTGCTTAGATAAAAACAGACTGTAAAAAAAACCCACTGAGTAATGGGGTTATGCTCTGCATCATTTGCTTTTGTCCTTGTTCATGACCTTTTCTTGTTCATTCAAGGTTCAGTGTAGCATTACTTGATGTCAGTTAAAAATTGCATTTATATATACTGGGAAAAAAAGGAGAAAACAGCTGGGAAAATTCAGGCTTTTCACACTGAGACACAACAATTAATACAGAAAGGGTTTGGGGATTTGTTTTTTACAGCAGTTAAAATAGGAAGGGGTTTGGGGGGGTGTTTTGGTTTTTTTAAATGAATGATAAGAAGGAGTGAGATACATGGGCATGGAGTGACTGTCTTGTTCTCTTTCCACAAGGTTTTATAGATGGCATTTTGCTTACTGCAATATCACTGCTTTTCAACTTGTACTTTTTGGGCCTTTTAATGCTTATTAAACTGAGTGACAGATCAGTGAGCACATGTTTCTCGGCAAAGGGACCGTCTGGTAGTGAAAGGGCAAGACGTTGGCTTTTCTTTGGTTGTGTTTCATGTGTGGATAGCAAGAAATAGTGACTACAGTTCTAAAACCCCACAAGAACTTGTAGGTACTCTCTCAGCTCCTGTGCAGTTACTGAATTGTGGATCCGTCTGTAGGTGAAAGAAAAAAAGTCAAGCAAGTGTTGCAGTCTTACAATAGATATTTTAATTTTTTTATGTAGGGACCTTATCTCTAATAGGCTACAAGCTAACATTCTACTTTACCAAGATGCTTCTGGAAAGATTAATTCGATTTTGTTTTCATTGCTTTTCTCCTCCTTTTTTAAAGATATTTGGGCCATAGGGTGTATATTTGCAGAGCTGCTAACATCAGAGCCAATATTCCATTGTCGACAAGAAGATATCAAAACTAGTAATCCTTATCACCATGACCAGCTGGACAGAATATTCAATGTAATGGGATTTCCTGCAGGTACAAACTTGGGTTTTTTTAATAACTGCTGTTCAAAGAAAGATATCTCTGTTGCTTTCTTTGCATATGGAGGTGGCAGCTGATCAAAGCAACAAAGCTGTTCAAACACAATCTTTATTTAATGAGTTATAAATCCAGAATTTAATGGTCATATTCGATATTTTTCCTATTGTTAATAGTAAGATCGTTTTGTGTATACAGGTACCCATATTTTATAATTTTAAAAGATCATGTCTCATGGTGGATTATTAAAAATCAAAAAGCATATTTCTGTGTTTCTTTTGGAATTGATTATAGTTTTGGAAAGCAACTGATGATGTATAAAACAAAGAAAGAAAATCTATATTTTTAGTGAATATTATGCAGATGTTTAACTTGTGCATTTGGAATTAAGGGGGAGGCATTTTTTTTTTTTTTTCTAGTAGAAAGCTTGTGTATAGAGAAATGTGTTTCTTCCCAAGCAGACCAAAGAACTGGTTCTATGAACCAAAACAAATTAAAATGTGGATATCACTTGTTGCGTTTTCCCCTCAGTGTTAGTCATACCTTGCTTTCCTACAGACTGCCATGCATCTTTTCAGTGAATCCTTTGTCTTCTGGTGTTCATGTAATTGCAGATGTTGGAATAACAAGGGTCTTTTACTTTTTGGTCATGTTTGTGTTTGGTCACTGTTTGTGTTTTCCTGCTGTTGTTCATTAACTTATTAATCATCTTTTTCTTCACTGCTCTGGTGGACTCTCTTCATGTGAATTTTGTGGTCTTCATATTACTGTGGTTCTAGAGGTTTGTTATGAAATATGCTCTTATTTTTCCCCTTTGACTTTTATGTCCTATTTCATTCAACTGCAGAATTTCTTTTGGGTTTTTTTTTTTTTGCTTTTTAATTGAAAATTTCCATTTTTTATACAATTTCACATGACTTAGAATCATAGAATCGCTTGCGTTGGAAGAGACCTTTAAGATCATTGAGTCCAACCACAGTCTAGTCCACCATCATGTCCTTCAGCACCTCATCTATTCGCCTTTTAAATCCCTCCAGGCATGGTGACTCCACCACTTCCCTGAGCAGCCTGTTCCAATGCTTGACAACCCTTTCAGTAAAGAAATTCTTCCTGATGTCTAACCTAAATTTCCCTGGTGCAGTTTGTAACCATTTCCTCTCACCCTATCACTTTAGGATAGGGGATAGAGAATTAGGATATTCTCTTCTTGAAACTAGATTGTAAACAGAAATTAAACAATCAATTTCTTATTTATTTACCTAATATTTTTAAGCTGTCCAGCGTGATAAGATTCAGTAAAGATTTTATTTGAATCACACTACCTGCCCAGAGAGCTTTTTCAGGAGTTAGTGTAATGCATTTGAAAATGAGTTTTTTGTTTTATTTCTAAATCCATTTCAGTTTTTTCTTCACACAGAAGTTAAATATTTATTAGAGTGTGACAGTGTTTCTGTTTTTCTTAAACCTGTTGTTGGCTAATAATATTTCTTTTAGGCTGAGACAGAACAATTTTTACTCAGTACTTCTGGGCATTTTCCTGCCAGTGCTGTCAGAATGGAAAATCCCCTAGAAGGAGCCGGTGTTTGTGGGAGTCTTACATACTCCCATCCCGAGATCGTGACTGTGCCTAAATAAATTAAATAAGTCCTGAAGACTGCAGCCACAGTGGCTGATGTGTTTTTCTTCTGTGTTCTCTGTTGGGCATATGGTGAGCTTCACTGTAGCTGGCAGCTGGTCTTTTTAAAGATCTTGAGTTAATTAGCACACAACTGGAACCTCTTAGGTGTTGGCATTGTGATGATTTATTGTGAAGAGTTAACGAAGGGATATGAGCCAAGGAGTACAAAGAAATAACTAACTGAAGGGTTGGAGTGGACTTCAAAAAGCAATCAAGGCTATGGAGATACTTGGAAAGACTTTTTTTTTCCTTTTTTTTTTTTTTTTTCCCTGGGGGGTGGGGGAAGAAAAAATTATTAATCTTGATTTTACAGATAAAGATTGGGAAGACATAAAAAAGATGCCCGAACATTCAACTTTAATGAAAGATTTCCGGAGAAACACGTAAGTCTGCATTGAGCTTTCTTAAGAAACATATTACAATTCTCCCTCCTACCTTAGTTTTTCTGTAGCTCCTGTGGTTTTTGGTGTAGCCACCATACAAAGACGATGAAATGTTTATGATTTAAAGACGAGGGGGTGGGGTGGGCTGGGAGGAGTTGTTTCATAATGGCAAACTGGGTCTGCTGTGGTGGTGGGAATTGGAAGAGTAGCCTATAAAGGGTAAGGTGGCAGGTGTGAAATGGGTGATGCTGGTAAGACCCTGCACTGCTCTGAAGATCACAAAGCATGGTGTGTCACAGCTGCTCCCCAAACTGTGGTGCTGGGAAGGATTTTTCTGTGATAGCTGCATGAAAGGGATCTGGTAACCTTTTACTGTTGCCAGCAAACAGTGGGTATAATTACCAGGTTTGATGTCTTAGGGTTGCTCGTGAAGGCTGAAGGAAGAATACCTTTCAATTTTGCTGTCACATTGCCAGGGTCTAATACCTGCACTTAAGAACCTTCCCTGTTGCCTTGTTTCCAAGCTGAGGGGTTTGGGGCTGTACTGCTCTGTAGATTTCTTGCCTCTGCAATGTTACTGCAACGATTTGGCAATCTTATTTCTGACCTCCTCTTCAATGCAGTGAATCCATGTTCTTGTAGCAACCTGTACGTTGCAGGAGAGTGCTAAAATGGGTTTATTAAACACCTTGTTTACTGGCATGATAGAAATATATGGAATGAAACTGTATAGTAGTAAAAATGCTAAAAGTCAGTTTAAATCCAAGTGATAGCTGTCTGTCTGCATGTGGGTTAAAGGTGTGCTCTTTTGGGGGTGTGCTGTGTTTTTTACAAGCGTGCGAGGGAGAGATGCATTTCCGTAGCGTCTGCCCGATTTATAAGCAATCTCTGGTGTTTGCAGTTGTGTGTTTTCCCTGCTTAGTGGGTTAGCAATGGAGAGTAAAGTGCTCTTAATAATATCTTTTATGGCTACGAAGAAAGCCTTTCAGTATTGGTGATTTGTGTTAGAAATGTCACTTTTTTTTTTTTACCTTTTCTAGGTATACCAACTGCAGCCTTATCAAATATATGGAAAAACATAAAGTTAAACCAGATAGTAAGGCATTCCACTTGGTAAGTCCCTGGGTGCATTTAAAAAAACAAACAAACAAAAGAAATCAAACATTATCATATAAGTTACAGTTGTCAGTGTGAGAGTTGAGATGGTGTCAAGTACACTGTGATTAACTTTGAGAAATACTATACCTTTGTTTATAGTTAAAGTTAGGAATTACTGATACTCTGTAATCTGAATACTGCAAAACCACTTTATCTTCACACATTGGTTAAGATAATTCTGAGTGTCATTCACTGGATTGGGTTCTGAGTATACCAGAAGCTTTCAGTCTTCAGTTAGTATGTGGTTACATTTGCAGTGTTGCTGCAACTCTTAGCTATTCTGCTGCTTTGCATGCTTTAATAGCCTGGGGTTTACTTTGAAATAAATCCTAAATGCCATTTTTTTCACATGAACATTTTTAAGGTTACTTCTTACAGACTTTAAAAAAAAAAAGAAAATTTACTTGAGACTTTAACATGTAGTTTATTAAATTTATAAAATAAAGGCAGTAATTATCACTAGTGGTGAATAGCTGGGAAAAGTTGGTTCTGCCTGTGGAAATCAGCTGCATTACATGTTTGTATTCTACCTAGGCAACCTGAGGTTAAAAGTTTTCCCATGCAGCAACTTGTATAACATGGCCAGTGGCTTTATCTTAAGTGATGCAGTGCCTTTTCCCACTCTCAATTACTACAGTGTTTTTCTCTCACCAGTTTCCATTCTGCTGGCTCATCACTAAGCTGGGGTAAAAATGAGTAGTTCGGGTTTTCCTGTGCATCTCAACTGTTTGTAAAAAGACTTTTTCTGAGTGAAGCAGCTTCTCTTACAAGCTCTGAGTGCTCTGGCTAAACCAACCTGAAATTTCTCGTCTTCTCACCTGGTCTTGCAAGTCTACACTGAACTCTGGACAAATGCCTCAGGCCCCTCCACCAGAACCTGAACAACTTTAGCACATCTCTTGGTACCAGTTCTTCCAGAGATAGTCTGAGATCTTACTGTTTTACAAGCTGTCTGACAGCACTTTTACTCTCTGCATCACAGAACAGATAGAAAACCTGTTTACATCTACTACTCTAAAATTATGCTAGGACTAAGAATTCCAGGATTAGAAAATCCAGAGGTTGTCATTGCAAAAATGAAATGTTTTGATTTCCCAACATGAATTAACCAATTTTCTTTTCTCCTTACTGACAGTCATGCACATGATCTCTTTTTACATGCAGACCTGATGTTACATGAGATGACTTTGGCTCCTTCCTGCTTTTGTAACTTAGATTTTTTTCTACTTCCCTGATTATGTTGTTTTTCCTGTTTAATTGTTTATGCCCTAGAAAATGGGTATGGGGCTGCTGCTCCTGGTTCATTGAGCGATGCTTCATCTTCCATTTGATTGCCTTGGGTTACTTCAGCCCGTATCAACTGTACCGATTGCCCCGTTCATTCATGATATATAAAGCTCACTGCATTTTTATTACGTCCTTCAGCCAGGTGATCTTTTAATTGAACAGTTTCTACAATAGAAAAGATTTGTCATAATAGGTGGAAGATGCACTTCTGTGCTGGCAGCTGAACAAGGGGGCAAAATAAGAGTTTTGATCCCCTGTGTGATAATGGTTGTGAAACCATTAAACTTTGCTTATGGCTTGTTTTCTGCTGCTGATTGTGATGTTTGTTCACATCATGTCAGCGTGTGAGGGACAGCTGTATAACCTAATTGCCAGAAATGGCACCATAATTTTGCCAAGGTTTTTGACTGTGATGTTTTTCAGCATGTTGGCAATTCTTCCTCTTTTTTTTGCCTTCTCTTTCCTGGCTCCTGGGATTGCTTTTTGAACTTTTGAGAGAACAAGAGGTGTTCTGTTCAAACTGGTGTTTTAAAAGACTGCATGGGGATTCAGAGAGCTGAAATGACTTACTGTGAGTCTGTTGATGTGAAAAACAAAACCAGATTGGTGGTGGTAATACATATTTATTATGTTCTTAACCATGCCATTAATACTGAAGGCTGAAGAGAGGAAATGTACTTTCTTAACTTAGCTATCTGTGGTGTGGAGCTCTGCAATATGGTTGTGTATGCTCACTTAATAGCTAACGGAAGGGGATGACCAGTTTAGATGTAGAACATAGCACTGGATCTTTTTGAAAAGGTGAATTTTATTCATTTAAAAGATGAATAGCAAATGTGAATTTGCTAGTACTTGCATCTCATTAATGTTTATAAATATGTAACAGGCAAGTGTCAGGAGGATGGAGCCAGGTTCTTCTCAGTGATGGCCATTGATAGAGCAAGGGGCAATGGGTCCAAGCTAGACCATAGAAAGTTCCATGTGAATGTAAGGAAAAACTATTTCACTGTGAGGGTGACAGATCACTGGAACAGGCTGCCCAGAGAGGTTGTGGAGTCTCCTTCTCTGGAGACATTCAAGACCAATCTGGACATGTTCCTATGTGACCTAATCTAGGTGATCCTGGTCAGGCAGGGGGGTTGGACTAGATGATCTTTTGAGGTCCCTTCCAACTCTTGATATTCTGTGATTCTGTGAAATACATGTGCACATACACCAAAACTTTTGAATAAGGAACTTCTGCGTTTGGACTGCACCGGTGCTATTCCAGTGCTAGACGTAAAATCTCTTTGGTTTGCTATTCCTGCAGTGGAGAAAAATCTTCACACACTTGGAGAGAGCATGATGTTTCTAAGGTTTTTTTTACTGAAAAATCACTGGAGACCACAGAATCACTAGGTTGGAAAACACATTTAAGATCATAGAGTCCAACCGTACCTGTCCTCTCCTAAACCATATCCCTGAGCACCTCATCTACCCGGCTTTTAAATACATCCAGGGATGGTGACTCAGACACCTCCCTGGGCAGCCTGTTCCACAGCCCAACTCTTTCGGTGAAGAATTTCTTCCTAACATCTAATCTGAACCTGCCCTGGCACAGCTTGAGGCCATTTCCCCTTGTCCTATCTCCTGTCACTTGGCAGAAAAGACCGTCACCCACCTCTCTACAACCTCCTTTCAGTTGCAGTGACAAATGTATAAAGTCCAGGAACCTTCTGTGATGTTTGCATAGATGCAGAATGAGAGCAGAGCAGTAAAAACAGTAAAACCAGCTTTTAGAGTTCCTTTAGAGACCTTTCAGTCTTCATTCAATCTAATTTCAAGCTGAAATTAGATTTCATGTCTGTTAGTGGTATCTGAAGTTATTCAAGATGACTTTCTGGCTATGTGTCCAAAGCATTTCTTATAGCATGTACATGCAAGCAGCAATGTTTATCACTTTTATTTATATATATATATATATATATAATTCAATTATTAGATACACACAGAAATCTTTCACTTTGTTTGGTTAAGTAAGTTTTTATTACTTTTTCGTTTGTGTATTACCTTAGATTTTTTGCTCAGGAACTTTGCTGCCTGTTACTGAAACTTCTTGTGTGCTGGTTTGGGGGATTGTTGGTTGGTTTGTTTTTGTGTTTGTCTTGTTTATTTTTTTTTAAGTTAGGGATTAGTCAAATACCTAGTATGCTGCTTATCCCCTGTGCTAACACTTCCCAGTGAGAGTACAGTGTTCTTTCTGAAAGGGTAAGGTTTTACTGGCGTTCTGGTTGAACCGAGTTCAGATATTTTGAAAAATACTCTGCCATGTCTTCTGCATATTCACACTTAGTGGTCACCCACAACCAGCACAAGTGTTTGGGAAAGAGTGTTTTCTTCTACTCGATACCTTCAGCAGCTTCATCAGCTGTTACCAAAGATCAAGGCTGAGGTCTTACAGTGACAGTGAAACAGCACCAGTGTTCAGACTTGACGTACTCATGTGAGAGGTAGCTTATTCAACTTCCTTACAGTATGTTGCATCACATCATGCAAAAAATGAACTGAAATTCAAGATTTTGCTCAACTGCTCTTTTGAGCAGCATGTGGCACACAGATGTGTGTGAGCCTGTATTTGTCAGACTGGGATGGGTGATAAAGAGTCACCTGGCCAGGTTATTTTTGTAAGCATGTTGTTCATCACAGCTTTCTTTTACAGCACAAAGATGTTCTAAGGAGTGACTTCATATAATAACATAAAAATACTGTGGATGACAGTGGAAATGTGGTAATATGACAGTCCTAAATAATGAGCAAAAAAGTGACATGGAGTCACTTTAGCTTAATAATTGCTAAGAATTATTTGAATTTAAAATACTTGTTGATTCTTCCTTGTTAATTGTCGTATAGTTGAAGATACCAAGCTAACCACATGCACGTTAGTCTTGGTAATGCAGAGCTCCTTATTTTCTGTTTTGTGCAGCTTCAGAAGTTGCTGACTATGGATCCAATAAAGAGAATTACCTCAGAACAGGCTATGCAGGATCCCTATTTCTTAGAAGATCCTCTCCCCACAGCTGAGTAAGTGGTCAGTTTATTAACTGTCGGTACATCCAGCTTTAGATGCTTTAGAAGTACCCGTGTTCCCTCTGCTGGAAATGTGTTTGTGAATGTTGAGCTAAATGCTTGCTCTTTTAACAACCAGAGAAGGCTATAAGCGCTTAAATGCCATTTGTGGTTTTTAAAATTAAGTAGCATTCTTATTAATCTCTTGCTTTATGGAACTTTGATCCTATTAGTCACAGCACTAATCTTGTTATTCACTGACAGGTTGATTATGCATGCTGCAGATCTTTGAAGACAACTGCTAAGTGCCCACAGGTCCACTTTCCTGCTCCAGAATGCCAGATGACACTCTCTAATTAGTTTACATTTTTCTATCTTAGCCTTGGTTGTAAATTCAGTGGGTGGGGAAGTCAACTTTGTGTCTCCGCTGTCATCCTTAACAACTTAACAACTTAAATCCATTTTCCATAGACACTTTTTTTTCTTCTTGCACAGAGGTATTTACAAAAGGAAGAAATTTTAGAGACAATTAATTCATTAAAAATGAGCCCATGCCCTAATTCCCCCCCTATCTTCCTCCACCCCCCCACCCCCCTGCCCTTTCCCCAATTATTCAAAAAACAGGATTGTACATCTTTTTCAGGAAAACTCTCAGCATATTGTATGTATAATTTCTACCATTATCTAGGGAAGAATGTATAAAATATTGCATGTATATTAATAAGCAATGAGTGCCATTATTTCACTAAATATACTGCATTATTTATAACTGCCTTTGTCCTGTCTCTATGACTTAAAGTTGTCACGTGAATGATTTGCTTTTCCAGAAGCTGCTTTTAGGACAGTGTTTTGACCCTGTTCTCATGAGTTGGTGTTTCAGTGTGAATACACAATGTGTAATGCTAAAAAGTGTACAGAGACTTTGATTATAAATACATTTTGCTGATTAAGGGCAGATAAATATTAGCTTGCAGTAGCAAATCCACGCGGACCACAAGATAAGAACTGACAGATGAAAAATGAGAGTTATTTTTAAACTTTATTCCAGGTGGTTTTCTTAAGAGTTAGTGGAGTTTCCAAGAGTATTTTTAGTTACTCCTGAGACTGTGAATTGCATTAGAGCTGCGTTTAATGTTGCTGTTTGCACACTTGCAGCTGCTACATTGCAGGTGGTGTATGTTTTGAACCACCAGTTTGGTCACCAGTTACCAGAAACTGTCACAACTATTATGAGTTTAAATTAGTGTATAAGAGGCAACTGAAGATAGAAGAATAAATGTGAATACATTTACTGATTTCAGAATATGATGAAAGAAAGACAGGGAAAACTTCTCCTTTGGTTGCAAGTATTAGGCTGTGGCTCAGGCAACTTGAAACTAGCGTAGGTGGAGTATTAATCTTACAGTATAACCCTTCTGTTCTAATACAGTGATAAATAGACTTTTTTGGGGGGCAGTGTTTTTGCAGGTTGTCAAATCCCTTACCCAAAACGAGAATTTTTAACAGAAGAAGAACCAGATGATAAAGGAGACAAAGTAAGTACTAGAAGAGCAGTATCAACATGCTTCACTGGCTTTCACACTATTTCCTGTTTTCATGTTATTTCACGTACTGCTTTTGAGTTGAAATTTTTCTTTGTGTTTAAACAATTGAGAAGAACCAGCAGCAGCAGCAGGGCAATAACCATACTAATGGAACTGGTCATCCAGGGAACCAAGACAACAGTCACACACAGGGACCCCCACTGAAAAAAGTGAGAGTTGTTCCTCCTACCACTACCTCAGGTGGACTTATTATGACCTCAGACTATCAGGTATTTGATTTATTTATGTACTTTGTGTTTGGATGTCGTGTTTACAACAGTGTTTCTTTAAGCTGGAAAAGTAATTCTGTAACTGTCGTCGTAACTGTGGCATCTTCCAGATGTGTTTTCAGATCAGCTTAGTTCTGGGAATTGATATACTGATGCTTTTTAAGTTAGAGGCTTCAACAAAATTAGGATCGGAGATTATTGCAACTGCTAATTTATTACCTTCATATTAGGGAATGTAGTTTTCAGACCAAGAGCCTGTTGTGCTGCATTTTGTATCACTTACAGATACCATTCTTTATTTGAATAAGCATGTAATGCTAGTGGGAAAGGGATATCCCAGTAAACAAGCTGTGAAATTAGATTCCAAACAAGAGTTCTGGTTGGGCAAATGGATGGGAAATCTGTATTTCAGAAGACAAAAAGACTTGACATGATGCTGTCATAATCTCTGTTTTGAAGATTAAGGGATGTTCCAGGTTGAGTAAACCTGGTAGTACAGAACTGAAGACAGGTGAGGTGATGCTAGTCAATGAGTGATGAAGAGCAGTGTAGGAAAAAAAGCTTGAGAAAAAATTTAATACTGTCTTCTAGCCTTCTTGCATTTGAGCTCAGGGTTAAACATAAGGAAATCAGAAGGGCATCAATGAAGAGAATAGTGAGAGTCACCTCACAATTCCTGAATTTGTGGGTTTGGATGAGATTACTCCCAGAGATGGGACTTAAGGACTGAACCTTTAGTTTATAAAAGCTAATATAAAGACAAGTACAAGGAAGACTTGTTCAGATGACTCACACAGGAGTAGCTTGAGAGATGGCAGATTTTGGAAGCCATGGCAGTAAAGAACCCAAGAGGAGGCATGCCAGCGGAAAAGTTAGCTTGCAGGAACTGATAAAGACGTGGAGAATGCGAATTTGAAGAGTGCCTTGCATGGAGTCCCAGATCACTGGCAGCATATCGGTTTTCAAGTTGCTCTCCTTGAACAATAAAGACTTTTATAACTGTGGTCAGTCTTAATTACAGTGTTGGAACGTGGCATGTCTGTAATTATAAACACTGTTTAGTTTGGAGGTGCCTCACAGAGGACTCCTTCACGGGAGATTCATCCCATTCAGTTTGGCAAGCTGCAGAGCTGTGACTGAGAGTTGGGCCTTTTAGCTGGCTCTTCCTACCACTTCTGTGTGGGTATTTTTCAGAAAACAACTGCAACTCTTGATCTTCTCCCCGTGTTGAGCCACATATTTAAGGAAATTGATACAGAAATTGCATGTACTGTGTCAGGAAACCACCATTAGGTGTCCTCTCTACATGCCCTTCACCTCATTTTGCTACTGCAGGTTGGCAGTTTGAACAAGCTTTGCTTTCCAGTTCTGCGAGCAAGAGCTGAGGTTCGCTAGTCGAGAAGGCAGAAGACTCAGATTCCTCAGCAGGGTCTTATGTTCGTTCGTTTTCAGCTCATCAGAACTTTTGTACTCTCAGATGTCTGTCCCAGGGCTGTCTGGGGGCAGCCCTTGTCAGTGCATGTGAGTTCAGAATATTTTTGCCTTGAGATAGTGGTAACTGCTGCTTTGCTATCTCAGGAGCCAGCTCTGGCTGGCAACATGACTATTCCTGAATAGTCTTTTTGCTGTCCCTTTAGGAGGCACAACACCTGGTTCTCAAAAAAAAAAACAAAAAACCAGCAAAACCCAACAATCTCTCCTCTGGTCTTGCAAGAAGACAGTGGGTGGATTTGTTCTGATTAAGGTACCTGGAAAACATGATAATCAATGGGAGGAGACTTGAACTCACTGGCACTGGAACAAAAGCAGTTCAGAGCTGCCTACTGGTGGTTTCAGATCTCCCTGAAAAAATTCCTCACATATTTTGCTTCTAAACCTGCAACTTGAGGAGATGGCAAACAAATACTACAATACAGCCCTCTGTTTTAATCAAACACCTGTTCCTTTGTTCTTCGTTTAATTTCCTCAAATTCCCCATATAAAGCTTGTGAAGAAGGATTGCCATCTCCTGGGCAAGAGACACTAAGGCAGCTTCTCCATCCACTCACAAGTCAAATAAGTCTCTGCAGAGCAAATGGACCTCGTATACTCATATGGCATGTGTAAAAGCAGTAGACACAGGGCACACAGACTTCCTTGCCCTCTCACTGAAATTTGCAGTGTGACACTTCTGAAAACACTGTGACGGAACAGGCTGGAGCAATTCCACTCCCCCGAGCTGCTGCTTGTGCTTACCCTCTGGGTGCTTAATGGTGTTTAGAAACAATCGGATATTTACTTTTGTTCTTAAACAAAAGCCATTTGCTGCACTGACTGTCATGAAAGAAACTGATGGCTTTTAGTTGTCTTTAAAATAAGGTGTGGTTTAGGAGTCAGAAGGTGTTCCCAGCTGAGATGAACACTCATTTTTTATGTGGTTGAACTTGGGATAGTTTCCTATGCAGAGGGCCTAGGCGTGGGCAGAAGGAATATTCAGGGAATTTTGCTCAGTGCTGTGCATCCTGTGTTTGTTACATGGGGAAGGATGACCCAGAGTCATGGCACTTCTGTTGGTGTGTCATTTGGTCCATCTCTCAAGAGAAGGAAGTGCCACCAAAGTGCAGCCACCGTGTTAAGGGTGGAGTTGGGCAGTGCTGAATTGTTCCTGCTGGCATTGAGTGCAGGCCCAGCCATTTCTTCCCCTTCACACAACACACCCCTAGAGAGTTAGCTCAGGCCCGTGAGTGTATGTGATCAAGTGGTCTTTGGCTTGTGATTTCTGCCATCACCTCGGCACCAATTTACTTTTTCAGGACGTTGGTTCACCATAATTCTATGTATTTGGGTCTCGGTAGCAGTATCCTAGTCCTGGAATATTCACCTCAAGGAAGGTTCCAGACCAGAAGCAGTTTTAGCTAAGGATCCTAATACATCTTGTGATATCAAGAATTGGAATTTAAAGCCACAACAATTTTGTGTGTAAAGCTTAATATGGATGTAACACAGTGTCATTACATCACTAACCTGTTTTAATTTAGTGAAATGCTTTAATTCATTGAAATGTTACATGCTCCTAAGTGTTCCTGTGCTTAGGCTGAAGGTCCCAGATGCAGCCTGTCTTTTCCTTTATAATGCATGATGTATAAATAACTTTTAGGCTAAAATTGAAGCAGGCGGTTGGTGGTGTGCTCAGACCTTCTTGTGGCGATGAATACTCCCCCCAGTAAATAACTGTAGAAGTGCTGGGTGAAAGAGGCCATTGGAGACCATCTAGCCCAGTCTCCCACTTGAAGCAGTACTGTTGATAATGTTACATCAGGTCAGCCTTGGCTTTGTTTAGCTGAGTCTTCAAAACCTCTATGGATCGAGGCTTCACAGACTCTGCACAAGTTGTTCCAGCCCTACAAGGCTGTTAGTGAGTGTTTTTCCCTCATGTCCAGCCTGAACCTCCAAAGCCACAGCCTGTGGCCAATTCCCCTTGACATATCTGGTTCCACGGAGAAGACAATGGCTGTTGTCTTTTACAACTACTTGAAGGAGAGGAGGGCTGCAGAGATGTGGGGCCTTAGCCTAAAGAGTCACGAGTCTCTCAGCCTTTATTCCTCCATCACAGAATGTCAGGAGTTGGAAGGGACCTCAAAAGATCATCTAGTCCAAACCCCCTGCCTGACCAGGATCACCTAGATTAGTTCACACAGGAACATGTCCAGATCGGTCTTGAATGTCTCCAGAGAAGGAGACTCCACCACCTCTCTGGACAGCCCGTTCCAGTGCTCCATCACCATTGCAGTGAAAAAGCTTTTCCTTGCATTCATGTGGAGCTTCCAATGCTCCAGCTTGGACCCATTGCCCCTTGTCACACAAGTATATCCTTTGTACAGGGAAATCTCCGAAATAATGCCAAGTGACTCATCAGCAGTAAGACCTCCACCCCAGCATACCTTCTCAGTGAGGGAAAGGGACCAAGTGGAGAAACACCACCTCTACGAGTGGTAGTAGCCTTGTGGAGCATGCAGGTGTACCGTAGCCATCTTGGAGAGCTGACTGGCCATTTGACTATGTGGGTGTAGCACAGAAGGTATTTGGGGTGGATGCTGAAGGGTGGTAGCTGTTGCTTTCTAACCTGCTTCAAACCTGTCCCTGCTGTAATGGGAGTAAGTGAAAAGAAGCCTGACAGCGCAGCCGCTTTGAGATTGTGTGGTCAGTAGCTCTGGAGGAGATAAATCAGGAGGTGAAACTGCCTTGCAATGTACCTGTTAGGAAAGATTGTGTTTCCTCTGCTCTTCTCTGCAGCGTTCCAACCCCCATGCTGCCTACCCCAACCCTGGACCAAGCACATCGCAGCCACAGAGCAGCATGGGATATTCAACTACCTCCCAGCAGCCGCCACAGTACTCGCATCAGACACATCGGTACTGAGCTGCATCCCAATAACGTCAATGCACTGTTGCTAATGCTGCAGGACCGGCCGTGCAGCTGCCTGCCTGGAACCTGGCTTGGGCCACGAGAATGTACTGTACAACCACACCTCCAACCTGTCCGATCGCCACCATCCACCCCCTTCCACAGAGTGGAGTAGTGGCTCCCAAATTGTACCTGTTTTTGGGGTTAGACTTGAACAGAAAGTGCTAGCACAGTTTGTGTTGTGGATATGCTACTTCCATAGTTTACTTGACATGGTTCAGACTGACCGATGCATTTTTTTCCGTGACAGTCTGTAGCAGTTGAAGCTGTGAAATGTGCTAGGGGCAAGCATTTTTGTTGTGGTATGTGGTGAGTTCTCTTGATGTAACAACTTTATCCGACCAATAGTACACGACATCTTTGAACTGGTACTTGAAACATACAGTATATGTAACCATGGCAAAAAAGCAAACTAACCGTGACTCTCAGACAATTTTGATAGATGTTTATTTTTAGTGACTTGTGTGGGTTGGTTCATTTTCCACCTAGATCAATGTTTTATGACCGACACGATTGCTACGATGAGATTTTCTTTCTAAGAACATGAAAACGTTTGCTTTTCTCTTTTCCAGCAATTACAAACGTCCCAAAGATTAATTTCCAACATAAGTTTTTGTTTTTAAATCTATGACTTGACTGGTATTAAAGCTGCTATTTGATAGTAAAATAAGTATGTTGTCATTGATATAAACATGTTTGGTTCAGCAAACAAACGAAAATGATTGTCATAGACAGTGTTCTATTTTTTTTCCTGTTGGTGTTAATGATTTGTGAGCATGCTTTGGGATTAAAGAAGCATGAATGATATTTCCTGAAAAGGTGCAGCATCCATTCAGATATTTCATCATGATTTTTGAGAACCAGCTTGGTGTAGTGGATTTTAAATTCTGTTCAGTTAATTATTAATTTTTTTTAAAATGTTCACATGTCGTTTAGGGGTGCCATTCCTACAGCAGAGGATCAAGGTGTTAGGAGAGCCTTAGAATTTATGAGGAAAAAACTTACATACAATGTACTGTATCAAACTATTTTACATGAATGACACAAGTATTCTGAATTAAAAAAAAATCAAACATTGTTAAAACAAGGTGTTATGTAATAAATTTATTTTTCATAAATCTGCATATGACCTTTGCCTGTGTTCCTTTTTACCAGCCGCAGCATGCTGCTCTGCCATCGTGCATCTATGATGGGTTGTGTCCTGAGAAGACACAGAGAGCAGCCCAAAAGAGAAGGACTTGATGGTGCTGGTGGATGGGAAGCTCGGAAGGCCAACCTTATCCTGTGCCACATCAAAAGGAGCGTGGCCAGCAGGTTGAGGAAGGGGATTCTCCCGCTCTAGTCTGCTCTTGTGAAACGTCACCTGCAGTATTGTGTCCAGTTCTGGAGTCTCCAACATAGGAAGGACATGGAATTGTTAGAGCATGTCCAGAGGAGGCCACAAAGATGATCAGGGGGCTGGAGCAGCTCTCCTATGAAGCCAGGCTGAGAGAGTTGGAGCTGTTCAACCTGGAATAGAGAAGGCTCCAGGGCTATCTTACAGCAGCCTTCCAGTACCTGATGGGGCCTACAAAAAGGCTGGGGAGGGACTTTCTAGAAGGTCATGTGGTGATAGGACAAGGGTGAATGGTTTTAAACTGTAAGGGGGTAGATTTAGATTAGATGTTAGGAAGAAATTCTTCCCTGTGAAGGTGGTGAGCTCCTGGAATAGGTTACCCAGAGAAGCTGTGGCTGTTCCCTCCCTGGCAATGTTCAAGGCCAGGTTGGATGGTGCTTTGGGCAACCTGGGCTAGTGGAGGGTGTCCCTACCCATGGGAGGGGGTTGGGAGTTAGATGGACTTTGAGGTCTTCCAACCTGAACCATTCTATGATTCTGAGAAATGGCATCTGACAGGAATTTTTCTTGCAAGTGGGCAGGCTTCCATTAACTGCTGCAAAGGTTTGGGGTATCTTATTATTAACCAGGAGAAGAAAAATAATGGTGCCTTCTGGAAATGTCACTATCCCTCTTGCTATATGTATCTGATCAGCTGGAGATACCCAACAACTCAGTAACAGGGGCTTATTACTACCTATGCTTCATGGGTCAGACAGGTCCTTTTCATCCACAAAATCTTAAGAAGTGTTCCTGTCTGGATAGTTCTTCTAAGGATTTTGTAACTCATCTTGTTACCTGACACCATGCTGTGATTTTATGACATGTGTAGGTGGGGTTTTTTCTGGAGATGCTTCGCATGGTGTGAATGTCAGCCAGCACGATCCGTTCCAATGCACTGGGCCGCTGACGAGGCAAAAGAAAAAGCAGCGGTGAGCCCAAAGTTTGATATCTGAGTTGAAGATGAAATTGTCTGAGAGGTGGAATGGAGGTTTAAGTACTCAGAAGACTTGAAATAAAAAATTTGAGTGCAGTTTAAGCCACACTGGTAATGCTGTGAGATACCCTCATTGTGACATAAGTGTCAAAATCTGTCGGTCCTCAGTTACTGGAATAAAATGAAATATGTAGGTGGCAGTCCCTCAATCTTCTTTAAATTTTTTTTTGTTTTAATTAAAACATCGTCCTTAATTTATATATAGGCTTTCAACTTGCCTGTTTAGTATCTCAAGACTTTTCTCCAGGTCCTGAAATAGTCAGAAGAATAACTTTTCTTTGGCTGAAGTATTACTGGCCTCGATGTTTTGTTTCCTTATTGATGCATATTCATATTGATGCATTATAGTTAATATTCATATTAATGCATACCTTATTTGGTAGCAGGATGCTGCGATGCCTCCAATGTTTTGTTTAAAATGAGGAGGCTGGCTTTAATTTCAGTTTTGCAAAGGGAAATGCACCCAACTAATAAAAGGGCTCTTGCCATTACTTTGCACTTGAATGTCATTTTCCTGTTAAGGTATTTGAGATGCAGAGACAGTTTCTCGACTAATTACAATATAATTAAGTTATACTCTACATTGAGTTCTGAATAGCCCGTTCCTCCGTCTGCAGCAATGCCATTCATTCTGATCCATTTTGAGTAGATGTATAGCAGCTTCCCAGAGAAAACTGCAATCCCACAGGGACACAAATCCTACTGTTTGCCTTGCTGTGATGTCTGAGGCAGCTGGGCTGCTTGGGAGTCTGAGGTTTCTCTCCAGAACTGCCGAAAGAGGAGACATTCCAGTGCTTGGTGTAACCTCTGATGACAAGCCAGGTTAGTATTTTGCAGATAAGGTTAGTCTAGTCATATTCACAACAAAATTTGATCTGCATCAAATCATAGAAGCATGGAATGGTTTGAGCTGGAAGAGACATTGAAGATCATCTAGTTCCACTTCCCTGCCATGGGCAAAGACAGCCTCCACTAGACCAGGCTGTTCACTGCCTTATCCAACCTGGCCTTGAACACTGCCAGGGAGGGGGCAGCCACAGCTTCTCTGGGCAGCCTGTGCCAGGACCTCACCAACCTCATAGTGAAGAATTTCTTCCTAATATCCAATTTCAATCTACCCCCTTCCAACTTAAAACCATTCCCCCTCATCCTGTCACTACACACCCTTCTAAAAATAAGATTTTTAGTACCAGCTCTAGGAATGCTGAGGACAAGGCTCTAAATTACCTCCCTAGACAGTTTAAAAATAAATAACTAATTTTGTCCCTGTTTTTCTCTGGGAGGCTTTTATGTGAGGGTTACAGAAAAGGGTGGAAGAAGAAGGTTCCTTTGAGGACATTCCACAGAAGAGTTGTGAATTCCTGGGAAGGAGCTGGCAGCCAGGCGAGCGGTCGCCGGTGTGTGAGCCTTGCCTCTTCCCTCACCTGCCTCGGTGCAGCACCAA
>VXBZ01002748.1:34927-69167 GCA_013399135.1 Heliornis fulica
AGGGGCCCAAAACTGAACACAGTACTCGAGGTGAGGCCTCACCAGTGCAGAATACAGGGGGATTGTCACCTCCCTGGTCCTGCTGGTCACACCGTTCCTGATAGAAGCCAGGATGATATTGGCCCTCTTGGCCACCTGGGCACACTGCTGGCTCATGTTTAGGTGGCTGTCAACCAACACCCCCAGGTCCCTTTCCACCAGGCTGCTCTCCAGCCACTCCTGCCCAAGCCTGTAACGTTGCCTGGGGTTGTTGCGACCAAAGTGCAGGACCCGGCATTTGGCCTTGTTGAACGTCATATTGTTGGCCCCAGCCCAACAATCCAGCCTGTCCAGATCCCTCTGCAGGCCCTTCCTACCCTCCAGCAGATCAACACTCCCACCCAATTTGGTGTCATCTGCAAACTTACTGAGGGTGCATTCAATCCCCTCGTCCAGATCATCTATGAAGATGTTGAGAGAGAAGTTGTCTCTCTAGAGTAGGTTTAGGTTGGAAATGGGCTTAACTTGATGGTGAGGATAAATACACTGCTGTGCACGGTCACCTTGGTGTTCCCGGGAAGCCTTGCTTCTGGCAGCTCTGAATTGATTGTACCTGATCAGGAACCCGCCTCTGAGAAGAACTAAGTGACTTTACAGAAGTGACCACTTTTAAAGAGGTGGGGAGGAGCAGTCAGAAGAAGGAATTGAGATCAGTTCTGTCCTCTCCCCCTGTATCTAGAAACTGGGAAATCCTCACCAAATTGCCCGTGGCAGTGCCCACGCAATGCCCAGCTGAGGGGTTGTACAGTGCTAGTCCAGGTTTTCTTTCAGCTTCCTTCTTCACTCTGAAGCCACCACTGGGCAGAGGCTCTTCTAGGTCTGGGGCAACTACTTATTTGTAGTTGTAGTTTCCCACTTGAGCCGGAGAGGAACAAGCAAACACATCTCTCCAAGCTCCCTTTTACTGTCTGTGTGCAACACACAGTTTTTATGGGGCTCATGTTTTCCTGCTTTACTTCCTCAGGAGAACCCCTTAGTGCAAGCAGCAGGTTTGGGCCATTACCTGTTCGAGGCGTCACAGTCCTTGGTGTCTCTTGATGGGCTCCTCCACAAACAAACAGCAAGTTTCTCCATGTTCCTTTGCTGAAGGCTGTCAGCAACCCAAGTGTCTTGACAGCTGCCATGTACGTGGTAGCTTTGCACAAAGCTTTGGCCACACCATGGAAGAAGACGTTTCTGCCAGACTGATGAGTGGGACGTTACTGCTTCTGATTGTTGGGCTGTTGTTTTACAGGAGGTGGTGTCAACTCTGCTCTGGTTTGCCAGCTGAAACAAGGAGACCGCAAAGCCTGAGTGGAGTGTGAGTGGAGCCCATAGGAGTTAGCTACAGCATGTGAAATGCCCTTAAGCTCTGTCAGAAAGGATCTTGGAAGCTGTAATTTTCACCCTCTTGTATGTCTTCTGGCCATTCAGAGCACAGCAGAGGGGGCAGTTAGTGAGATTGAAGGTTGGAGTTAGTTGCAAGTGAAGGTTTTATGTGAAGAAATTACTTGTGTTTCTCCCCAGTGTCCATTGATTTCTTTCTAAAATGGCTCTTTGAACAAAAGCAGGTCCTGTCATACCTCCTCCCAAGCCCATCTGGGCTTTGCTCAAAGGCAAGCTGTGATCTCTGCCTTTCACGTGCGGTGGCAGTTGATGATTTTATGGGCACGGCTAAGCACTTTGTCACCAAGTGGGATAATGATGGTGGGATGGAGCCTGCAGGATCTTGTGTTGGTTACTGTGTACCGGAAAGACACAGATTCTTTCCTGGAGCCAGTGGTGAAGCTGCAGACCTGCCATTTGGACTAAACGTTGTTGCCCACATAAGCTGAGTCTATTTTCTGCAGGAGGACTGAGTAATGTGGCGCTCCCTACGTGTGGTTTCAGTTACACCACTGAGTAGAGCAGCTCTTTTGTATTGGGTAGCGCAACATCTCAGCATGTTGCTGTAGGCTGAGTGGTGGCAGCGCTTCAGGATGCCTGTTCTGAGACAGTTTAATAGCGTCCCTTGAGACCAAGGTAGATGAGCTTAATTCAGTGCAATTTGCCTGTCACAGCTATGGATAAAGAACACTTTGTGAAATAAGGTGTCAGACATTTGAAGGACGGGGTGTACAAACTGTGCTCTAGCAGCAGGAGAGGCAGAGAAAAAGGTGCTTACCCTTTGAAAGCAAAACAGAAACAAAGCTGCTTCTTCCACCAGGACTCTCAGGCCAAGTTCCTCTCCTCGAGGGTTTTGTGCATCCTTTATTTTGGTTCTTTATCACCTTCAGTGATGGCAGGAGATTGCCATCTCCAGAGGACTGTCTTCAGTTAGAATCATAGAATGCATTAGGTTGGAAAGGACCTTTAAAGGTCATCTAGTCCAACCCCCTGCAGTATCTCCACCTTGGAGAGATCCTCCTGTTAACTGGGGAGGAAAGACAGTACATTCCACATCAGCTTCAGACAGGTGCTACTGTTGTAGACCAGGATCTGGAGATACCCAGCAAGTCATGGAGAAGGATTCTTTGGGGATAAATTTAGTGTTTGGGTGCCAGGAACGGTCACTGTGGTGTGCATTGAGGTGCAGGTGTTTTGGTGTGCTCACCTCAGTGCAGGAAGTTCATATGCAGCATGGGCACCCCTGCACACAGGCTTCAGGCTTTGTCCTGGCTCTCTGCCCCTTCTTACCTCAGAAGATCAGAAAGAGGTGAGAGGATTATGATGACCCAGCCCAGGGACACAGAAGCACCTGTATCAGCTCCTAATACGTGGTCCACTACCACCCGCCACACAGGTATGTAAGGTAAGATACCCATGCAATTTATTCACCATCCAGACAAACCAGCTGGTTTGGAAATCCCACCCCAGGTGCCTTGGAGGCTCTGTGTGGAGAGCTCCTTGGGGACGCAGAGTGGCCGGTGTCTCCTGAGCCACAGACAGTCGGCACCTGGAGCCAGTGCTGCTTCCTCAGATCGCATCCAGCCCTCGCTCCGTGGGTGAAGAGGTGGGGGTGTCGTGTGCAGTCACACGGTTCTTCAGCTCCGTGTGAGGCACAGGCAGTGCTGGCTGGGAGGAGGAAAGGTCCACATTGGGAAGAAAGGAGGAGAGCACCCCATGGAGCAGAGGTGCCTTACAGAGCACTTGGTGGAGCCCGCTGCTTGAAGTTAAACGCTCACCAGGAGCTGCTGTCCTGTTTTCAGCCCCTGTGGGATTCAATGGAGTCAGCAGGTGCAGTTTGGGATCAGGGTCTCCTAAATAAACCATCGCTGAAACCCTCCAAGCTTCCAACTCGGACAGGGTAATGCAATAGGGAAACAATCCACCAAAAACCCAAGACCTGTCAAACCACAGGGCAGGGAAAGAGATGTGGGTATGTTATAGCCTGTGAAAATACAAAGGTGAGGTCATAGTAAGAGAAGTCAAAAGGGGTGACACAATGAGAAGTGACTAGAGAAAAAGGCAAACTGGTGGTCTGGAGATGCTCTGGACGTGCACGAGTCCGAGGGTGTGGCAGGCCGGAGGAAGAGGTGACACGGTGTGGGGCTGGGCAGCACCAGGACCTGCTACTCCCCACCGTGCTGGGGGGGTGAGCATGCAGTCAAGTCCCCTTCATGTCCCAAATGGCACCAGCATTCTGCAGTGCTGCACCTCCCCACACCCAAATTAGGCCCAGGTATCTCATGGAGACAAAAAGTATCTCACAGCTGGTGACTTGTGGGGCATCACTGATGCCTGGCAGAGGCACACTGGTAACTGGCCCCAGAGAGGGCACTGTCCTCCCCTGCCAGCGCCTGGGCAGAGGCTGGTGAGAGGGACTCATGGCGACTCGCTGCAGTGCGGTACCTTGTGACTGCCATCGCATGCCGCCACTTACCCCTGCACCGTGTGTCGGAGACTCCAGTCTGAGCAAATGCAGCTCTAGCCCCACCTCAAGCTCCTACAGTCCAGACCTGATGCGGAGGGTGTTACTTCCAATGAGTGTTTTAGGCAGTAAAGCTCCCTTCAGAGAGGGCTGCCGTGTCCCCATTGCACACCTTCGTGCTGGGAGGCACCTGCGTTAGCAGATACAGAGTATCTGCTGTATGGAAAAATGCCCTGGGGTGGAACGTGTTTAATAGAGAGGGGCTAATATTTGAGTGATTTATCTGGTCCTGGGAAGTTCATGCCTGTTATTCAATAAGCCCATGAGCTACGCTTAACTGTGTCCAATAAAGATGATCTAAAAGAGATGTTCGTGCAGGTGAAGGATTCAAGAACTGGAGGAAAAGATGTTATAAATAAATGGGCTTGAAGCAAACAGGGAGCTCAGGCAGAACCCTTCCCCAGGATAGATGTCTTGAGCATCATTACACCGGTACAAATGGCTCTGCGAGCTGCGGAGATTTCTTCCTCTGACAGGAAGAAGCTGTGAGAGACACTTCCATTAGGGAGAAAATGCCACCTTACGCCCCGGCTGTGACCCAAATCCCGCAGCAATCCCTTCCAAGCTGTCATCGTGGGGATCTTCTTGAAATAAGGTGGTGTGAGGAAGGGCGCAGGGAGGTGGCTTTTCAAGCAGCCAGAGGGAAGAGACGTGACAGCTTTATCATCCACCTTGCTCTGGAAAGCCTTTAGACACAGACCTGGGTGTGCAAAGTGCTTCTTTACAGACAGGGTGGCATACAAACTGTACGACAGCACAAGTAACTGTGGTCTCCGAAGAGCCACCCAGGGCTGTAATTGCCCAGTTTGAATGTAAAACTAAAGCAGTCAGTGCTGGCAGCTCAGGCACCCTATTGTGGACCTGAAGCACTTCAAGGTTAGGTCTAAAACTACCTTGTGTGCCTCCAAGTCGCTGGCTGTATGGAGAAGGAAAGGGCACTGGACGGAAAAAAGGCATCACAGCATTGACAGCGGCTGTGTAAAGGGCTTTGGGATAGATACAGTGCCAGTGCTGCCGCCAGCCCGGCGCTGGCGGCTGACATGGCCATGAGGCAGTCCAGCACCGGCAGCTCGCTGCCGGCAGACGGAGGTGCCGGCCTGGGCCAGGTGTGGACTCTGGGCCTCCGCACCAACCAGCACGTGCAAGAACCTGCCTCGTAAAGACAGAAAGCTGTATGGAATGACATTATTTTAAACCCGTAGTGTCCTACTTCAGGCTGAGTGTGGGCCAGGCTGCAGTGCTGCGGTGCTCTACTGACTCGGAGGCATTGCCATGCAATGCATCCATAATCAAGTTGTATCAGCAGTGGCATCACCAGCACATCCAGGGAGGTGATTGTTCCCTTGAACTCGGCACTGGTGAGGCCACACCTTGAGTACTGCATTCAGTTCTGGGCCCCTCACTACAAGAATCACAGAATCAGTCTGGTTTGGGCTGGAAGGGACTTCAAAGATCATCCAGTTACAACTCCTTGCCATGGGCAGGGACACACTTCCACTAGCCCAGGTTGCCCAGAGCCCCATCCAACCTGGCCTTGGACACTGCCAGTGAGGGGGGAGCCACAGCTTCTCTGGGCAGCCTGTGCCAGGGCCTCACCACCCTCACAGGGAAGAATTTCTTCCAATCTACAGTGGAACTTCGTTTCTGGTGCCCCCAGCCCTCTCGAAGACCCAGCAGCCAGCACTAGAAGTTGTACCAAGGATGCTGTAAGTCTTGTTTCTATCCTGACGCATCACCACCACAGATGGGGTTGGCATCGCAAGCTTGGGCACAGCCAGATGCTCAGCTTATCTGGGTTGGAGCTCGTGGGGCCTGGAGCACTGGGAGGGATTTTCCAAAGCACATGGCACTAAGCTGAGAGGTGGTTTTTTTCCCTGCTACTTTCAGAAGGGACTTGCCTTGGTGATGAGCTCATCTGTTTGTGAGGTTTGGCAAGGGCAGCCAAGTCGCTCGCCGCACACGCAGCCTCACAGCACCTCGCTTGGTCCTCTCCAAGGTTAGGGGAGCAGATGCCTGGCCCTGGCACCCCACACCTCCTACCCCAGTCAGTCCAATGGGCTGAGCAGCTCAGTGGAAAGCCTGAACACACTCAAGTCAGTCAATGTTAAACCCACGAGTTTTTACATGCGAAAACACCGTGGTTCAATCCAAAGGAATAAGTCTGTCTGAGCCCTAAGCCCGGGACAACCTCCAAGGGTTTTCTCAGGTCATTTTTGTGTCTTCCTGAATGTTTTGGGAAGTACATTTTTTCCAGCTGACTCAAGCCAAGGTTACGGCCGATGGTTTCCCAAACACCTTCCAAATCGTTTTTTGCACAAGGCCAGGAGGGGGAATCACAAGGGTGTGCAAAGGCTCTGTAGAGCAGAAAACTTCTCTTCTGGGTTGCATCTGTTCTTCAGTCTTTCCAGAAAGTGGCTCATTGAGCAATTATTTCCCTTAGGTTGTCATTCCTTTTGGTCACTGAAATGTTTGTAGCTGCTGTTTGTGTCTAACACCCACCTAATGCTTGTCCCGGCTGCCTTGTCACTCAAAATCCACAGAAATTCTATATATTTCATCAAGCCTCCACCACCTTGATCATCTCCTTCCTTCAGATACCTTGTGTTTCTCTCTCCAGCACCTCTGGTTGCTATTCTGCTTGCGCACACAGTGGCTATTTTACAGCCTGTTTGCCTTCAGCAGTGGTACCCGGTCGCCTGCATCCATGCAAAAACCCCGAGATAATAAGAAAGAGACAGTAAAAATGGCAAATCTCATTCTCCCTCTCAATGGCTCTGAACAAACCAGCCCTTATATATATGCAGAGTAATAAAACCCTTTAATGCAGCGTGATTAAAAAGTTATGGTTCCCCCAGCAACCCGATCTCGCCTGCATCGCTGGAACCCAGGGTCGGAGATGACGGGCTCTGCCGTTACATTTAAGCCTTCCTCCGCCTCGGTGGGATGCAGCGGGTTCGGGTTGCCATGGGAATGGGAGGTCAGGCTTTGCGCGGGTGTGAGCATGGAGAAGCTAACTAGCTGGTCCCCTGCCCTCACAGGCTGGTGCGGCGGCTCCCCGGTGACTTGGTGGCCGGCGGCTGCCTCTTCGCCTGCCTGTGGTGGTGGCTAAAAGCATGTCCATGGCTTCTGGTCAGCCCCACACCCGGCACAGGCAGGGGTCAAACTGAACAGGTCCTGAAGAAAGCACCAGCACTCCCACAGCACTTGCACTTCCTAAAATGTGCCTTTTTTGTTGGGGGCGGGGGGAGGAGTGTGGTTTTTCAGTCCTCAGTTCCTGGCAAAGCTTGGCACACCTCCCCCAGGGTTCTCCTGGGTCAATCTTCCCGCTCATCTCCCCCTCCTTGCTTTTACCTGTGTGCCCTTACTGGGGGCACAAGTGCCCCCTGACCCCTTTTAGAGGAGAGCTCAGTGAATCATTTGTATAAAATACCTTCGGTGAATGCCCCAAATACTGCGGTATTTCCCAAACCTGCAGGTGACCCCATGGCCATGCTTGTTTGCTCCAGCTGATGGTGAATCTCATCCCCAAAGGGCAGTGGTCCCTAAGGAAATCAAACACCAGTGGGTACCAAGGAATATCCAGTTTGGGTTTTGCCCAGGGAGCTTTGTGAATGATGCAGGCAAGGAGCCCCGCGGAGAGGAGCCAACCTGAAGGGAGAACAAGGTGTAAGTTCTGCGGGAGTCATTAACCTTTAGGAGATCTCGGCCTGGATACATGAGCTTTCCATCACACTGGGAGCTTAATCAAGACAGAGTATCCTTCACTTCACTCACTGCTTGGGCACAAATTGCTGGGCTGGGTGCAGGAGCTCCCAGCTGTTGTTTTATGGCCGGCGTTATACAGGAGGTCGGAGCGGCTGACAGTAACGGCCCCCCCGGCCTTCCGATTTATGACTTTATGAATTTCAAACTGCTCATTTGCTTCTAACATTTGTAATTTATACTGAACAAAATGTCATGCAGTCAGTGGCCAGAAGCAATGCCGCGTGGCTGCTGCCATGGCCCGAAGCAGCTGGCAATGGCAGAGGCAGCTTGCCACCAACATCTCCCAGTGTGCCACAAATGGCTACCACCTCTGCAGCCCATTAAAAGCCCACTTCAGGGATTTTCTTCATCTTAATAGTCCAAATGCTCCTTCCAGGTGGGACAGGGTCCTCCTCTAACATCTGTGCACTGGGAGCATGGACAGGGCATTGAGCGTCAGCAAAATACTTGTTGATTTTCACAAACCTCTGTACAGGTATTGCTCTTGCCTCTCCATCACCACCTTCTTTAGAATGAGAGGAAATGGTCTCAAGTTGCATTGGAGGAGGGGGGATTAGGCTGGATATTAGGAAAAATTTCTTCACTGAAGGAGTGGTCAGGCATTGGAACAGGCTGCCCAGAGAGGTGGCGGAGTCACCATCCCCTGGGGGTGTTCTAAAAAGGTGTTGATGTGGCACTCTAGGACATGGTTTAGTTGACATGGTGGTGTTGGACTTGGTCTCTGAGGTCTTTCCCAACCTTAAAGATTCTCTGACAGATTCCCTGGCAGCAGGTATCCTTCTGGCTCTTCTGTTGAGCTTGGTTTTCCTCTGTACTTTCCATGCTACTATACCTTCAGGAGGACATGTCCACTTCTCCTGCCTGTACCTCCAGAGCAGCACAGCTGGTGCTGTGCACCTGAGCAGTTTGGAAGTGAGTTGTTTCCTGACTGTACCCTGGGTCAGTAGGGAGGTGGGAGCTTTTCCTGCCCTGCAAACTCATGCCATTTTGTGAGAGCTGCAGCTGTCATTTTTGCCAAAAAAGGATGTAGTAGGGGAAGCTTGTAAAGAGACAACCTCAGATATATTGGGATACCCTTCGAAATACATTAGCTTTACTGCTGATCAGCTGAGCAAGGTCAGGAGCCTTTTCACTGTAAGGATGTAACCCAACCAAATGAACAGCACTGGAGCACTCAGTCGCTCTTCAGGCTGGGGTCACAAAGGGATGAGCATGGCCAAAATATTATTCTGGCTTCAAGTGCATTTGGCATTTCCCCTTCCCTGCTGCTGTTTGTGAGTCACACTAAGGTGATTTCACCTGGGGAAAAATTCACAGATGAGTTCTGGGCATGGGGTCAATGAAGTCCAGCACCAGCCAGCAACACTGCTCAGAAGCTGAAGCAATCCCTGGATAACTCCAGGGTTCCCTCTCAAGGGACAAGCACCTGGCCATCAGAATCACAGAATCTCCTGAGTTGGAAGGGACCCATTAAAATCATCGAGTCCAACTCCTGGCTCCACAAAGGCCCAGCCAAGTCACAGCACGTGACTGAGGGCATCTTACAGATGCTTCTTGAACTCAGCCAAGCTGGGTTCTGTGACCACTTCCCTGGGGAGCCAGTTCCAGTGCCTGACCACCCTCTCTGTAAAGAACCTCTTCCTAACGTCCAATCTAAACCCACCCTGTCGCAGCTTCATGCCGTTCCCTCGGTGCTTGGTGTATCTAACAAGCTGTCACATTAGCTGAGCTGCAGGAGATGTGGTTGGGATGTGGGGTGCAGGGAGGAGCTCTGTGGAAGGATCTCTGCTGTGAGCTGCAAAGCAGGGCTGCACCTTGATATGTGAGACCCCGGCACTGGCGTGTATGTGTCCCCAGACTGCTGCTGGGCATTGCTCTCACATCATCTTTTTGGATGCTGCTGGTCACAAATAGTCTAAATTAAAAATGATGAAACACTTGTGAGGTTTATGAAAATCACAAAGTGTGAAGTGCAAAAAGGGGACTGCATGGTTATTTAAATTAATGTAGCCAATATTTGCTCTGAAGTCTTGTTAATCTAGGTTGGCTTTTCTCTCTGAATATTTATGATGAAGTAAGGCCTCTCCAGCTGCCCTGAGCTCTGTGAACAACACGGTCACCTGAGCACAGGGAAGCTCCTTCATTGCTCTCTTGAGACTGATGCACAGAGAGAGCAGAAATGGCACCATGAAGATTTCCCATTTATCAGAGTGATGATAAACACCAGGATGGGTGTCTGTGCGAGGCCACTCTGTATGCACTGTCAGAGCATGCTGGCAGCCCTGTCTTTTGTGCAAGGGACCCTTGGCAGGACCTAGGCACACACCAGCTTCCCTCCCAGCCGGGTGCTGGAGGAGGAGAGTTGCTTCCCGAGCCAGCCAGGATCTACAGCACTTCCCCACCAACCAGTTGGGCCTCCATGAAGGTGACACAGGCACGCTGAAGTAGGCCAGCACTGACCTGGCTTTCTGTAAGGTTCCTGCAGCTCTAAGGATTGTTTGAGAAGTTTAGTTGACAATGTCTTCCTTGAACAGACATCAGGTGGAGATCTATAAGATCATGGTGATCACAATTTTTTTTCATAGAATGTTAGGGGTTGGAAGGGACCGCGAAAGATTATCTAGTCCAAACCCCCGTGACAGAGCGGGATCACCTAGACTAGATCACACAGGAATGTGTCCAGGTTGGTCTTGAATGTCTCCAGAGAAGGAGACTCCACAACCTCTTTGGGCAGCCTGTTCCAGTCATCTGTCACCATCACGGTGAAAAAGTTCTTCCTCATATTCAGATGGAATTTTCTATGCTCCAGCTTGGACCCATTGCCCCTTGACCTATTACTGGTCAACACCAAGAAGAGCCTGGATCCATCCTCCTGACATTCACCTTTAACATATTTATAAACATTAATGAGGTCACCCCTCAGTCTCCTCTTCTCCAAGCTAGAGACCCAGCTCCCTCAGCCTGTCCTCATAAGGAAGATGTTCCACTCCATTATCTTGGTGGCCCTGCGCTGGACTCTCTCAAGGAGTTCTATGTCCTTCTGGAACTGAGGGGCCCAGAACTGGACACAATACTCCCGGTGAGGTCTCACCAGGGCAGAGTAGAGGGGGAGGAGGACCTCTCTCAACCTAGTAGTCACCCCCCTTCTAATACACCCCAGGATGTCATTGGCCTTCTGGCCACGAGGGCACATTGCTGGCTCAAGGTCATCCTTCTGCCCACCAGGACCCTCAGGTCCCTCTCACCTGCACTACTCTCAAACAGGCCGGTCCCCAACCTATACTGGTACCTGGGGTTGTTCCTCCCCAGAACCCAGAACCATCACAATGGGGTAGAACCACGCTGCAAGCTGTGCCTGATGCAGAGAAGCCTGCCCTGCTCTTGCCCTCCCCGTTCCTCAGCTGCAGCCCCCCCTTGCTCTAAGACCAAGTGCTACTTGAAGAAGAGATGTATGGAATTCGTAAGAGTATAGAAAAAGCTGTGAAGGCAACACCTCCAGCCTGGCTGATGGGCAAACAGACCTGTGCCACTCACCCCTGGAATCCTTCCCCCTGAGGAGGGTCTGCATGCCCAGCACAGCCCCCGTGGCTGCAGGTTAAGGGACTATTTTTGGGTGCGATGTGAAAGGGCCATCTGGGAGCTCTGGCTGGTTTCAGTCCCCAGGAGCTGCAGGCGACTGCCTCCCAATCAGGCAGGAAGAGCCCTGTCATCACCTTCCTGCTCCAGATTTCCCCTGTAGTGGTGCCAGCCCCTTCCAATGTCGAGCCCACCCCCGTTTTAGACCCCCTGCGACTCCTGCGAAGGTGTTGCTGGCGTGTTTTCTGCCTGTCCCGTCGGAGCAGCAAAGGCTGGAGAGCTCGGAGAGCAGCACCCACGTGTAGTACGGGATCGCACCATAAGAGGGAGATGATTCCCTGTGGATTTTCTGGGGGACCCTTAGCCCTGTCCTGAGCAGTGGGTGCCAGTGGGAAAGGTGGCACAAGAGAAAAGGAGAAGGGAATGTTTCAGGATCCCTCATCTCAGGAGCATGACATCCTTCCTTCCCATGGCTTTAGGCCAGGAGGTTGCCAGCAGGTCTGGGAAAGGCTGCTGTGCCCAAAGGGGAATTTTGGGGATTCCAGTGTGATCCCAAACCACAAAGGCTGCAATCACTTCCAACCAAACTTTTAAATAGCAAAACCAGTTTCTAACAGCCTTATGGGGAAAGAAAGGAGGAATTGTGGCAAAGCCAGCCTTCTTTCCCTGAGGTGGGAAGTCCATACTTACTCCTTCTGACCCCTCTTGCCTGAACTTCAACAGAAGATGGGCGAAAAAAGACCAACAACAATATGGACCCATGTGGGTAGCTCCCATTCTCACCCCTGGCTGTCTCTAACAATGGCACCATGCTCCTCAGCGTTCCTTTCTGGAAGATATTTCAATTCAGGACAAGGTGTGAGGCATTTTGAAAAGTCTTCATGAAAGTGCTGAGTTATTTCCCACTTCCTCCTCCTCTCCCCATCACACCTTTTTTTTTTTTTTCCTTCTCTCTCCAAGCCTTGCTGCATGAGGTTAAGGAGCAGAATGACATCAACTGCCTTTTTCTTCCAGTCTACATCAATCTCCTGAGCCGCAGACATTGTTTTTGCCAAGACATTTTGAAGTGGGAAAGGGCTTGACCTTGGCCAAGTACAGAGGTTTCTGTGACAGCCTGAGAACAGACTGAGGTGTCCAACATGGGGCAGCCACCCCTCCTCCCTTTGCACCCCACTGTGAATATCTACAGCCACAGAAAGCCCACTCCAGCTTGTTGTTGCCTGCTTGTCTCAGCGGGGTCTGCGCAGCCTGCCACGCCATGAGGGGCAGGGCAGACCGGTGCAGCCCAGTATGAGAGGCTACAGTGGGAAGCCCTCAGCATCTCTGCCAGATGAGGGGGTGGGGCAGCCAGGCCTTCATCAGCAAAAAGGGCAATGGGGAATCAAGGGATGCTAGAGAAAGTCACAGGCAGGTATCAGGAAACAAGAATGTCTCCTGCTGGGGTGAAGCCTGAGGGCTGGCCTACAGCAACAGAATCATCAGCAAGGTGGCAGAGCTTGCTTAAGTCTTAGAGACCTTTAAGATCATGGAGTCCAACCACAGCCTAACCCTGCTGAATCCACCTCTAGATCATGTTCTCATCTACTTGCCTTTTAAATCCCTCCAGGGATGGTGACTCCACCACTTCCCTGGGCAGCCTGGTCCAATGTTTGACAACCCTTTCAGTAAAGAAATTCTTCCTGATGTCTAACCTAAATCTCCCTGGTGCAGTTTGTAACCATTTCCTCTCCTCCTATTGCTTGTTACCTGTGAGAAGAGACCAACTCCCACCTCTCTACACCCTCCTTGCAGGTACTTGCAGAGAGCAATAAGGTCTCCCCTCAGCCTCCTTTTCTCCAGACTAAAAAGCCCCAGAGCTACCTCAGCTGCTCCTCATAGGACGTGTGCTCCAGACCCTTCACCAGCTCCATCACCCTACTCTGGACACGCTCCAGCACCTCAACATCCTTCTTGTAGTGAGGGGTCCAAAACCACACCCAGCACTCAAGGTGAAGCCTCACCAGAGCTGAGTGCAATGGGACAATCCCTTCCCTACTCCTGCTGGCCACATTGGCCTTCTTGGCCACCTGGGACCACTGCTGGCTCATGTTCAGCTGGTTGTCAACCAACTTCCCCCCAGGTCCTTCTCCTCCAGGCAGCTCTCCAGCCACTCTGCCCAGGCCTGTAGCGCTGCCTGGGGTGATTGTGGCCAGAGTGCAGGACCCAGCCCTTAGCCTTATTGAGCACCATTGGGTTGGCCTCTGCCCATCGAAGGATGTGTGCAGGAAGCACTTGAGAGTGGTACTAGGAGGAGAGGGTGGGACTGGGAAGAAAGGGTGGAGCAGGTCTCTAGGAGGTTTGGTCTCCCAATATGTTCCTGTCCTTAGGCAATTTGTATCAGTAGGTCACAGCTCGCAGCAGGTCCTGGGAAGTGAGAGATGAGGCAGCAGTAATGTTGTGGCCCTCCAGTTCAACACCAAGAGGTGGCAGGAGAGGGAGGGATCCCTTCTCCCAGTTCTCAGGGGGCATTGATCAAAGCACAAAGCAGAGATTGCTGCACCATAGCTAGTTCCAGGTTTGCCTGGGGTAATGAGGACAGATTTATTGCAGGGGCTTCACATGACCCTGCAGCTCCTACATAATGTGATGGAAATGGCAGCAGGCCAGAGACACCAGGAATCATCACCCACAACACAACTCATCTGTTGCCCCTTAAAAAAGAACAATGAGGGAAAATAGCAAATAAGACAAACAATAGGACAGAAGGAAATAACCGTCAGTGACAGTGTGGCCTCAGCTTTCTTTTTCCCTGAGGTAAGAGTGAGTCCAACCTCTCCTGAGAGATCCATCAATCTACAAGTATTCCCTGGGTTCTTTGGCTGTCTCAAGTGGAGACCTCTCGGTAAAGGTAAGTAGATCAATACTCATTGACTCATCAGCCAGGAAAGACTTTTGCAGCAATTCACTACTTCTGCTCCATCTCCCTTGCTTCTGACCCAGCAGGAACTGAGCAGCTCCAGGAAAGGGCCAGAAGAGCCACTCCCCAGGCAGAACATCAGATGGGACATCTGGAATGCGCGAGAATGACTGGGATTTCCCCTGACACTTTCTCAAGGTAGGACAAGGGAACAGGAACTGTAACTATACTTTGAAAAAAAATGGTGAGGGGAGTAGGACTGTAGGCAAGATCCTTTGAAAGCTTTTAGATAGAAGCATCTCACCATGTGCTGTTCACCGGATTCCTCTCCAAATGCTTGCCACCTCCGTGCAAGGGCCTTATTAGGACAAGAGATGTTTCTGCTCCATCATACCAGGACAAATAAGAAAGGACCTGCCTGGACTTGGTTTCCCTTTATGGCCAGGAGGTCAGAGCTGGGAGCAGTTGTCTTTAGAGCTAAAAGCCAGCATCACCAAGGCAACTCCATTTCTAATATATGTCTGGAGAAATCCTATCAGCAAGTTTCCCACAAAGGTAGGATCACCCAGTAAGCATCTGCCTAGGCCAGAACTTCTTTATGTTAGACACTTCACAAAATCACAATTGCTTTTCCAAAGAGCTAGTGGTTCCCCTAGACAAGACAAAGAGACCGAAGGAAAAAGCCCCACACCACAAATGGCATTTCCAGACTTCCTTGGAGGAACTCCAATACTACTGTAGCCAGTGCACGAGCTTTCCCTTGGCCCCTGGGGCAGTCCTGCCCCTCCTGGTTATCTGGGGAACCAGTGATGAAGTGGTCTCAAGAGGTTTGAGTGAATTTCCTTCCTTCCTGGAAGGTAAACCTAACAACTCTCCCCGCATCAAACAGTAAAGACTTTATGCAGAAGTAAGGACACGGACATCAGGATTTATTAGTCCCACAGCTCATACATTTCCTTGATTTAGGTGACTAGAAAAATCTTCTTGGCAGGCCACGACCTGACTGGGTCAGGTTACAAATCTCCAGGTCACACTGACTTCACATTTGTATTCCATTTCCAAGGCCACCTGAAAAAATGAACATTATTTTTTTTCAGCAAAACAAATTCATTGTGATGCCACAGCTTCTATGAGAAGGCACATAACATCACCTTCTGCTTTCTTTTTGCATTTCTTTCTAGGGTCTCTTCTGAAAAAAAATAAGAAGAAACAAAACCAAACCAGCCTAAACATCAGCACGTTAAGTGCTGTGAGAATATCAGAGATGCTCCCTGTGCCAAGGTGCTTGCAGCCAGCATGTGAGAGAAGGGAAAACATGTGGGTATATGGAAAGGTTCTCCTTAAAGAGCCAGGAGGATGTGGGCTGTGGCCAGGGCTATCTGGGAGAAATGTGTCATCTTCCAGTGGACACAGCCAAGATGGAATTACTGGTCCAAACCTTGGAGAGGACTGTTCCAGGGCAGCAAGATGGCAGAGCTTGCTTAAGTCAGGTAGTGCTTTGTCTTTGTGCACAAAGTTTGATCGTGTTGATGGAGGAGATGAGGATGTCTGACCCTTTTGTGCAGGCTCATGTAGAGCCCCAGCACCACCTCCTGCTCACAAAAGCAGATGAGGATGCCCCTCCCAACACCCACATAGATAAAAAATAATATCCATCATTGATTGCCGTTTGACATTGATATTCTTTGTAGCTGTAGATTAATTTCCAGTGATATTTTCAGCCCAAATAAATGTTTTTTCTTTTCATTAAAATATTTTCATTTTAACTTCCAGAGCAATATTCACTGAAACTCTTTTTCCACCCAAAAAAATAGGGGGGAGACACATTTCTGACCAGAAATAAAAGGGAATGAGAAATCAATACTTTCTCAACAATCCATAGTGTTCAGATCGAATTCTCCTTCCCAGCTGTGCCCTTGGCCCAGTTAAGGAATGATGGGAGCAGCTCAATAGTCTGTCAACTGGAGTAGGGCTCCAGTGGCCCCAGACTTCTCATTTGTATGAGAGAACAGCCAGCCCTACATTTGCTTGAAACCCATGGGGTGCACAGGGGCTTATTCCATCCTCACCTTACCTGCCACCATCAATTTGGTCCATGTTCTCCCTTATTGTCATGGTCAGACTTCATTTGTTTGACTTCAGGGCTGCTGCTCAAGAAGAGCCAAGTGTACCTCCTGTGGGAGTGAAATCTTTGTCAGGCTTTGTCAAGCTCCCCCTAAAATACCGTGGGGGGAAGCTGGGAGGACTACTTAGGCTCTTCTCAGTTTCCATGGAAAGCTACACTGGGCTTAACTTCAAAAGCTCACTCCTGATCCAAATCAAATCAACAGTGTAGACACATAGAATCACTTGGGTTGGGAGAGGCTTTCAAGTCCATCCTTTGCAGCTGCCAAGCATCTGGCTTAACTAAGCTGAATGTCTACTTCAAGAGGAGTAAAATTGTCCTCAAGTGCCACAGACTGCCTTGAGTATGAAGCTGAGCAGGCACCTTGCTCACAGATGTAGCCATCTGTGTAGACCATCCTGCCCACACCAGCACACTCTGTGTCCCTTGCACATGCTGGGCCCAGCTGTGCTTACAACTCTTCCACAGCTCTCACAGTGCGCGCACCAAAGTCATCAAGGATCCAAGATCAGAACCAAATGTGCTCTTCAAATCTTCCAAAGAGACAACTGGAGTCCTCCCAGATGAACTGAGCTCTCAGGGATGGCTCTCCCTTCCTCCACTCTCCTCATTTCCAGTGGGAGAGGATGTTCTTCTAAATAAACTGTTTGAGCCTTTCACAGCCCCGAACTGTGGCTGTGATAGGGACAATAAGTGGGAGACAAGTCTGTGTCTTTTGTGGCTGGCTTGACTTGATGCTGTCTCTTTGGACAGAGTCATAAAGACGTAAATTGCTCTGTGTCCCCATGGGAAGTTCAAGAGATGATGTTCACTACCTGTCATGGCCACATAGTCCAGTAAATAAGGTAGCACCATGCTGAGGAGCAGGTCACAGGCTCTGTAAAAAAGCCATGTAAAAAAACCTGATAAAGGCCATGTCTGGAGGAACTATGATCAGCTTGGAGTTCATGTTCGCTTGTTCAGCTGTACCAGCAGCTGTCAAACAACCAAGTGACCATCACCATCATTGTTTGAGATTCACCTTCACTTTCTGCGAATGGGTGTAGCATCTTGTGTTGTCTGACGTGTGCCGTATGGCCATCGCTGCACATGGGAACACCAAGGTTAGATCAAGAGAGGTCCTCCTCCCCCTCTACTCTGCCCTGGTGAGACCTCACTGGGAGTATTGTGTCCAGTTCTGGGCCCCTCAGTTCCAGAAGGACATAGAACTCCTTGAGAGAGTCCAGCGCAGGACCACCAAGAAAATGGAGTGGAACATCTTCCTTATGAGGACAGGCTGAGGGAGCTGGGTCTCTTCAGCTTGAAGAAGAGGAGACTGAGGGGTGACCTCATTAATGTTTATAAATATGTTAAAGGTGAATGTCAGGAGGATGGATCCAGGCTCTTCTTGATGTTGACCAGTAATAGGTCAAGGGGCAATGGGTCCAAGCTGGAGCATAGAAAGTTCCATCTGAATATGAGGAAGAACTTTTTCACCGTGATGGTGACAGATGACTGGAACAGGCTGCCCAGAGAGGTTGTGGAGTCTCCTTCTCTGGAGACATTCAAGACCAATCTGGACACATTCCTGTGTGATCTAGTCTAGGTGATCTTGCTTGGGCAGGTTGAACTAGATGTTCTTTTGAGGTCCATTCCAACTCCTGACATTCTGTGATTCTGTGCTTCTGTGATTCTATGAAGGTGCTGCTCTCCTGAGTGACCTCCCTATGGCGCTAGATGACGCGGTTTTGCCATACACCTATTTCACTATACGTATGTGCAGGGTACTTGTAGAACATGCAATGCAGAATTGGTCCCTAAAAGACAGCTCAGGTCAGTGATAGAAATGCTTTTTATTTAAACGTACTTGTAGACAAAGAGGAACCGAGAAGAGTCTCTGGACTCCGTTAATTAACTGTATTATGTCATTTAAAAGACTGCAGCAGATAAGGACTGTGCAAGTTTTCTCAGCATTACAGCCTCAGAGCACGGCAGGTTTGCTCTGGTTAGGGAAAAAAATGTCTTCTTAGGGTTGCTGTCTGTTAATAAGGCTTCTGTTACTGCACCAAATTGGGTGATCTAATTATTCATGCCTTTTGTTTGAAAGTTTATGTAACTAGCTAGTCAGGGTTTCTTTTCAGAGGGCTTGAATGGTATCTCTTTGAGGGGTCAAGGGAGGAAACTTGAGATAATAGAGCTAAAACCAAATCAGAATCAGCTGCTTTCAAGTGCATCCAGGGGTTACAGTAGCTTGAGGATGATTTGGGAACCGAGGAATTTCTGAGCAGCCTGAAACTGATGTAGTAAAAGAGGGGAAGATACAAGAGGGAGCTTATGAATAGAAACAATAGGTGCTGCAGTGGCTGCTGATAATATCTTTGCAAAATTAGGACCTTATTCTTCCTGGTGCTCAAAGCCTGAGGGTTTCTTTTTTTTTGGGGGGGGGGGGGTTTGGTTTGGTGTTTGTTTTTTTTTTTTCTGGAGAAGCTATTCTGTGCATTTATTCACTTTAGGTTATACAGCCTCGCTGACGGGCTGGGCTTTCTGGTGTCCCTGGAGCTGCGTCAAGGAGTACAAGGTATGGTACAGCCCATGTCAAGGAGTACAAGGTACAGTCCAGCCCACGTTGCCTCTTTCCTTGTCTAACAGCGGGCTAAACAGGTGAATGCTTTTCAACTGCAGATGTGGTGTTCAGCCTAAGCTGGAAGGGAGTTTCACAGCCATTAGCCAGCCTACAGAAACCAAAGCAGTAAAGCTTACCCAGGCGCTCAGAGCCTGTAATTCTCCGAGCAGGGTGCTGTTATCCGAGGGACTTTATACACATTTATTAGAGAGGTGTCAGTCAGGGAATTTATTGTGCCTTTTAAAACCATCCTTTTCCAAACACCATTATTACTCTCTATCAGCTGTGCAACAGAGACCCGAGGTGCAGTCAGACAGTTCTGCAGGAGCTCACTGTCGCTGCCACAGCTTTCTGCCCCCTTTCCGCCTCCTCCCCACTACCCCATCCTCCCCTGGGATTGTCATCTTCATCCAGCAGTCCCCAGTGCCCTCCCAGAGCCTGTCAACCCCACTGGGTCAGCAGGAGAACGTTACCTGCTTGCTTTGCCTGTGAAGACTGACTGTAGAGCCTGGAAAACAGGCGCAGCCGGGCTGTCTGAACCATTTCATACCACCGTTTGCAGCTGAAGTGACCCAGAGATTTCACCCTGAGGTGTTAGCCAAAGCTGACCCATGTTTATTCAACTGGGTTAATTCTCCTCCCTAGCAATGTTTCCTCGCCACAGCCCACTGATATTATTTGGGCTGCTTTGTGCTCTCAGAGAAAAGCAATACCTTCAGAAGCTCTGCTGTGCTGATTGCGACTTTTGCTGGAGGGAGAAGGACGGGAACAAGGCACCATTTAAATGGTCATCTGAGCTGAAGTATGTGGAAGTCCCGAGCTTCAGGGTTTTGTCTGTGATCTGGTGAGGTGTGTAACAGCAATACATCACATGATCTCCTCCAGAGAGGAAAGGTGGTCTGTAGGTGCTTAAGGTGGTTTTAATTTCCAGCCTGTCTCCCAAATACTCTCCTCAGCACTTGCCTTTATACTTCTGACTCCAGTCCTAAGGTCTATCAACCAGCTCCATACTTGGAAGAGGTCTCTGCTTCTGGATGGCAGAGGAGGACACTGATGGTGGGATGGTGCCTTCAGCCCTTTCTTCTGAGAGCAAAGATAGGTCCTAGGTATTAGAGTCTAAGCAAACAGACACATTGTGTTGCAGAGTTTGGATTAGAACTGTATTTATGCTTTGCTGGTGATTTAGTTTGTAATCTAACAGAAACCTGACCTTATCTCTTGGTGGGTAAGTGAGGCTTTGTGTTTACTCTTGAGGTGGGCTCAGATGAGTCTGGCGACTTGAGGGTGAGGTGCTAATCTGCAGATACCACAAACACTCAACAAGGAGAGGAGAGACATGAGGGCACCTTCACCCTGAGATGCCATGGGGTCCCTGAGGACTCACAAAATATCTGCAAAAGTCTGTTCTTAGGGATGGTATCTCTTAATGCTTAGTTCTGCAGGAAACCTCTCCTCAGCAAGGAGAAGAAACATCTTTCCCAATCTCTCCATGGGCTACTAGCTGAAAGGTGTCCCCCCCATTAGCAGCAAGCCTGAAGAATCACAAAACCTATCTAACCATGTTCTTAGTCATGGAGTCAGCAGCCCTGTGAAATAAGGTCTTCTGAAACCTCTACCATGTTCAGCCCTATCTCAGAAGCATGCACAGTGCCATTCTGAAGGGCATTCTGAGGTCATCCACTGAGAGTGCCTGTTGCATCCTAGAGCTACAAACTTCATTCACATGGGAGATGGAAATCACAGCTTGTTGGTCATAAGGAGGGAGATTGTGTGGCAAAGATGAAAGAAATGAAATTATTGTGCAACATTGTTCATGCAGGTTCCATGACATCTTCTGGGGTTCTCTGCTGCTAGGGAGCTCTTCCTAAGTGAGGAAAAATAAGGGTGGCCTGAACAGACCTTGCTGCCCAAAGATGCCTCATACCTGCACAGCGGCATGCACCACAAATCCCTGAAAAATACAGACACCATTCCCCAAAGAAACCAAAGTGGAAGGTCTATTTTAGAATAGGTTAGAAGAACAATAAAGCATATTCTATTTATGAAATTGCTTTAAGATGTAATAATAATGAAAATTGAAAAAAAAAGCACAGAGAGGACACATCTTACTTCTGCTACATTGCAATGAGACAGAGCCTGGGTAACACCTCTGCTAGATTCACTCTTGACTGATCACACAAAAATTGCTGACAGAGGCTACTGGTTTCTTTAAGAAGAAGTCACAAAGCAAACCAAAGATTTTCACAGAATCACTAGGTTGGAAAAGACATTTAAGATCATAGAGTCCAACCATACCTGTCCTCTCCTAAACTATATCCCCAAGCACCTCATCTGCCCCATCTTTTAAATATATCCAGGGATGGTGACTCAAACACCTCCCTGGGCAGCCTGTGCCCCAGCCCAACAACTCTTTCAGTGAAGAATTTCTTCCTAACACCTAATCTGAACCTGCCCTGGCACAGCTTGAGGCCATTTCCCCTTGTCCTGTCACTTGGCGGAAGAGACCATCACCCACCTCTCTAAAACCTCCTTTCAGGTCATTGTAGGCAGTGGTAAGGTCTCCCCTCAGCCTCCTCTTCTCCAGACCCCCAGCTCCCTCAGCCGCTCCTCATAAGGTTTGTTCTCCAGACCCATCACCAGCCTGGTTGCCCTTCTCTGAACACACTCCAGGACCTTGGTGTTTAAGTACTTTCCCAAAGCACAGTCTTGTAGCGGTTTCCCTTGTCTGTGCTATTGAACTTCTCAGCTTGGCAGCACAAGAAGGCAGTGCATTTGAAAAAAAATCATATTCAAATATGCCCATCCCTTTTCTTTGCATTTTTATTTTAAATTATATATACAGTGATCTATCCACCATAATATGTGGAAAGTTTTCTATTAACCAACAACTACGGTCTCATTATAAAACCTCTATAGGGTCATATCATTAGGGCCACATTAGCTTCCCAAAACCTTCCTAAAATTGTTCTTGAAAAATAAATCCAAATTTGCAAATGCCACATCACCTTGAGTGCCTTGTCTTAGCGCATTCCACTTATAAAAGTGATCAGATCACAAGCCTTTGCTGGCCCAGTGTTCAATTAAATACAGGTAATGACTGGTATGAAAAAAAAGTAGAGCATGAGGGTTTGTTTCAGCAAGTGAAGCTGAGTCTACTACAGCAGCTTCCCAGGAACCCTGTTCTTTTTGATATATATTACCAGAGTTAGAAAACTTCTATCTGCTGAGCAATGGCCATGTTTATGAGCACAACCTGTCAGCCATGAGTTTGGGCCAGTTCTCCATGAAGTAAAGGAGCCATCTTGCCTGTATGGCTCCTTCTCTCTCATCGAAGGTGAGAAGAAACACATGGGATATAAAACAGTGGAGTTTGTGCTGTACTATAGTGTGGGTTTATAAAGCCAGAGAGTAAGATCATATTTTAGGGTAAAGCAGTGTATTTCCACAGCACAAGACAACTTTGGGGCACTGAATATAATTTCTCTAGAGGAAAGGTGCATCCCGACTGGGGAAAAGAAACAAGCATACTGGGACACTGAAAAGATTAACCATTTAAATACAACACTCCAGGGGATGCATTGGGTACTGGCACAATCCAGAAGTACAGGAATAACCTGGGAGCCAAGTACAGTGTCACGGATCCTGAGAAATTGCATGTGGTCTGTGAATAATAGCTCTGCGGCAGAGCTGAGCGCTTCCCCTTCCTCAGGAGGCCCTTGGTGACATTAAATCATGCTTTTGGAAGGAGACATTGATGAGAAAACTCAACAAGACTGGTATCACAAATCAAAATAAATTTTAAAACCCCAAACAAACCCCTTGGATTTCACAAATCGGAATCCTACGTGGCTTCGACCGGTAGCATAATTAGAAGCAGATCTCAGCCTTTAGCCTAAAGAACAGCAAATCTGTCTGCTTTGAACCCTTCCTGCATGATTCTGTGTGGTGATTCTCTGTGCACACCCCCATCCCTCCTCAGGGACAAGAGATGATGCATATCTTGCCTGGGAAAGCAGTAAAGTGCCAATTCTTTAGCAGAGAAACGGCCTATTGTTGGGTGAGGGTACACTTTCCCAGTCCATTCAGCACTGACACAGATTATATACTCTTAGCTGATCCTTAGACTGCTTTGGGTAAAGCCCATTCATTTAATCCAAATCATCTTCAGACAGTTATAGCAGAAAAAAGCTTGGTGATCTGGAATGGAAAAGTACCTTTCGAGACAATAAATTGCAGGTCTCTGTTTTACTTGCTAAAGCTGTTCATGTGGTGACTTGGAAGATCACTTACAACAGGTTTGAGTCATTGCTGAACAGCTGAATTATAAAATTACTGATCTTAGGACTAATTGTTCCAAGGGCTTATTATGTCAAATTGTATTAGACGTGTGGGGGTTATTTGTTGCCTGATACAAACAAGAATGATTTTTCCTGGCACTACCCACTCATACCTTGTACTTAACGCCACCAGGGACTTAAAAAAATAGCTGCAGTAATAAAATTTTAAGTATTCTTACTGTAATCTCTTGCTTGAGGGGCTAATGCTGCTAAACACAGGCAGCTTTGTGAAGCATTGTGTGTAATGAACGATGAGCCACGAGAACAGAACTGGAGGAACAATGCCATTATCACAAATTGCAAACTTCTTCTGAGTGATGTTTGGCAGTAAATTACAGGCTGTGTGGGGCTCCCTCCCTGCAGCTGTGAGATATTCGCTATCAGAACATGCAACCTGGAATTAGAGGGCAGAGAGATAGTTGGGAAATGCAAGGAAAATGCCCGCAGAGTGCAGGGCATATGCGCTGTGTGTAGCGGATTGCACTCCTGTCCCCAAGACCTGTTCTCTCCTCACCCAAATTCCTCTTTAATTTGCTTCTCTCTGCAAAGGATTTCAGTGTGAATCTGTCAGTCAAAACTTTTTTTTTTTCCTTCATTTATTCATAATTGCATTTTTCTACAAAAGAAACCTAGAAATCTGTACAGCCCAGATTGGGCATCCTCTCCTCTGGGGGGTACCACATCTCAGACAGTTATTCTTCCATTTCATTCACCAATATCCTCTCCAGTTTGTCTGTAGCCTGGGGGTTTGGGGTTTGGGGTTTTTTTAATCCTTGATGGACTTTCCGAGGCACTGAATTCCCACTGGAGCACCTGATATTGAGTGAGACTTGCAGGTAGCAGCCCTGGAAATCCAGTGGATTATCTCGATGATTATAGAAGGAAATGCTGGCATTTTATCTTCTATATTCATCCCTTTCAGCGGAGATCTGGCAATTTCTGAGCAAATATTAGAAGTGCTGAAATAACATGGTGAAAAGCAACTCCAAGTAGTAAGTAGCCAAGGGACGAGTATTCCAGAGAGTGTGAGGTAGTTTCAGCAAGGCTGTACTTCCATCTAGATGCTCAAATCCCTGTGAAGCTCTGGGTCACTGGCCTCATTTCTTGGTGATGCTGCACCTGCTTTAAAGTGCCCTCCTCAGGCAACAGGACTATAAAACCAGCATAGTTAGGAGCTGGCTCTGCCTCTGTGGGCAAGAAACCACTAGAATGGATCCTACATGTCCAGTATCATCTGGGGCTTTCTTCTGCTCTGCAGTGCATGGCTGAGGACTGTCTCAATAAGAGTGCCAGACTCCCTTCGCCACAGTGCAGAAACAAAGATGCTGGGCTGCTCTCATGTTCTTCAGGACCTCGTTCTTACACACTCGGAAAAGAGGAGAGAGCACATTAAAACACACAGCATAGAGGTGCTAGGACTTGGTGGGAACTGACTCCAGGCACTGCAGAGTTATGTGAAAGAGAGATGTCTCTTCGAGGGCTTAGAAACCCTCTGTGCTAGGGGGGCTGTGTAGGGCCTTGGTGAAGCTGCTACTCCAGCCGAGTGGCTGTAATGGATGCTCTGCGACTGCCGAGCATCTCTGTCCCGCTCTTACTCACATTGCTCTGGGAGAACGGTGAGAATGTTAGTGATCTCAGGTGCCTGGTGTGCATAGCTGTAAGCAGAGAGGGAAATCAGAAATTGCCTCGGTCCCCAAAGCATTGGGGATTTATTGAACGTGATAAGCTCAAAAATCTTGTTATGGACAAAAAGGAAACATTTCATATGTAGAGCTAAGAATCTGCTTTTAATGTAATTGAAATCTAAATGTCCTAATCAGAGAATTCTTATTAATCCAGATCTAATTATTATAGGAAACGAAAGAAAAAAGGGCAAAGAAAACTAATACATGAAAAGTTTCAATGATCACACAATACAGGTACAGTTGTTATATCCAGTTCTAGTGTTCAGTCCTTCCTCCCACTGCCCTTCTGGGTGCTCAGACTGATGGCTTCAGACCGGGGGATGGGGGAAGCATCAGCACCCCTGCGTCCCTCACCAGGTTGCTGGTTTCTTCCACCTTCCTGTAGAAGCCAGTTGGGATCATTTCTGTAAGTCAGATAACTCGGTTCATGCCTTGATGTGCCACTCAGCATTGCAACCCCATTTGCACGCCTAGGACCTTTTACTTATGTTGGATACTTGTTCTTTGCTCTGTTTGCTACCCCTGAAACATGATTTCTGCATCTCCCAGGTCTTTGTTTCTTTACTGGACCACTGGTGAATTGTTTACAGCCCTGGGCTCTGCCGCGTCAGCCTCTTCCCTTTTCCTTATCGCCCCACACCTGTACACCATGCCCTGCGTCCCGCTACTCAAGGCCCCTGCTCTCATGCCCAGCCTCTACACCACACTGTTGTATTAGGCATGAAGGCTTCATTCTGCACAGAAGAGCTGTTTGTTGCTACTGCCAATGCAAACATTATGCTTATAGAATGCAAAAATAAGCAAAAGGTAAATAAATCAAGCATAGACTCCCAGTAATTAGAAAAAATATGCAGATCCAGCTAATCAGAATTGAATCAAAGCTCTAGGTGGGTTAAGACAGGTTCAGGCAAAAATAAAAAAAGGTCTCATGAACCTCAGTCCTGAGACCTTGCAAACTCAGCACTGCACTAATGGCCCGTTACAAGCAGTGGTAGTGCTATAGTTACAGGGCTATGTGCTGGTACTTGAAATGCTTAAGCCTCTCAGGAAAGCTTAGCACTTGTGTCTCGTTCTTCATCCCCAGCTTCGTCATGCTTTGTGACCAACAGCCAAGCGCTGAACTCCTCATCACGTGGGCACTCACTTTCTGCTACAATCTGTTCCCTCTTGCCTCACTGGAAAGGCAATTTCCACCCCCACCCCAATACCAGGCTCACTTCCTTGGTGGTCCCTCTTTTCACACAGCTGGGCTCCGCATTGCTGGCTCAGCCATGTCTCCTGGCTGATGTCAGCCTCTGATCCCTGTGGTGGCCCTGGATTCCCAAAACGTGTGCTGTGATGACTGCAGACATTTCTATGTGAACTGCATCCGTAGCCACCCCAAACCTGGGCTCCTTGGAGGGGCAAGCAAGGAAAGAGCTCAGATCACACGTGGAGTTGAAAGACCTCATTATTCCTTGCAGATATATGGAATGGGCACTGGGAAGGGGGACTCCAGCTTCAGAGTAGAAGGGCTCTTCCAGCTTTTGTCTGTGAAAAGCCATAGGAGAAAATAAAAATGGGTGTTGAGCTACTCTGACATCATCACAGAATCACAGTCATAGAATTGTAGGGGTTGGAAGGGACCTCCAGAGATCATCAAGTCCAACTTCCCTGCCAAAGCAGGTTCCCTAGAGCAGGTCACACGGGTATGTGTCCAGACAAGTCTTGAATGTCTCCAGAGAAGGAGACTCCACAACCCTCCTAGGCAGCCTGTTCCAGTGCTCCATCACCCTCACCCTGAAGAGGTTCTTTCTCTCATCAGTGCAGAACCTCACTCTCATGCTATGTTTACCTCTCCTCAGCAAAAACGGATCATCAGGACCAGTTAGGTCACAAGCTGCTTTATTCCACCCCTATATCTATATATCTATAACAGCAGCCAGCTAACTATACCAGATTAATAAGGAAGAATCTCACAGTCACAGAAGATCCCAGGAAATATCTTTTAAGATAAAAATGTATTAGCAATATATAAAAAACTCCAGAGGAAGAAGTAAGAAGTAGATTAATCATTCAAGTACTGAAGGTGTGGAAAAGACAAGGGAAAGAAGCCGAGTTTTTACTAACAGAAAAAGTAGTTAAGGGACACAAATGAAAAAAGGTCATTATCTTCTCATCCACTGATTTGTACTTCTGAAGCAGCTAGCCCAAAAATTTCTCAGTGCTTGGATGTAGGAGTGATCACAGCTCCACTGGAGACCTCAAAGTGGAAATACAAGTGCCCAGGAGGTGCAGACACCAGAAAAACAGTTAATAGCAAAGTAAAGGTCTCTAGGACAGTTACAGGGAGCTTGGGTCAGCCTAGCTCTTCTGCAACATGTACAGAAATGGCAGTAACAGAGGTTAGAAAAATTCTGGTCCAAATACAGCATTTAAAAATTCATGAGCTCTTCAGCAGTGTCTGAGAACAGCCATTATGCAGGTGAGAAAAGGCTTCTGGGAAACTCCAGGAACTTGAGAATGATCTCTTATTCAGGTTACTTGTGATAATGTGTCTCAGTCAAATGCAACACTCCAGGGCTGGCTGGCACACAAGCATCTCCTCTTCTCAGCTGGCCATGTAATTCTTGGAGATAGAATAGGTTAAGCTTCACAAAAGCTGTGTTGGCAAATCAGACTCTGCTGAACGCTGTGGGATCTCTCCAGGTTTCAGGAGTTGGCAGTTGGCCATGCTGTGCCCAAGAGCTGGACTTTTTCCCTAGCAGTTCATGCTGGGAAAGATGGAAATATTTTTGGACACAGCCAGGTAAGTGCACCTCGTGCTTCTGCCTATGGCGACCTGTGGCACAGCTGGGCCATGTCCGTGGGAGGTGGAAAGGGCAGATCGGTTCAGGCCTTCCTGAAGGATGCTGGCAGAAAGAGGTGTCCGGGGCAGTGGGGAGGGAAGCACTGAGCTGCAGACAAAAAATAAATATTGAAAAGGAAAGCAATTATGAAGCTAAACCGGTAGGAGTGATCTGGGCCTGTGTTGTGCTGTCTTGGAAAATTTTCAAAGTCTTTTTAAGCAATTGGCAAGAAGTCTTCTGCTGGCTATAAAAATGTCTTCTGAGAATCATCTCCCATTTGTACTTTTACAATTCAAGCTTTTAATAGGAATACTGTACCCACTGGAAGCGTGGGCTTGCCTAACAGCCAGGGAGAATGGAGTTCAGAGCAGGAAACATCAGTAGGTGTCCTGCGTGTGTCAACCCTGCCTTGCAGAGAAATGACTTGAGGTAAAAAAGCAGGTCTGTCCAAAAGGCTGTACCTGTCCTCAGCCTCGCTGCTGACCAGGTATAAAAGGAATCTCAGTTTTTGTGGGGCATCTGACCTTGATATTTGTTCAGAAAGAGCTGCCCATGGCCAATTAACTAATTTCACACTCATGCAGTAATAGGTGACTATTGCTCTTGGTGGGGCTGAAGCCAGCAGCCATGACCATGAGGTGGGAAGAATCTGTGCTTTATCCCTGGGAAAGCGCTTGTGTATATGGTACCCTTAGCACAAGTGTCTGCTGCACTGAAGAGGATGGTAGTTGGGTGTGTAAATGAGAGCTCCTCTGAACAAAGACAGGTTTCAGTGCTTAGTTCAGTACTTCTGAAGGCCAAATTCTAACCATGAGATAGTACAAGCTTTGTCCTCTATTTGTCTCCTGATGCTCTGTGCCATCTGATTTTGGAAAGTTTTCTTTGCAAGTCACCACCAGATCTATCCACATTTTGGAGCTGGGGAACTGAGTCATGCTCCAGCCCTCTCCAGGCTGCTGCTACAGCATGATCACAGGACTTCCCCACACTGCAGCAGCCCCACAATGCTGACCTGACCCCTGAGACAGCTGAAAATACACCAGAGTAAGCTTGATGCTGCTGTGCTCAATTTCAGAGATCTTCTTGTATTCTTGGGCTTCTTCTGTACTCAACAGAGAAAGACTAAGACAAACATTTAGACCCCTGCTCTAGCTCAAGGGAGATGCTGGTGTTCCTCCTTCCCAGCAGCAGGACTTTGTGGTGTGAGCATCCATCCTGAGCTCCCAGTTATGTTCTTGTGACAAACCCCGCCCGAATAATCCAGACTTCCATATTCCTTTTAGCAGTCCTTGAAACACTTCAGGCTTCTCTTCTGAATGTAATGTATTTTTTAATACAGGAAACATGAGTGTGTAGTTAAATGCATATTGAAAGGGATTTTTTTAGGACCGGGGAGTCTATGAGAATGCCAAGCAAATCAATAAAGGCTTAGCACATTATTACTCACTGTTGTGATGCCACGAGGAATTTATGTATGCCCTCTAGTAGGGAGGAATGAAAAAAAAAAACCAGGAAAACTGTTATATATATGCAGTAAAATTTGATTCAAGAGAAAGTGCTTGCATCTGAAGCGCATAAAGTCTGTAAAAATGTTGGTCTTCCTTAGTCTAATAGGATTATGCCATTCCCAAACTGATTGTTTCCAAGCAACGATGCAGACCCTAGTATGTATTTGCTTATCTCTTTAGTTTGCTGCTAAACCAGAGAAGCTTCCAAAGATAGCTGCAAAACTGATGATATCAGGTGTTATACATAATTTGAAGGCACTGTTTTGAAAGACAGTCCGTTTATCCTCTCTTTGGAAGCTGATTTAAAGGGTGCATCAGGACTTACATAAGGCAACCTGCGAGTGATTTTTATTTTGGGGGGGGTTAATAAAAGCAATGACCTGCAGTGCCACCAGGCACGGCATGCTCCAAGATGCTATTTTCATCGGGACACAAATGCTTTACTGTGGTTAGGGGCAATTGTTCTCTTGGAGGAGCAAATCCTAAGTGGTTGTATGAATAGCGGCACAGGTCTTCAGAAACTGTGGTTCAGCAAGGCTCTTCAAACGTCCTCAAGCGTGGCTGTCTAAAGGGCCAAACCCTCCCTGCTTTACTAATTGAAAGCTCCCCTCATGCATTATAAAGGACTGCACAGCTATATAGCCCTGTATGCTAAATAATAAATAGCCAGTTGCAAATGACATTCCTATTTTATATTCAGAACTGTCCGAGTTGTGCTGAGATTTTGAAAGGTGCTTTAAGGGATTAGAATATTTTCTCTTTCCTCGCTGCTTTTGGATTTGATGTCAATGTGTTTAGAGTCAATGTTTGCTATTGGGGCATTCAAGAAGCCTGCCTCAAGAACTCTGTTGTTTAATGTCATTAATGTGTTTTCTTCAGAGTAAGAACTTTGTGCATTTATACATAATTTAATATGAAGAAAGGGCTCAATGGAGTACTCCGATGGCTACGTGAAGAATATAGTGCAGCTCTGTGTACATCTGAATTTCCATAGAAGGTAATTGATCACCTCAGAAGAGAAATACATCAGTTATTTGGCAGTGTAAAGCAACAAAGCACGAAGTTTAGGACTGGAAGTGAAAAATACTGTTATTGATAGAAATTTTAAAAGGAATTTATTGTGGCAGAATGTAATTACCCAACTGGATGGAGTGCTGTGATTTATGCTTGTGCCTGTGCAAAACACTTTGAGATGATTAATAACTGGCTCAATCCTTCATACTCATAACAACACTTCTGGCACAATAGCACTGTAATGATCCGTCACTCCGGCTATTGTGTTATTGGATATGTAAGATCCTTTGCACTGGGCAAGTGTGGAGTCTCAGGGATGGTGAGCAGGCAGATGCAGCTCCCTTAGTATTTCCGCTGCTGTATTACCAGATATCTCATCAGGGATCAGAGCGCTGGTGGGCTAGACGATGAACAGTGTTTGAAATGAAAGATGGCTTTCCCTTTCAGAGTTCACAATTTAATTATGTGATGGGAATCAATAGATAGATAGAGCAGAGTGGGAGGGGTGCATCATAGGAGTTGTTGCACTGCATATAATAAACACCAAGCAGAGTCCATCACCTGTCTCCATCTCTTACAAGAGCGCTATTTGATGGAAAATGAAATTATCTTGTGTACAAGTTGAAGACAGATAATTTCTTCTCACTTGTACTTCAGAAGCAGGCATAGATCTAGTGAGATTGTACTGCTCAGGGTTTGACTGTCCAAAGAACTGCAGTCAAAGGTAAGTAAAACATACAGGAGAGACCCCTGAAAATATCATCTGGGATGTAATGGCATCCACCCCAGTTTGGCTTCCTGGCTTTTTGAGGGAAGTAGGGCTGTGAGAAAAAGGTGGCGAACATTTTCCGTTCCTTGACTGGCTTAATGGGGATGCACAATGAATGAACAGAAAAACAAAGTGAGAGAGATGCTGCTGAAAAGTGAGGGTGGAGAAGAGGGAGGCAGAGATCTGTTTAGGAGATTCTGGCTGGGATGAAGACTTTGGAGAGGTTTGTGAGAGGCCTATGGGCAGAGATGGAGAGTGTCCCAAGGGAAATTAGTAGCGTAATGATACCCGGTGTCTAATAGTTTTGGAGATTGTTTCTTGCGCTTGTTTAAGGCTAACTGACTATCTTGGCCCTGAGGCTGGCACTTCCCATGATGAACAATGGGACTTGACATTTACATGCAAAATGACATGGTTCCTCACAAGAGCAAAAAAGTCAGGGTTTCCAGCAGGCCAGTGAAAGAGACTATTAGTCACACAAGGGAACAATACAGTAGACAAAGCAGGGGGGATAAATGTTGTAAAATTATCTTTTTTTTTTCTTAATAAAATCATCAGGTGAAATCTGATTTCTCTGGCACTGGAAAGAGATATTGAATACTGAGAAAAATTTGAGTAAAGTTGTCCCTCTCAAGAAGAGAACAGTTTTGAGTAACTGAGGGATTTGAATGGGCAAGAATCAGTTTTATTTTGTATGTGATTTTAGCCGATGCTTCCTCTCTTGGCTGGGCCTATGGTGTTCTATTTATCTCCTCTATTTCTGTATTTCACTCATATTGAGGTCTCCTCCCCCCCTTCCCCTTTGCAGAATCATAAAATCATAGAATCACTTGAGTTGGAAGACACTTAAAATCATCAGGTCCAACCACAACTTAACTCTACCTAGTCCACCTCTGGACCATGTCCTTCAGCACCTCATCTATTCGCCTTTTAAATCCCTCCAGGGATGGTGACTCCACCACTTCCCTGGGCAGCCTGGTCCAATGCCTGACAACTCTTTCAGTAAAGAAATTTTTTCAGATGTCTAACCTAAATTTCCCTTAATATCCTCTCCTCCTATTGCTTGTTACCTGAGAGAAGAGAATAACCCCCACTTTTCTACACCCTCCATGCACGTAGTTGTAGAGAGTGATAAGGTTTCCCTTCAGCCTCCTTTTCTACAGACTAAAAAGCCCCAGAGCTCCCTCAACTGCTCCTCATAGGACTTGTGTTCAGACCCTTCACCAGCTCCGATGCCCTTCTCTGGACCCTCTCCAGCACCTCAACATCCTTCTTGTAGTGAGGGGCCCAAAACCACACCCAGCACTGGAGGTGTGGCCTCACCAGAGCTAAGTGCAATCGGACAATCCCTTCCCTACTCCTGCTGGCCACACTGTTCCTGATACAGGCCAGGATGCTGTTGGCCTTCTTAGCCCCCTGGGCCCACTGCTGGCTCATGTTCAGCTGGTTGTCAACCAACTTCCCCCCAGGTCCATCTCCTCCAGGCAGCTCTCCAGCCACTCTGCCCCAGGCCTGTAGCGCTGCCTGGGGTGATTGTGGCCAGAGTGCAGGACCCNCACACACACCCACACACACCCCCACCCACAAACACCCCCTAGGTGATTAGGGACATGGTTTAGGAGAGGACAGGTACAGTTGGACTCGATGATCTTAATGGCCTTTTCCAACCAGTGATGATTCTGTGACACTGTGCCGCCACCCCCGAGGCCCGACCAGGGCTGGGAGCGGGCGGCCAGTCCCGCGGATCCCCCCGGGGACGAGGGGCGCAGCCTCCGCGGTGCCGCCGTGCGGGGCTCCCTCCCTGCCGGCCCGGCGGGCCCGGCCGCTCCGCCCCTCTGGGCCCCGCTCCGCCCGGCGGGGCCCGCGCCCTGTCCATGGTGCTGAGCCGAGATGTCAGCGGGTGAAGGGGGCTCCTTCGGGGTTTCACCTTGAGTTACTGCTGCCCGAGCGGCGCAGCAGATGTTTGCCGGGAGGATTTTCCTCTTTTAGTCGCCCTAAGAGGGCAGGGAGATTAATTAAAGCCCAAGTCCCCGTGTTCAGGGGTGTCTCTCACTTCTCCAGTGTGCAACTTCATCGGGGCTTGCACAGGAGAGAGGACTTGACCAACATCAAACCGGCTTCTGCGTTCATTTGTTTATGTGTTTATTTTTAATTCTTAGGGTAGCTGCAGAAATAATGAGAAACAGCGGGGCACGGGGAACTGATCGAGATTGCTCGTTTCTTGGATTTGGCTTGTGATGACCTTTGGGGAAAGCAAGTATTTAATTTTTACTCGTCTTGTAAAGGCACAGACAAAGTCCTGACCTTTCTGATCTGGGGTGACCACTATGAGCATCCCACTGAGAATTAATTACAATTGCCTGGAGCGGCTCCAAGAAGCATTTATTAGAGTACTGTAAATGTGGTAAAAGCGATCAGTATGCCTGGGAGAAGCCATGCCATGTGCCCGCTGTGATGTCTGAGGGAAGCTCAGACTTGTCGGCTTGTTGTTTTGGTTTGCTGTTCATTAACAAGACTGAAATAGGAGAGACAGCGTTAGAACTCCAGGGCAAGCATTTCCCGTCATTCTGCTCTCCACACAGAGACTTTTGTATTAGATTAAGGCACAGTAGATAGAACTAGGCGGAACAAAAATCAAACGTCTCCCCAAGAGACAGGACATGGTGCAACTCTGACTGTACAAAGCACAATACAACAGTTTCTTGTAGTAGCCTCCTAGAAATGTAATGTAGGAGTGAACAGAAAGCTCCACACAAGAACTCCATACAAGGACGTATTTAAAATTCAAGGTGTACGATGATGTCGTTGTACTTCTGCATCCATCACAGAGCTGGGGCTATTAGCCACCTGGGAGTTTGCCGTCCTTTTCCTCAGAGATCAATCAATCTAAAAACAGAAAATCAGTTCCATATACAAAGTTTAGGCAGAAATAGTTCATGTAAGATATGATGATTTTGTCAGATACTCTGCCAAAAGGCCTGGAATTGAATAAGGAGGTTTAAATAAAAATTGTAAAACCATCTAAATTTGTTTTGGAGAAGGTTTAATTGGGAATGATGATGAAAAAGCCAGAAATGTGGATTAACCTAAAATGGAAAGGGCAGCCAAGTTACAGCAGATGGCTTTTTCTTGTTCTTTAAGTGCCTTATAATGAGGAAAATATGCTATGTAATGACAGTTGTTTCTAAACTGACTTTTTTTTTTTTT
>VXBZ01002748.1:69195-81158 GCA_013399135.1 Heliornis fulica
TTTTTTTGGTAGATGGGGGGAGGTTTCCCATGAGGCACTGGTTGAAAAAGGAGAATCAAAAAGGCATTGCTGCAGACAGTCTGTATTGAACTGTTTTTGTTCCGGAGTTCCGGAGCTCGGTTTGATGTATGGTGGGAAAAACAGCCGTCTCCCATTCCAGCTAAAAGCGAATGAGCACAGAGTCTCTATTTCTTCCTTCTGCCTTTCCTCCCTGAGCATCTGCATTGCATAAGGGCTCTGTTGATCTCTTTCTCTCCCAGAGCTTCCCAATCGCTCGTCCTGTGGGTGCACTATGATTTCTTTATTCTGACAGGGTTTTGTTCTCCCTTGTTGTGGTTGCTTTTCTTTCTCGCCTGTATCAGTTAAGAATTCCTCCTCTAATTCTGTTATCCAAAGAACAGATTTTCCTACAACTGTGAAGTTGCTTTTGCGACATACTTAAAATCTTCCCCTCATGCCATGTTTTGATCCCTTTGTACCCAAAAAGGGGCTGAGGAGGGAGGAGGGAGCAGAGGAAACCAGAAGAGGCAGCTTATTCTATATGACATATGCTCAATTTCCCAGCAAGGCTTAATTACCGTTGGGAGTTTGCACTCCTGTTCCTTGTGACACACTGAGCACTCACAGTGCAGTGCGATGCCTCTTGCCCATTCCAGTCCACATGCATGCAGATAAGATTTGTGCTGGGACGACTGTGTATGAATTGTACGTGAGAATGGAGACTGTAGGCATTTACCCTGAAGACCCCGGGCATCCTCGGTGCCGGGGAAGATGATGGAACAGATCATCCTGAGTGCCATCAGGTGCAGGACAACCAGGGGATCAGGCTCAGCCAGCACGGGTTCATGAAGGGCAGGTCCTGCTTCACTAACCTGGTCTCCTTTTATGACAAGGTGACCCGTTTAGTGGATGAGGGGAAGGCTGTGGATGTTGTTTACTTGGACTTCAGCAAGGCCTTTGACACCGTTGTTGGGACCTGAGCAGCTTTGCCTGAGGTATACTTGGTGTGGGCAGTCAGGCAGCAGTAACCAAGGTCAGTGAAAGAGGGAAGTTGCTGATGTGGCAGTTGGGGAAGTTCCAAGAAAGGAGGATACCTGTCTGAATAGGGGTGTAGCTATAGAAGACAAGGTAGCCAATCAGCTTAGCTTGTGATGGGTGTGTGGTGCGTGTATGGAAATAGTTTCCTATATAATGTCACGGAGTTTGCTAATAAAGTGGAATGATTCTGTATCATATTGATGTGTCTGCTCATTCTCGGCCCGCATGGGACTAAAAGACCCCGGCACACCGTCTCCCACAGCATTCTCCCCCAGAAGCTGGCTGCTCACGGCTTGGACAAGTGCACTCTGCGCTGGGTTAAAAACTGGCTGGATGGCCGAGCCCAGAGAGTGGTGGTGAATGGAGCCAAATCCAGCTGGCGACCAGTCACCAGTGGTGTTCCCCAGGGCTTGGTGTTGGGACCAGTTCTGTTCAACATCTTCATAGATGATCTGGACGAGGGGATTGAATGCACCCTCAGTAAGTTTGCAGATGACACCAAATTGGGTGGGAGTGTCGATCTGCTGGAGGGTAGGAAGGCCCTGCAGAGGGATCTGGACAGGCTGGATTGTTGGGCTGGGGCCAACAATATGACGTTCAACAAGGCCAAATGCCGGGTCCTGCACTTTGGTCGCAACAACCCCAGGCAACGTTACAGGCTTGGGCAGGAGTGGCTGGAGAGCAGCCTGGCGGAAAGGGACCTGGGGGTGTTGGTTGACAGCCGCCTAAACATGAGCCAGCAGTGTGCCCAGGTGGCCAAGAGGGCCAATGGCATCCTGGCTTGTATCAGGAACGGTGTGGCCAGCAGGACCAGGGAGGTGATAATCCCCCTGTATTCTGCACTGGTGAGGCCTCACCTCGAGTACTGTGTTCAGTTTTGGGCCCCTCACTTCAAGAAGGATGTTGAGGTTCTGGAGCGTGTCCAGAGAAGGGCAACGAGGATGGTGAAGGGTCTGGAGAACAGGCCCTATGAGGAGTGGCTGATGGAGCTGGGGTTGTTTAGTTTGGAAAAGAGGAGACTGAGGGGAGACCTTAATGCTCTCTACAACTACCTGAAAGGAGGTTGCAGTGAGGTGGGGGTTGGTCTCTTCTCCCCAGTAACAGGCGACAGAACTCAAGGTAATGGCCTCAAGTTGCGCCAGGGAAAATTCAGGTTGGATATTAGAAAGAACTTCTTTACTGAGAGAGTCATCAAGCACTGGAACAGTCTACCCAGAGAGGTGGTTGAGTCCCCATCTCTTGAGGTGTTTAAAAGACGGGTAGATGCAGTGCTTGAGGATATGGTCTAAGGGTAGACTTGGTGGCGGTGGGTTAATGGTTGGACCAGATGATCTTAGGGGTCATTTCCAGCCTTAAAATTCTATGATTCTATGATTCTATGATCCATGCAGCTTTCAGGCAGAATTAAGACTCAAAGAAAATTATACATGTCACCTTCTTCCAATATAAGGTTTCATCCTGCAAAGAAATGAGTCTACTGACCCAGTAAGTACAGGTGGAACATTCAAACCCCTCAGCCAGAAGGTCCGAGGGCAAGGGAGCTTTGCAGTCAGAAGGACAGAACTCATGACTTATACCTGAAGAGACTCATTCTTGCTTTGTGGGTACGCAAGTGCAATTGGAGACAACAGGAGGCTTAGGGTATAATGTGCAAAATGGAGACCTAAAATAGTGATTGCTCTTCAACTTTGCTTAATGAAATGTGCATTGTATTCTGTTTTCCTTTCCTTTTGATTGTAAAACAAAGCTAAATGGTATTAGCTTCATCCAAAAAGCAGAATAAAATCTGGAGAATTCACATGCTGAAGCTGTTGTTAAGAACAATTAAAGAATATGCTTCACAAAAGAAATTCAATAAATTTGGCACTTTCAACCTTCATTACAAAGAAACAACAAGGTTTTCAAGATTAAAAGCATGTCTGTTACAGTAAGACCTTTTTTTCCGGTTTTCAAGATCTACATTTTAAACTGTCAGCTGGATCTCAGCTTTAACTAATTTGAGTAACATTCCAGACGACTTTCCTACCAGACAAAGCAGTAATAAGTTGCTGAAGTTATCTTGATAATTAAACAGTTTAGCTTTATATTTATTTGCAGAAAAATCCTCCAGTGACATATTAATTATGCATAAAGCTCTGCCTTGTGAAAAAGTTGGTTGGTTTTCAAATACCCATCTCATCTCTATTTATTTTTAGAAAGATGGTCTTTCAAACCAACAGCATTTCAACTGCTTTAATACTTTGATGAAGATCTAACTTTTTCTCTTGTTCTTTTTCAAAATTACTATATAGCGGCTTTTTTTTTTTATCAAACTACAGTCACTATTACTTCTGAAGCAGGAAATAGCTTTGCTTTAAATCCCAGCCTTCATTCAGCTCCGCCTTATTGAAAGCATCTTCTTTCACCAGAGGGCTGCTCAAAAGAGGAGCTCAGTCTACAGTGGCTGGAGGGGCAGAGGAAGGAAACCTTTTGTGGGCTTATGGTGGAAAAATATATATAGAGCAGTACAGCTGTTTGAGGGGGTAGGGGAGGTATTGATTGAAGCTTCTTGAAGACTAGTCAAAGTCTTCCTCTCTCATACCAGGTACAATACCATAATCCTGATAAAGTCTAGGAAAAATTTTGTTAGAACATCCAACTCATTACTCAACTTTAGGCTACTATTTTCAGTGAATGCAATCCTGCCAGATATGTTACTGAGGGATGCAGGGAAGCAAAGGGAAGTGATAATATGGAGCTTTGGAGAAGGAAGGAGGCCTTCCAGTCTATGCAAAAGCAATGTTGACCCTCAGTCATGTGAGCAAAAACTCAAAGACAAATTATTTACTGACACTCAAAATCTAAGGACCTTGTATGAGTGAAAATCCAACTTTTGCCTGCCTGGTGTCCAAAATGTCCAGCTTTCACTGACAATTCTGAAGCATCAGTTTGTCTCCTGTGCTAGATATCAGAGGTAAGTAATCAACTCTAATATAAACACAAATTTTAAGGAAATTATTATTTTCATCACCCTTGAAAATGTTGGTATAGATGTTTGGGTTTTTTTACATTGCTATGTAATATGTTTGAAAGACATTATTTTATGAAGCTGGAAAAGACTGTTTGGAAAGTGGTAATCAGAGATTGTGTCCCGAGTCTGGTAATGTTTTGTACTGACTTTAGTGGCCTGGATGATGAAATAGGAATTATGTGTACCACACCTGCAGATGTCACAAACCTGGTGGAGTAGCAATCAAAATAATCCTGACAGATGGACTAGCTGGTCCAAAAAACCAGGATGAACTTCAAAAAGGAGAATGCAATGTCTGCACTTAATCTGGAAAATTCAAGTGCATTAACACAGAATGGGAAACAGCTGACTAGGCAGAAGTTTTGTTGAAAAAGATGTTGAAGTTACAGTGACTCACAAGTGGAATATATATCAACAATGTCATAATATTACAGTAAAAGCAAACATGCAGGATTTCTATTGAGTCCTGCATGTCTAGTTCTGAGCAGTGAACTTCAGCAGATGTGGAGGCAATCCGAAAGAAAGAAAGAAAGAAAGAAAGAAAGAAAGAAAGAAAGAAAGAAAGAAAGAAAGAAAGAAAGAAAGAAAGAAAGAAAGAAAGAAAGAAAGAAAGAAAGAAAGAAAGAAAGAAAGAAAGAAAGAAAGAAAGAAAGAAAGAAAGAAAGAAAGAAAGAAAGAAAGAAAGAAAGTAAAAGGGTCGAGGAATTAGAAAACATCCTGTGAGGTAAGACTGAAAGAGGTAAGGGGTTAATGTATTGAATGCATGACTGGAGAGCCATGAGAAGCCTTCAAATAGTCACAGGTTGACATCTGTTCTCCATGTCCATTGTGGATAGCATGAGAAAAGAATGGGCTAAAATTACATCATGGAAGAGCTGCATTAGACACTAGTAGAAACTTTCTGACAACAAACACTAGGCAAGAAGTCAGGAAAAAGCTACGAAATTCCTTAAAACAATCAAACATGTGTCAGTCAATAACCATACCCTTCTCTTTTATCCAGCCTTGGCACATGATGGTGGATTATGAGATGTCTTAATGTAATTTTTGCCCCAATTTCTCTGTTTATATCACTCCCTTCCCTATTTATTTTTAGTGAGAAATTAGAATGGTGGGGTTAAAGAGATGATCTAGATCCAATACCCTTGTCATGGGCAGGGACACCCTAAACTAAAGCAGGTTGCCCAAAGCTCCATCCAACACTGGTGTCCCTCAGACATTGCCAGGGAAGGGGCAGCCACAGCTTCTCTGGGCAACCTGTGCCAGGGCCTCACCACCCTCACAGGGAAGAATTTCTTCCTAATGTCTTCCAATGCCCTCCTTCAGTTTGAAGTATTATCCCTTGTCCTGTCACTCCACGTCCTTGCAAACAGTCCCTCTCCAGCTTTCCTATCCCTTCACAGGTGCTGAAAGGCTGCTCTAAGGTCTCCCCAGAACCTTCTCCAGGCTGTCCATGCCATATGTTCTCAGCCTATCTTCATAGGAGAGGTGCTCCAGCCTTCTGATCATCTTCATGGCCCTCCTCTGGACTTGCTCCAGCAGGTCTATGTCTTTCTTGTACTGGGGACCCCAGAGCTGGGCGCAGTACTGCAGGTGGGGTCTCACTAGAGCAGAGTAGAGGGGCAGAATCTCCTCCCTTGACCTGCTGGTCACACTGATTTTGATGCAGCTCAGGATATGGTTGACATTCTTTTCTATTTGAAGTTAATTTATGTATGTTTTTGAAGGATGGACTTGATAAAAATCTGTCTCACCTCATCCAAACTACACAAGATTCATGAATTTCATTTTCTTCTGGTGCTCCCTACCTTTACGCCCTGCTCATCCCCCTGGAATGCATTTGTAAATGCTGGATCTTTCTTAGAATGTGAAATTTCAGGCAAAGACTCTGATGTCTATATTGAGACAATTATGGTTTTCAGACTGACTCTTACACCCCCACACCTCAATCATTTACATCTCAGCTTCATCCACTCCTGAACACCCAGCCTGGGTGGTAAAACTACCTTTTGATCCAGCCGTGTCTGGCAGCCGGGGTCAGGGAGTTGGAAAGAGGCACTCCAACTGGAAAATGTGCTCCTTAGCAAGATGCTGGGATGAAAGGAAAAACTGGTCTCACTGTGAGACAAGATCTCACTGGCCTCGTGTCACTCCCCTGCCATACAGCAGGATAAAACACGCCTAAAACAGTACACTTGTCACAGGACTTCATACATTGGGACAGGGAAAGTGCAGAAGCATTTCATGGCCATGGTTGTGCAAACTCATACACCCGCTGGGTCCCTGCCATGAAAAGACTGCCTTCTAAGAGCAGGCTTATAAATGAGAATTTTACTCCTGTGAAGCAGACACTGAGGTCAGTAATTAAGGTGCTCTCATGACAGTTTTATTCTGATGACTTATGCATACCGGTATGGCTGAAGGACTGTGGTCTTATTTAATCTTTCCCTTTTAAAATATTTTTATTAGTTTTTGACTGTACTCTCCATGTTTGTTTGCTATCTAATATGCCTCCCAACAATTCCAGGTGAGCATTTTTATTGGTACCTACTACGGTTCACATAGATTAATAAAATATGAGAAATCATTTAATAAAACTAACCCTTTCATCACGGCCTTCTCCTTCATTGCTTTTCCCATAGTCTGCCCTATGTCCCAGGGTACAGCAGACCCAATGAGGTGGGGTGCTGCTGTGAGCATTCCAAGATCTTGTGCAAGGCTGAGTTGGGGTCTGAAGGTTTGCATATCCATGTGTCATTCCAGGTATCTTCATATATAAGGCAAGTTAGATAGGGTCAGATATAAGCAGAAGCCACATGAATGTCAGGTAGCTTATTCTCATGCTCTGATTGTGTCTAACTGTCCCTCCCCCTGACTTTCCCAGTCTAAGAAGTTAGTGATGTGTAACACTGACTGATGCAGTGACTCTTTTGTGAACCTCTGTAGGTATTTCTAAAGGCACATATGAAAGCTTCATGGGAACCTCTTTCTGGAATTCATTGGGAAGTGGATAATTGCAGTCTATGTTGGTAATCCTTACATGTGGTATTACAAGACAGACTAATGAGATGGAGTGAGACTACCAATAACTGGACATCAGGCTGGGAGTAAACATACTGATTATGAATCTTTCAATATCCATATCTCTTTATGGGCTCAGTAGAGTGAGAAAGCAGCTAGGCACTTCCCAGCCTCATAAATCCTCTGTCGATGAGAAACATGTTGCTTTATTTTTATCCAGGAGAGCTTATTTTTACCTAGCAAGAGATTCTCCCCCTGCCTCACCACCCCTCGCCCCCAACCCCTACTCCCACCACTAATATTATCTCTGTTATGATAGGTGGTCTTAATACAACAAGGCACAGGCATTTAGGAAATGAGTGCTGGGTCTGCAAAAAGCATACACCTATAGTGTATATAGGCCACCAAGATGACTAAGGGAGTGGGACACCTTCCTTATCAGGAAAGGCTGAGGGAGCTGGGTCTCTTTAGCTTGGAGGAGACTGAGGCGTGACCTCATTAACATGAGTTAATCAGGTGAAGTATCAGGAGGATGGAGCCAGGCTCTTCTCAGTGATGGCCACTGATAAGACAAGGGGTGATGGGTCCAAGCTGAAGCATAGGAGGTTCCATACATAAAGGAACATAAAGGAAAGTGAACATAAAGGAAAACCTATTTCAGTCAGAGGGTGGCAGAGCATTGGAACAGGCTTCCCAGAGAGGTTGTGGAGTCCCCTTCTGTGGAGACATTCAAGACCAACCTTGACACTTTCCTGTGTGATTTAATCTAGGTGATCCTGCTTGGGCAGGGGGGGTGGACCAGATAATCTTTCCAGGTCCCTTCCAATTCCTAACATTCTGTCATTCTTGATTCAGTGATAATGAATCCAGCGAGGAGAAATAACATTCTTTATATCCTTAGCTGATGGAAAAGGTTTTGGTACAGCACACTTAGAAACATTTTGCATGGTCCTGTTTGCAGAAACTCAACTATCCTTGTGAGCTGACCTTCCCTTCTCTTCATTCAGACTAGATATTCACCATGTGGTTCTTGTTTCTTAGTTTCTTGCCATCAGTTCTACCTGTGTCCTGCACTGTACAACTGCTAGACAACAGTCTATTACTATTTATAGATTTCTGTACATCTTTTTTAACATCCCCAGGTACTTAGAATCATGTCTTTCATATGTTTATTTTTAAAAAGGGAGCTTGTTCAACTGACAATGCCATTAAACCATTAAGAGACTATGACCACAGATCACCAGTCCCTGCTTCGTAGGATATCAAACTACACTGCTCTACTGAAGTGTCAGAGCCAGCAAAGAAAAACAAGTGCTTTGCATAGCAAATAGTTTTTATGACTTACAGTTAACAGACCTTACTATTAATTGGCAGAATTACAACTCTTGTTTAGTTGATGAAAGTAGCTGTCTTGAAAAGTTATTAGGCTTCCTTTTGTTCTTGTTTGCCTGCATTTTTTTCTCAAAATTGATTACACAGTGCCTCTTTGAACTTGTATTGAATATTTCCTTTGAGGACTTACTTGCATCTCAGTTTCATATACTTTGGTAGTCACTGAATCACAGAAACATTTAGCTTGGAAAAAAAACAACATTAAGATCATCAAGTCCAACCATAAACCCTAAGATTACTCCAGAGAGGGAAAATATACTGATTTCGAAAGTATGCAAAGCATGGTATCCTGACAGCAAAATGAAGGAAAACTAGGTGACCACATCTGCTGTATTTGACTCCCGAGGTAAAAAAATACTAATACTTACACTGTAGAGTGACTTACAGAAAGAAGATTCATGATGGAACAGAGCTAATTCTCATAGGGGACATGCTTCTACTTGTAACTACTTTCAATATTCCAGTGATACAGGAATAGTAAAGGAAAAACAACAACCGCCAAAAAAAAGCAAAATAGTTTATAGTCTCAGGAAAATATTCCTGAAAAATATGACTAGTATGGGAATATCAATAATTTTGAAAACATGAAGAGTATGAGGCATAGTCAAGCAGACTTATCAAGGCTAAATAGTTTTGCATTAGTGGCAAATAAACTCCATTAAGAGAGATGTAGTAACTCATAAAGCATCTTATGTTGTGCATTGCATGTATCTGCTAGCTGTCCTAAATCAATTACCTCAGCCAAGACATGGTTCCCCCTTCTCTGGGGTGCGGCTGCGGCTGGAGGGAAAGCAATTTATTTCAAAAGCTGATTCAGCAAGAAACTCTTCTGGGGCCCATCAATGTCCTATTAATAATCAGAGATGCTGTAATGATTATCGGTGGTGTTGTAAATCATTTGTGTAACGCTATTTATTTTAACATTATTCAGCAATTTTGTGTTTCCTGAAAGACAAAAAGATTTCTGTATCATGAAATATGCCCTGCAGCAGGAAGCAACATGAGGTATAACAGACTTTCAAAATACAGTTTCTTCTTCTTTTGCACATTTTTGTGTGTGAAAGTAACTATTCAAGAAAAGGAGATCCTTATAAATTTGATTCAAGTCAGTGATATTATAAGCAGACATTAAGAAAATGTCACGCTCACTCCTGCTAACTCATCTTGGCTTCAGTCTCCAATAAAGCTCCCTTTTCATTACCCTCTAAAGCCAGATTCTGCCTTCAAGTGAAATTAATAGGAGAAAGATCAATCCTGGACATCTCCTGGTGTTTCAGTCCAAACCTGTATCTATTGCCTTCAGAGGACTGTTTTAAGGCATGATTTCGCTTAAAAACAATAATGGTTCAGAAAAAAGCCAATTCAATTATTCTTTGCAGATAATTAAACCACCTTTTTTGTTGTCTCTTAACAAAAACTCAATATAGATTAAATGTAAATTGTTTGGCAGATTTGCCTTATTTGCAAATTGTAAAGCAAGGTAAAAACTGCAGCAATAAAGGTCTGCCTGAGTTCCTTTTTTACAAGACAAAGATATTATTAAAAATAGAATTTAAAATCCTATGAATACAGAGGAGAAAAATGACAGCTAAGAAGGAGTCTAAGAGCCTGGAAAGCAGCAGGAATTAAACAAATGTTCATTAATACCTGTCGTCACACAGGCTACTTTGATGGAGCAGAAAACAATTACTGGTAGTGACAGGTCTGTTTGAAATTAATATTTTTCAAACCTCAAGATCCCACTTTCAGTATGAAAAAACACCACTGGAGCTGTGTGTTAACAACGCCAGGTCATTTTCCCTCTGTTTTACTTTACAATCTCTGAAGACCTTCCTCTTTCTTGTTGCATACGTGTTTTAAGGAAAATACTCTCGAATAGAAAATGACTATTTCTCAAAACCTAGAGACTATTTTCCTCAAGATTTTTTTTGTCTCGGTGAGCCTTTAAGTTGAGTAAAAAGAGTGCGGCTTCCTTCTTCTAGGGTTATGCTACTTAATGACTTCTTTTCAGTTTGCTTTGCTGGCGATCATAAAACCGTCACCATCTGTACTTCAAAGCTGGCTTGCTGCTTTCAGCCCTGTAACCTCGAGTGATTACAGCGGCAGCTCTCCGCTGGTGCTTCTTGCCACGACCGATACGGATGTCTTAAAGCACAAATAATTTTTCTCAAATGAATGGCAATACCATGCATTACTTTTTGTGAAAAGGAGATCTGCATGAGTCTATGTCTTTGCCATAAGGCAACGTAGGGATAGCCAAAAATCAGGCTTGAGCTCAGCAAACTTTCAGTTGCTGAAGATGAGGGGTGCAAGATGACATTCGATAACCTCCACTTTCAGCTGTGCTTCTTTATGGAAGTTCCCCATTTGGTGATTGTTCGACAACCCCCCCCGCCCCAAATCTCATTCACATGATAAGGTCCGACTTAGTGTTTTCTAAATGCTTTGCAGCCAGGAACAAAAGCCCGTTACAGGGGTTACCACAAAGGACGAAATCTCAAGCGAAGCAGAGGAGGGCACATTGTTCGGGCTGGGTCAGCAGCTGCAGCACTCCCTCACGACGCGCCCTGCCCCCGCCGCCGTCCCCGAAGCCCCCTCAGCGTCACGGTGCGTGTCGGGAAGCTCCCCGGGGGCCCTGATCGCCGCCAGTTGCGTTCAGTAGGAACTGGGTCGCAAGGGCAGGCAACCGGCGGTGGGTGCCTGTGGCAGTCCGGAACGAGGGCAGAGGCCTCGGCCGGGCATTAGTGGGGCTGAAGTGGATGACACGGTAGGCCCCACGGGCAGCGCGGGGGAAACGCAAGGCAGCCCTCAGCGCTACGAGGGACCGGCCGTGGGTTCCCCCAGGCTGGGGGGGAGGAGCGGCCAGAGCGGCTGCGGAGGGAGAGGTGTGACAGGGCCGCGGCAGCCCCCGTCCGGGGGGAAAGCAGTCGCCCCCCATCCCCAACCCCGCTCCGGAGCCGGAGCCGGGACCGGGGTCAGGCTGCCGAGCCGCCTGCAGGGGACAGGGGTGAGGCCGGCCCCGCGGCGGGGCAGGGAGCGAAGTGGGGCCGGCAGGATGGGGAAGGAGCCGATGTTGCGCCGGGGAAACGAGGCGGCTGCTCCTGAGGAGGACGCAGATGTTGGGGCGGAGGCAGCCCCGCGGCGGCCGGAGCCCCAGGGCAGCACAGGGACACCGACCAACGGCCGCGCCGAGAGACAAGAGCCAGGCCCGGGGCGGTGGGGGAGGGAGAGGAGGGGGCGCCAGCGCTGGTCAGCGGGAGGAACCTCCCCTCCCCCGCGCCCGACCCGGCCTCTTGCGAACCNCCCGAGGCTGGCGGGGCGGGGCGGCGGTGGGGGGCGCGGAGGCTTAGCCCGCGAAGGCGGTCGGCGGCGGCTGGAGCGGCGGCGGCGCGGGATGGGACGGAGCGCGGTGCCAGGTGGGTGCGGGGCCGTGCTCCCGCCTCCAGCAGCCGCGGCGGAAGGTGGCGGAGCTCGGGGGGTCGGCTCTCTCCCCCCGCCCCGC
>VXBZ01002748.1:81210-103878 GCA_013399135.1 Heliornis fulica
GGGGATAATCCCGCCGCTGCCTTGCGGGAGCCCCTTGGCGCGGCGGCGCCCCTTCCTCTCACAGCCCCCGGGGTCGCTCCGGGGCCGCTCGCTCTCTCCCGGCTCCGGCTGATCTGCCCGTCCGGGGGCCCTCCCGCCTCAGCCGGTGGGGGGGCGGGAGGTGGTGGAAGCTTTGTTTCTACCCGTCCTCCCGGCCTCTCGCCGGTGCCCAGAACCGCAGGGCGCGTCCCCCGTTCGGTCTCGTGTGAGGGCTGCGGAAACCCCCGCCGTGGGGTAGGGCCGGGGAGGGGGCCCCGAACGCGCGGTTCTCGGGGCTGGGCGTCGTGTGTGCTTCTCCAGCCCGCTCGGAGCGGCCGCTTCCCCACTCGTGTTTCCCCCAGTCGTGGCACCGGCAAGTCTCTTCTGATGCCCAGCCGTCTTGAAGTATTTAAATATAATCGTCTTTGGCTGTGAAGGGCGCTGGGAGTCCTTGACAGCTCAGGAACTTTTAAACCCATCCTCCCTCCCAATGTTTTGTGCAGGTTAGTTGTGTTTTTCCCACTTATTTCTTAAGCGAACGTGTCGCAGAGCAGCAGCTGGGGGTCTGCGTGCAGCCATGTGCAGAGAGGTATGTGGTAACTGCCGAATGCCTGGCGCTATCCGAAAAGTGATTAAGAAATGCTTTATTTATGCATCTCGTTTCCGATGCAGTTCGGGAATTGCTGCGGATAACTACCAGGAGAAAGGCTGATGGCTTTAGGTTGAGCAACAGTCTGTGAAGTGGGGCCAGTACTTGAGCGATGGGTTATTGGATGCAGTTGTGAAATTCCTTGATAGGGAATACTTCAAAGCACGGATGGTTTAGTTTGTGCAGAAATAGGAAAAAGCTGTCTAGCAGCAGTTCTTTGTGCCTCTTTTGCAAACTACGGGGAACGAGGGGAAAATGTTCCTATTAGAAAAAGATGGGACAAGCTATGAAAGCAGCCTGCAACTTGAAAACTGAGGGTGAGATGCAAGAGCCTGTCTTGCCTTGTGTGTTATGAAAGACTGGCCTTTTAAAAAAGGAGAAAAAAACCCTCCAAAGCTTACGGCATCAAAAAGTACTAAGTTTATAGGAGACACTGTTGTTTTGACTTCGCCTGATACAATATTTTCCATAGTAGCTAATGGTGTGTGAGCGCCTGAGGAAGGGAGTGAAGTAATGGAGTGAGGTTGCAGTTCCTACTCTCTAGTGTACTCTTCTGCACTACAGTGGTCTGTAGCTCAGATGCAAAGTTGTGGGGCTTGTATGTAGTTTCTGGAGGTTGACGTGATATGGACTAGTTATGTAAAGTAATACCAAAGCTGGAAACCTATTGAAGTTACAAGTTACGATTTTTGTGGACTTTAAGAATCAAAATTAAATCCATGTTTGAGACACAGAACTGAGCTTTGTTAGATGTTATGTTCAGTTACAGCTTGCTTCTGCTTTTAAGTTCTCATCAGAAGAAAATACATTAAGATGGAAATACAATTATCTGCCTACACTAAAACAAAGGCCCTAAGTTGTTCTTAGTAAAAATGTGGCTTTCAGTAAGTCCTGTAAGAAGGATGTTTTATCTGCAGCTCTTCAGTTGAGACCTGGACCAGACCACGTTCCCCTTGAGCTTAATTTATTTCCAGCTGAATTTGGGGGATGAGTTGTGTGAAGGAAACTTTCCTTACTGTTTGCTGGAGGATTGGTTTTGTGTCTGTGTCACTACTGGCAGTGTGCTTGTAGTTATTAGATGGTGAACACAGAGATTTTGTTGTATGTGAAATAATATATAATTAAGCTACTTTTTTTCTCCTTTTCCACAGCTATTTTATTCAAATAAAGAAAAAAATAGAAAACATTTTTAATCAGATACTGAAACAATAGTCTTGATTATACACAATAGTTACTGAAATTGTATGGGCTTTGCTAATCTTCGTCTTTGTCCATGGAAGCAATAAAAGATGACTTTATGTGGCAGAAATAGAATTTCTTTAAAGAAGGGCTTTCATAGAAGGAACAAGTTATTGAGGCTTCATGTTTGATTTATGCGATGTCATAGTTAATAGCAACATAAACCTGCTTTGGTTTTTTTTCAGTATATGCCTTGTCTGTACAATGTGCCTCAGAGGATTATGATTTTAGAATGAGTAATATAAACTTCTTAGAGACCAGCTGCTCTTTGGTGTGACTACTTCAGCTTTGACTTATTTACTTTATTCTTCGGTAGGAAGGTACATGCCGTATATTTCTCTGAAACAAGAATAACAATGTCTGCAGGCGATACTCCTGTGTGCAGGAGAGAGGAAGAAAAGCTGTCATGTAACAGATGATCGGAATAATATTTTTGAAGTTTTTTATATACATTGATTAGCAGGACAGGATTTATAAAAACCAGGCTGGAGCAGATACTTTGAAGAATTCCAGAGGAGCTGATGGTAGCTGAGTGTTTAAGTCATTATGTCAGTGTCACCAGGGCAACGCGTTAGCTTTCATGTCTTTGCAAGTTTTCCCTTTTTGATTAGACTTCCCACACGGACAGTTGCCTCTTAGTGTAATTTGTAGTAATGAGAGTAGGAAAGAGTCTTGAGAGAACTGTGTGGAGGACTCCATTATTTAAAATATAAATATATGCGGTTAAGACTTTGTTCTTTTGAGCCGTCCTGTGGAACTGTCTTCCTGAGCTCTCTCAACTGCTCTTAATGAGGAATGAACAAGAAATGTTATTTGCAGTCTGATCTTGCAGGTTGGTGTGTACTTGTTTATGGTCTTGTAACTGAGAATGAATCTGATAGAAGTTGTGTAATACAGCACTTTTTGGCCTTTTTAATTCAGAGGTGATGTATTGGTATGTGTCTGATCAAAGGGTAGCTCCAATAAAATATTTTGTGCTTCTTGTGGCCATTACTGTGACTTCATTTTGGTTTTGCTTGCTGTTGAGCTACAGGCTGTGTATCAGGTGACTTGCACTACTAGCATGTTACTAACCAGGCTGTGTGCATCCAGTGGGTTATACTAAATTTTGTGAATCGCCTCAGCATCAGAAAAATACTCACTTGCAGTACTGATGGGGTGAAATTGTTATTTCTTATTCTCTAATCTCAAAGCCATTCAGTATATGAAGATCATTAATAAGATCAGATTATAAATCTCTGTCTTCCAGTGCTCTGTATGACTGTACTATGCTTTCAGAAGCTTCCTTGTCCAATGAGTACTACAAGTCACATATTTTAACTGTATATTCTCTTAAAAGAACTGTTAAAGAAAGAGGTAGAGGATGAGTATTAGGTACTTGCCCATACAGGAGACTCATACACAGAATACCTGTGATGTAAGAAAATCAGTGACCTGATTAAGAATTAAATGGAGACATCTTGTGCCTTAGCTCTGTAGCAGAACTGCTATAGCACTTATGTTGTCTCTTGGTAAGTTAGTCTGCCTTTAGAGGTAATAATGAGAATAACCTGAAGTTACACCAGATTTACTTGTTGAACTTCAACCTCTGAGTGTTTTCCTTAACAGTTACTGTTAATTCAATCTAACTGTTTAGGGGGCATCCTGTTGTAGAAGCTGTTGAAATGTGCTGGGTTATTTTTTGGTTTTCTTTTTAAATGGAAAAGCATTGTTTTTCACTTTTCTTTTGAAAACACAGATAACTAAATATTTTCAGGGGCTGATAGATGTCACTTCTTTTTCTTCTGCCAAAAGGGGAAACAAAACACTTAGGAAGAAGTTAAGGAATTAGTGTGTAGAAACAGCTAGAGATCAAAATGGAAGTCATTGTGCTCATTTATGCTGTAAACTAGGAGCTTATCCTGTTTGATTCCTTTGTTTGGCAGGTGACATAGCTAGAGAATATTTGTTGAAAGCTTAGTTAATATGGTAAACATTTGTTGGCTTTGCTTTTTTTGTTAACAAATGAACATTTATATTAGGGATTTATAAGTGTTCTGAATTTCAACACTTCATTTTTTCCTTTCACATACTTAAGTATTCTAGTGTTAAACTAATGATGTGTTATAGATCTAGAATTGTTTGCTCTATGTGTTTGGGATCTTGTTTGTTTTTGTTTTTTTTTTAAGACCTTTGTTTAGTGGAATTTCCGTTACTTTTTCAGGATTCTTGTTGTGACCATTTGGTTACAAATACTTCTATTCTTATAGAGATTTGGTAGCCAAATAGAGTGATAGGGAATAATGTGTCTTTCTGTTAAGCATTGAACATCTTTATGCCAAATTTATTTTAATACTTTTAAAATTTTAGTTTTTGTAAATATATTTATTATAGGCACACCTCTTGAAGGCATACTTCAATTGAGAGATGTTAATCTTTTGACCTGGACAGGTTGGAGAGTTGGATGGAGAGGAACCAAATGAAACTCAATAAAGGCAAGTATAGGGTCCTGCACCTAGGAAGGAAGAACCCCAGGCACCACTACAGGTTAGGGGCTGACCTGCTGGGAAGCAGCTCTGTGGACAAGGACGTGGGAGTCCTGGTGGACAGCAAGCTCTCCATGAGCCAGCAGTGTGGCCTCATGGCTAAGAAAGCCTGTGGTACCCATGATGCATTAAGAAGAGCATGGCCAGCAAGTGGAGGGAGCTTATCTTCCACCTGTACTCTGCCATGGTGAGGCAATATCTGGAGTGCTGTGTCCAGCTCTGGGCTCCACACTTCAAGACAGACAGGGATCTGCTGGAGAGAGTTCAGTGGAGGGCTGTGAGGATAAAGGGATTGGAGCATCTCTCATGTGAGGAAAGGCTGGAAGAGTGGGGTATGTTTAGCCTGGAGAAGATGGGGAGGGAGTGGATCTTATCAATGCTTATAAATACTTGAGTGTGTGTCGGGAGGACAGTGTCAGCCTTTTCCACTGTGCCCATTGACAGGAAAAGAGGCAGTGGGCACACACTTGAATATGGGAAGTTCCACCTGGACATGAGGAGGAACTGTGAGGGTGCAAGAGCACTGGAGCAGGCTGCCCAGAGAGGTTGTGGAGTCTGCACCACTGGAGATTATTTCAAACCTGCCTGGATGTGATCCTTTGCAACCTGCTTGAGACGATCTTGCTTTATTGAGAGATTGGACTGGATGATCTCCAGAGGTCCTTTTCCAAGTCCTATTATTCTGTGATTCTAATATATATATTCTAGAAGCAGAAAATCTGAGCATTACTTAGGTTGAACTTGGTGTTGAACTTTAGGTTCAACTTGTGTTTGAAATAGATGCAAGTTGAAACAAAAAACAGAGCAAGATATTTTCCAGTAATATCTATGCTACCAGACTGGACGTCATGTGTAGGTTTTCTTCTAAACATTCGTAATGGCCAACCTCCTTGCCAGAGTCTTGGTAAGACAGTACTGGAAAGAACTGACACAAGCAATGGAGTGCTGAGTTAGAGAATTGGCTAAGCATTGGTGAATGTAACTAAAATATTGTCTTGGACATGGCTGGCATACAGATGTTCTTGCTTTCGTTTTTCAATTAATCTTGCGATCTGCAGATTCCTAGGTTTTATAATCATCAGAAGGTGATGCAACCTTTACAGTGCTGGTAATTGATATAGATAAAGCTTGTGTATTAATGACAATTTGAATCTGTTAAGAGTTCTTATTTTGCAGTCATCGTAATTGATATAAATAGAAGTAGCCTATGCTAAAGCAGTCATAACTTCTGTTAATCTGTCAAAACTAGAATTTGGGGTTGACTTGAATGCATTTTTCTTCAGGACAAGAGAAAATGAGATTTTTCAAATGTTGTATGCAGAATTACAGCCTGGCTTGTTTTCCATAAATCAAAACTATATTTCATTGTTTCTTTGGCATGAGCTCTTACTGCACATCCCTGTTGTTGAAATCTACCCGTTATAGAAACCATAGAATAATTTGTTGTGGTAAAACTGTCAAGCACTGTTCATTTACTCAGTACTATGCACAGATAAATGCACATCAATGAAAAATATTTCTCAATTTGGAACAAGAGAGAATTTTTGGAGACTTACGGAGTGGTTATGTTTCTTTCTGTGCTGGTGTAAAACCTTAGTTAAGCTTTGTTTGTAACTGTGCATTAATGTGTTTTGGGGATTGGTTTTTGGTACCTCAGTATTCACTTGCCTTAGAGTTATATATTGTGGTGATACTCAAGTCCTATGTCATCATTGTAGTTGCTGGTAGAACTTCACAACTGGGAAGGAATGTTTAAATTGTAAGCAGTATAAATGATGTTTAATATATGATCTAAATGAAATCAATAGATAACATTTTTTCTTTAACTTCATAGTAGGTGCTGCTGGCGATTTATAACTTTTCAGACATTTTGAGATTTTTTTTTTTATGTAAGCCTGTTTTTTTATGTAAGCTTGTACTCTCACCTGGAGTACTGTGTCCAGTTCTGGAACCCCCAACGCAAGAAGGGCATGGACCAGTTGGAGAGGGTCCAGAGGAGGGCCACAAAGATGATAAAGGGGCTGGAGCACCTTTCCTACAAGGACAGGCTGAGAGAGTTGGGGCTGTTTAGCCTGGAGAAGAGGAGGCTCCGGAAAGACCATATAGTGGTCTGCCAGTACCTCAAGGGGGCCTACAAGAAAGATGGGGAGAGGCTGTTCAGTAGGGCCTGTTGTGACAGGACAAGGGGTAATGGTTTTAAAATAAAGGGAGGGAGATTTAGATCGGATATTAGAACAAAGTTCTTTACTGTAAGAGTGGTGGAGCACTGGAACAGGTTGCCCAGAGAGGTGGTGGATGCCCCATCCCTGGAGAAGTTCAAGGCCAGGTTGGATGAGGCCCTGAGCAACCTGATCTAGTAGGGGGTGTCCCTGCTTCTTGCAGGGAGGTTGGACTAGATGACCTCTGGGAGTTGCTTCTAACCCTAATCATTCTATGATTCTATGATTCAATACTTTTCATTAGCTAGACTGCAGAAGTATACTTTACTGTCATTCAGCCTTTTTCTAACCTTTTCATGGAGAGTTTATTCAGTTTGGCTCCTTCAGTCTTTCTAAGGTAATACCACGTTTTCAGGTGCTTGTCTTATAAATGTGCATATGTAATTATTTTATGTATCTTTAAGCTGTTCACTGAACAGCTAAATATTAAAATAGGGTGCTGTTTGGGTTAAGGCTGTACTAGTAAGGGGTAGGATTCCCCAGCTGGAAGTCTCAGTCTTCTGGGGGCATTTCTCAATACTGAATGTTCTACTACTGTCTTACTGTTAACATGTTAGAGATTCCACGTTTAGGAAAAACTACAATTTGCTTGTGTGAATTGGGATCGTGTTATAATTTCTTGGAATAATATAATTTTCTAGTTCTGATTACACTTGTCTATATTCTTCTCAATGTCTTGTTCTTTAGGTTACAGGGCAATTAGTTGGATCTTATACAGTAATACTATGGTTTAAATTAGTGTTCCTTCTTCATGACTTATGAAGCCTATTAAATGTTCTGAAAAGTATATGTAGGTTTTGAAGGCAGAGGTCATTTATGGAATTAAATATACCATCGGTTTTGGGTTCCGCAGTGGAAATATACCAGGGTATTGTACACAAAGGAGATGGTGAAAAGACTAGTCATGATTTACGAGATGCAGCTGAGGATCCTAGGTTTGCTCAGCTTGGAGAATAGAGTACAGAGGGGTGACCTTATCACTTTTGGCAGCCTCCTCATTTGGGGGAGTGCAAGGAGAGGTGCTGATCTCTTTGGTGTCTGGTGATGAAGCACATGAGATTGAGTTGAAGCTGAATCACAGGAAGTTTAGATTGGATATCAGGAAAAAGCTCTTCCCAGGATGTGGTCAAGTGCTGGAACATACTTCGCAGGGAAGTGACTGTGGGCCCAAAACAGGGTTTGAAGAAGCACTTGGGCAATTTTCTTGGGTATCTTATATAGCTTTTCTGTTGTCCTGTGTGGAGTCAGGAGTTGGACTTGATCCTCATGTATGCCTTCTAACTCAGGATACTCTTATTCTAACGTGAAAGGTATAATCAGTAGCGTTTTGGAAGCCTTCATTCTGACTGTTTAGCAGATACTACATGTAAAAATATTCCTTTTCGTGTTGGATCTGTTTATAGAAACTACAGTGACCCAAGCATCTCATCAGTGAAGGCTGAGAAGCATGTACAATCTCAGAAAATGTTTCGTTCAAGTCTAGCTGCCAACGCAAAGAGAACCTAGTCTTAAGGCTGCGTGTAAAGGACAGTAAATTGGGAATTGCTAGAGCTCTGCTCTACTTGTAGGTGGAGAACACTATGTAAAATGTGATCACTGGGACTTTGTTCTGTGCACCGGTTAACCGGTGAACTGATTGCTGCTTGCTGCAGAGCAAGATACCGTTGACAGAGCTGGTAAGAGGAACTGGGGTTGCTTAGATTGAATTGGGGTAAAACTGATTCTAGTGCTGATGACTTTAATGGTCAGTTGAATTTGAGGGTTTATAGTTAATGCATGTAGTCATAGCTGATACATGTGACTATTTCCCACTCCTTCCTCTCCAGTAGCTTTTCCTTGCAGCCAAGCACTACTGGATTTGTTTTAATGCCTTCCTTTGAAGGTTGTGAAGGGCTGATCTGGCTTCTGTGTTTTGCGCTTCTCATGTCCTGTAAGGTAAGAACCATGGTGTTTGGGTCACTGTTGTGTTAGAGCAAGTGAGCAGTATATAACCCATGGATCCATAATTCATTCCACTAAAAAAAGGCTGGCAAAGATGTAAACATATTTTCTTCAGCATTCCTATGAGTTGGAAAATTAAATGGCATTAGGACACAAACTTCCTCATAACCCGAGACCTTAGTTATAAACCTGATGGATCCCAGGTTTCTTTTGCATCTTCATAGTAGTACCCACTTTGCTTGTTACAAGTAATAGTTGGAGAGCCTGTGTAAGTAACGGGTGAGAGCCAGTGTACATAATGGGTGACAGGCATAATACACCAAAACATGTTAACTGTATCCCAGTTAATGTTGGAATTGATATAGAGATGTTTGTTTTGAAATCCTGTAGTGGAAAAGGTCAGTATTCCATGATGCTGAGAAAAAACATCTGCTGTGGGCTTGGTTCTGAGCAACAGGCAGCTGTGGGGACTAGTGTGCTGCAAGACAAGGCCTGGGAAGCTTATTTTATTTAGAAGCTTCAGACACCCTTTGGAAATGCTTCTTTGAGAAATTCTTCTGCCTCACTACATGTAAATGAAGATGTGAAGAGTTTGAATTTCTGAATTAGTAAAGGGGCTTTAGTGAAAATGTGACTTTTTAGATCTTTCTTATACAGCAGTTAGAGCTTGCTTCTGAGTTTTTCAGAGAATGTTGAAATTTTCTGGAACTTGCATCATCACAGGTTTATTGTGGAGTTATTTCCTGGGCAAGTACTGTTTTTTATTTTACAGCTTGGCTGATGCTATGAATGCTTAAACAGCTGCAGACATGGAGGAGATAACACACCACTTCAAATGAAGCCTACATTTGATTTTTATGCTGAATATGAAGACTCTGTCATGTATTTTTTTTTAAATACAGCTTGATTATTTAAATTCCTTTGAATCTCAGCATACCAACAGTCAGAGTGCGGCTGCAGTTTAAGAGGATGTCTTGGTACAGTTATACAAGTGATTTTTGGTTACACTTCCAAGTTATCTAACTCTATAGTAGGAGAAGGGTATTTTTCAGGCTATGCTAGACAAACAGATGTGCAAACTGTGTGGTTTCTATTCACCCCTTTTTGCAGAAAGAACCAGGAACTAATGGAGCTTCATTTTTTTTTTCTAGATGGATGGCATACTGTCTCTCTTTCAGCACAGTCAGCTTGCTTCTCTTCAAGCTCTCCCTTCCTCACATGCTGCAAATCTAGTACATCTTCACTGTAGCAATCACTTTATAGAGAGCAAAAGGCTGGAGTGCTTGTGCCTGGCAAATGTGAAATACCTGAATGCTGAAGTGATGAGGTATAAATGCCTTCAAGAGGAGCATCTGAGGATGAACTAGGGTTCACAGTCTTCCAGCCCCCAAAATGAAATTTATCTATTTTAACTTTTGCCTCTTCATCAAACACTTCCATGCCCTTGTAGACTATTTTGAAATTCAGGCCTCCTTTGAATCAGGGTGGGTAATGCTACACAATGCTTTGTAAGTTTAGGAGCAACACCTAGTTACAATTCAAGTTAATAGTGATGTAAAGGCAGACCCTCAATTGTAGCTGCTGAATTTCTCTGCTGGATTTGCACTACTAATGACAAGGAAAGCTTCCAAATTGGCAGACTAATAAGCAGTTGGATTTTTAACCTTAAAGATTAATAACTGCATCTGCAGTATTACTTTGTGGTCATTTGGGTGCTAGCCTTATTTTTCCAAAATATTTTGCTATCCTGCTGGAGAAGGTACATGCTTTACTATAAAGGTATTCTGGTTGCCATGCTCATAGTTCTGAGGGCCTCTAAGCTTACACAGATCCTCATCTTGATTATATGCTTGGCAGCTCAGCTGGCTCAACTGTTGTCTGCTTAGGTGCCTTGATGTTGGAGCGGATTTAGCAGCCTTCAGGAATTTCTCTATCTGGGAGAGTGATGGCATATTCTGTTCATATGGTTTTTATAACTGTTTTCAAACACTGCTGGGAAGCAATAATTAAAATTCCATGATTAGGGAAAATACCAGAATTTGTGTTCTCTTAGGTGCTTCAAGTTGACTAAATATTTTTCATCACTTAAATTGGTCCAGGTACTATTTCTGTTAGTTAATTGATGTTTAGTAAAGGACTAAGTCAGATACTGTGGCAGTATTTGTCTGTAGCTTGTCTTAAATGTTGGCTTTCTAAAAAGTAAAGAAATTGTAGTCTTGTACAGTAAATAGTCCAATTCTATAACCAGTTCTGTCTCTTAATCTGAGACTATTGAGGAAGCAGTGAAATTAACAACTTTAGTGGGCAAGTAGTGTTTTTGCTGTCTTGGTAACAGCAGCTGAAACCCCAAATCTAACTCCTTCTCTCCCTGCCCAGCATTCTAAGATGAAGCTGTTAATGTTCTCTGTGTGCTACTTCCTCATGTGGGTTTTTAGTTCCACTTCCTGCTGCAGATGCTCTCCTGTGCATTTCTTCTGAAGTTCTCTTCTACTTCCCTTTCAAACTCTCTTCTATCCTAGCATTCCCAGTAAAAAAAGCATTGTGATGAACTTCTGCTTTCTGTAACTTCTGGTAAAAGCCATAGATGCCTCTCCCCTCCTCCCCTTTTTATTTTTTTTTCAGAGTGAAATACTTGGAGATGTCAAAAAACCAAAACCCAATAAACCACAACAAAACTCCTCCCCTCTGCCGCATTCATCCCCAGAGAAACTGAAAATGGAGGGAAGTAGATAGAAAATATGAAATGTAAATCCTTCTTCCCTCAGCTGAGTGAACTGCCTGTGATCAGATTTCTTTAAACCACAGAATGTTATTTTTGGCAGGAACATCAAAAAAGAGTATTCTTTCTTTTAAACAGTTGTTGTTTGGAAAACAAGCATATGCCTGGCATCATCATGGATTTCTGAAAGAGGAAAAAGTGATTTTTAGTTTCAAAACATGCAGTAAAATTGTATTTTCAGCAGAATCAAATGTTAAATTCTTTTGGAAGCCTAAGTTTAATGGTGTGTCCTTACAGTTGGTTGTCAAGGTTGAAACAACAAGCGCAGTTAGCCTTTAAACTGCTAAATGCTAATCAAGGCTTGGCAAGAGTTTTCCTCAGCCAAGTTACTGGGCTCCAGAGAAGCACACAGGCAGCCTGTAATAACTTTTATAAGTTCTTCAAAGCCGAACTTAAATGCTGGTTTCAGCTATAAATACGTAGAGCTTCATTTTATGCTTATGGTGCCAAGTGTAAGACTCGTGGCTATAAATGTGGAGTTTGGGTATCCCCACTCTTCATCTCAGTGGAATTGTGGCTGTTAGTGCCTTTGAATGTGAAGCATTAGAAAATACATCAAGGTAAATTTTGTGAACCTAAGGGATGTCTAAACACAAAACAGCTTTGATTTGTTGGTCAAAGGTACCTTTTTTCTGCCTCATTACAGAGCAGTAATTACAGAACAGTCTCAGGTACCCAAATAAGTTTGTGTAGTTGCAGGGGCCAAGAATGGAGAAAAATCATATGCTTCAGCACTGAGTGGGGACAAATTAGGGAGACTAAACTGGGAGGATAGGAAGTGTAGGTCTTGAATCTAGAGAAGTAAACCAAATGCATTCAGTTGAGTATTATTGAAAGTTGTTATATTCTCCTTACAATGTTCAATTTGATATTTTAAAGCTAAAATATGAGGAAGAAATAGAAAAAGAAAAGTTTGTCTGAAATAGATTGGAGGACAAGTGTTCTTTTGTCAAACGTGTATATTTTGAGACTTCTAAATCCACTTTGGGCAAAGTATTAAAGAAGTGTAACTATAGGAAAGATAAGACTGTAGAAATAATTAAATTCTTCTGGAATAGTTAATATGCATATTACTATTAGAGTTCTATAAAATATGCCTTCTGTACTTTTTTTGCTCATTTTCTGCAGGTGTATAATGAAATGTTGATCTTCCTGGTTCAAAGCATGCAGGACTTGATGATTTAAAATCAAACCCTTATTGGTTGTTAAAAGAAGAATAATCTTGGCCGAAGTGGGAAGGAAGATTGAGTATTATGTGGTTTAGTTTTTTTGTTTTGGTTGTTTTGGGTTTTTTTTTCCCCTCCTGTAGGCTTGAAATAACTTTTGGTGATTCTTAATAGCAAAAAAAACATCGTGGAACAGTTGGCCCATAAGGACATAGTAGCTGCAGGTACCCTGTCCTCCCCTTCCCTCTCAAAACAAAGATTATGTGCTAACTCCCATGTAAGATTAGGATTTGCAGCAGTTTTATCCAGGAACAGGTACTGGTACTCCAAAGGTGTTGGAGAAAGTGAAGTTCTCCTTCTCATTAATGAGTAGTCTCTGCCAGGTAAATTCCTGGTAGCCAAGAACAGGCTCTATAAGTCACTTGACTGATCTAATAGTAGTTTTCACCTACTCTTTATTTTTATTCCTTTTTGTTTGCAATATACAGATAAATTGCTTTAGAGAAAGCTTATTTGCTATTTTGTATTGACTAGGTTGGAAAAGACCTTGAAGATTATTGATGCTGTCATGTTGGTAGCATCATATCACTTCCAGCCATTAAATCAGTGTTTCCCTTAGAAGTAGGTGGCAAAGAATGTAAGTGGCACAGGGGCATGAAATTTCAAATCATGCCTCTTGTGTGTTCTCATGTGGTTTTGTCTGAGTTCTAGATGATCCCTTTTGTTTTGCTTCTTATTTCTTCAGAAGTGCATCTGGTACAAGATTTTAATGTTAAACTTTATTTTTGTTTGTATTTTTTAATAAAAACTAGAATGTAGTAGAGAAATGCTTGTCATGCTTGAAAATGGGCAAGGTATAAGGTTTTTTTCGCCTCTGATTTTCTTCTGGGTTTGCCAGCAGCATGGTTAAATCTCGCTTTCTGGAAGTCTTGACTTAAAAAAACCCTCAGGGATATTAGTTGACTAGTAAAATTTGAGCATGTTTAAATGCCGTTTTTACACTTCCATTGGTATGCCAGCCTCAAACAGTAAGAGTGGAAAAGTTAAATTTACTGAGCATCTGCAGTTCCGAGATCTGAGCTTGGATCTTCTATGTGTGTCAAAAGAGGAGAAAAAAATAATTAAATGAAACCTGGTTTAAAATATTTTTTTTTTTTCCCTAAGGTAGACCTGCATAGCAGGAATAAAATTGGTGAAATGTTGGCAGTAGTTTATGGAAATGCCACTTTCTGGTGCTAATTAATGGAAAATATTATTTCTCCAGCCAGTTAGTTGAAACATAGGATCTTAAAGTTTTGGTGTCAGTAACCTCTTTTAAAACAAAAAAAGGAGTGTTTTCTGTGGTAATCTGCAACAACAGTTGCTAAAATAAAGCCAGTATGCGTCTGTACTGTGCTAAGAGAAAAGTTGTGTTATGTAGGATAAGGTGACATTTTACGTGGTTCTTTATAAAGGGGGCTTTAAAAATAAAATGACAAAAGCCCCTACAACCTTCTGCCCAGAAAAAAAGAAAAACCAAGAACCCAAAATCCCAAACCAGGTTCCATGGCTTCTTGGGTGATCTGTTTTGCTTCATTTTAATTGATGCAGAATTGACCAGGAGGTTTGTAACCTTTAATGACCTAAGTATCAGCTCAGATGACTCTGGTACTTACTGTACCCCCTCACCACACTTGGGTTGCAGAGGTCACCTCTGAAAAGCATTTGAAACCGAGGTTGCTTGTGGTGGGAGGGCGACAGCTTGGTGTCTTATTAAATCTTTAATCTGGTGTAGCTGTATTTCCTAGCTTCTCTACATCTACAGTGCATGTTGCTGTGTAAGCTTAACATGCTGAATGCTACCAGACTCTTAATTGATCCTCCCTTTTTGGTAACAGTTGGTGCCTCTACTTCTCTTCTGCCAGCACCAAGCAGCCCTTGAATGGAGAAGGGAAGGGGAAGCAGCGGTGAGTCACAGTGGTGTGGTTCTGGCCCTGTCCTCTGGGAAGTGTAGATGGAACCTCAAAGCATTGGGTGGTTTCTGCTCACCTATAGAGGTGGGAAGAGGTGTAGTTTAATTTGAATTAGGTGTAATTTGAAGTGGTACCAGATTCCCTGCTCTCCCTTTGCTCTCTTCCTGTCCGAGAGCACAGTGCTCAGTAATAACCAAAATACCTGGTTACTTCCATTCTCAAACGTAACCCACCCATTGCTTGGGAATAGTCATCCACTGCCTGGGCAAGCATGGTGTAGCCTCGGGATAAGGCATGCTTCCAGCTGTTGCAGCAGAGCCGAAATAGCTCAGCTGGGAGAGCGTTAGACTGAAGATCTAAAGGTCCCTGGTTCGATCCCGGGTTTCGGCAAGTTGAGTTTTCTTCTTTAACAGGATGAGATTTCACCACAGCCAAGTGCACAGTCCTGCATCTGGGACAGAAGGTCTAGGGAGGTGCTTGGTACCTTGTACTCAGCACGGCACTGCTTCCAGTTCTGGGCTCCTCTCTATGGCAAGGGCATTGATGTCCTGGAATGGGTCCACAGGAAGGCCACCAGGCTGGGGGGTAAGGGTCTGGAGAACAAACCTTTTGAGAACAAAACCAGCTGAGGGAGTCTGGAAAAGAGAAAGCTGATGGGAGACCTTAGCACTACCTACAATTACCTGAAAGGTGGTTGTAGAGACGCGGGTGATGGTCTCTTCTGATAGTTGATAGGAACAAGGGGAAATGGCCTGAAGCGGCACCAGGGCAGGTTTGTATTAGTTGTTAGAGTTGTTGGGATTCCAACAAAAAAGAGTTGTTGGGCTGTGGAACAGGCTGCCCAGGGAGGTGGTTGAGTTACCATCCCTGGGTGTATTTAAAAAAATGGGTAGTTGAGGTGCTTAGGGTTATGGTTTAGGAGAGGACAGGTATGGTTGGAGCTGATGTTCTGTGTCTCCACTCCTGTCTATACAATGTAAAAGAAAATATCTCTTGTTCTTTGAAAACAAAACTCTGGAAATCTTGGTGGTATGTGATTTTAGCGACCAGTTGCTCCTGTGAAGTGACATTTAGGGTGTGTGGGGTTTTTTTCCTGAAATTAAGATATTTTGCATCTTACATGACTTAATTCTATATTCTTAAAAATCTACATTATTTGTAGTTTTCAAAAATCCTCAATAGAGGAAGACAAAGGAAGTAGGAGTTGAAGATGTAGTTGAAATAGATATTTTTGTTTGGAAGACAGAGGAAGGGACAGAGGCAAGAAACTGATAGAGAACAGGATGCAATCAGTGTTATGAGCTATTGAGAGATCAGCATTTTATGTCATAAGAAATTTAGCTTTTCTTGGATTTGGTTATCAGATCAAGATTTTTTGAATGTTTCAAAGTATCTTCAAGGAAATTTTGGAAGATGCTGCATTTATGGCAGCTGACTGCTTCCTTTCCTGCATTATTTCCCTCCCTGCCCCAAGTAGAAAATACTAAACATGGCTGGGCAAGTGATACCAAAGTCATCTGAAGAATAGGATTTATTGACTTTACGAGGATATTTAGTGAGAACAGGCAAATATAATCTATCAAGTTAGTATCTACCTTAGTTTTGAGTCTAATGGTAAAACAGTAGATAACTTAAACTGGTTATGTGATTAAGATAATGAAGTTCATACTTTTCCTTTCCTATATTAAACAGTATGGAGTAGAAGTAGTTTTAGAATTTCCTTTTAATGAAAACAGGTCTTGATTAAAAACATAAAAATCTCATGGTAACAGCAGGCACGATGGCTTTAAGCCACTTCAACCTTCTTTTTCAGAAGAAAAAGTGGACTTGTTATTTCACATGCTTCTGGATTTCTGCATTTGATCTTTCTAAGCTTCGCTACATTGAATGAGATTTGAGGTCACAGTCCATGGCAAACTGCTTTATTTCAGATGGGTTGAAATAACTTGTAAATAAAAACGTTAATAAAAAAAAAGACCCAAAAGAAGTAAATGAAACTGCCTGTTTTACCTGGCCCTTGAAAAACAGGAGAGGGGAAAAACCCAAACCCTTGAGAACTCAGGGTAAACTTGAACCATGTAGTTAATACTAGAGTATGCTAATCTCTCTCAAGAACAGCTCTCCAGCTGGGGTGTAAAATGGAATAATTAAATACATAAGTTTCACCTGTTAAATGCTTTCATTTCTCTCCCTCGGTTCTCACCCTCTTTTCTTCCCATAGTAATATCTTTAATTGAACCCCACAGGCCAACTGTAGGGAGTCACTAACTGCTTAATTCTGAGTTTTAATTTTATAAATGGTCACTCTTTAATGGTTAAGGAGCATGATACCTACATCTGTCTAAATCCAATTTAAATGCTTTACCAATTTCAAGACTTACAAAGACTTTCTCATTCACTGCAACCCTTTGAGCTCTACCTTTCAGCCAGCTCTTCACCCAGTGTGCTGTGAACATGCTCATGCCACAGTTACACAACTTGTCCCGAGTGATGCAGTGAGGGACAGTGTCAAAAGCTTTACTAAAATCCAGAGAAACATCTACTGCTTTCCCTCATCCACTAGGTACAGGACATTATGATAAAGGATATAAAATTAGTGAAACACAACTTTCCTTTTGTCAGCCCATGTTGACATTATTCTTTAAATGTCTTTCAGTAGTACCCAGCGTAATCTGAGCAAACTGCGCTCTGTAAATTCCTGGGTCTTCCCTTACGCTGTCTTGTAAATCTGCATAATACTGACTAGCTTCCAGTCAGTGGGACCTCTCCAGACTCCCAAAACCTTTGGTAGATGATCGAGAGGTCCTGCTGTAACATGTGCTTTCAGAACTGATGAATCCCATCAGGCCCCATGGGCTTCTGAACATTCAGGTGGTCCTTTTACATTTTCAGTGGCCACAAATGGAAAGTCACCGTTACCACACTTTGCAGCACTCTGACTTGTCCAGTGTATCAGTATTATGAAAGACTATTTCAAAGCATTGAATGCCTCAGCTTTTTCTTCATCCCTATTAGTCAAATCACCATCTTCAACAAAGTATTGGTTCAATGTTTTCTTTAGAATGTACTTAAGTCTTTTAAGGGATCATAGAGCAATTTACAAAGGGAGCAAGCCTCATCTCTCAGATGAGTTTTCAAAGCATGAGATGTCTGAGTGGAACATAGTTATGGGGAAGTTGGTTGTTTCTTTTTTTCCTCTGTGAGCCCAGGTCTGTACGACAAAGCATTATTCCATCTGCTAGGGAAGGATGTGCCACCTGTTCTCCAAACGTTGAATCTAAATTATATTTTGATTTTCCATTTCCCTTTTGCTTCTGAGCTATGGGGGAATTAGCCATAGTGATGTGAGTGGTTAGTTTCAGCTAGATCCAGATGTAAAAATGTCTTTCCCTTGGATCGGGTGTTCAGGGAGCAGCTGCTTTCCTGCTCCAGGCTGCGACTGCCTGCATAATTCTGATTCCGTGGAATTGAAGCTGGCTGTCAGCTATGGCAGAGCTGAGTAAGAGATGAAGTATGACCTTGCTGCTGTTGCCTCCTCTCTTCTACTTCTTTATAGATGTAATATATTTTTCCTTTAAAAAAAATACAACAGTTCTGTTTAATTTGCTTTTCAGGTATTCTAAAGTCCGCTTAATTTCACTTATCAATCTTAGTGTTTAGGTGATTTATTTTAGTGGTGTATACATTTGGTACATTTTACTAATGTTTCTCAGTGGGGTTCTGCCCAGTGCTGGTTCATGCTTCCCTTCTGCCTATTTGCTCTAACGTTATGAAGCAGTAGGCTACAAACTACAAGGTCCTCCAAATTATAGAGAAGTCTGAGCTGAAGAAAATCCCAAGTTTTGTTCAGGACAGGGGAAAGTCCACAGTTTGCTTTGAATGTTGAGTTTAGCTGTCTGACAGTGTTTCTGTGTTGCTCATATCACCATATCCAGGTTGGTTTTTTTGTTTTTTTAGTGAAGCTTCTAAATTGAAAGCACTTGCCTCTATTTTTCCCATCTAGCCTTGGACTAATCCCTTTTAATAAGCCCACAGGTTTTATTTCTTCTGAGGTACTCTTTTATCTAGTATAGATCTGTCTAGATATTCATGCTTTGTAGCAGTATCTGCTATCCACTGGTTGAATGCTCTAGAAGTAGAATTTAACAGACCTTTTTAAGAAGCATGATCTTAAATATTAACTGTCAAACTATGCAATGTAGTTCCCACCATGGCTGGGTGTGCAACAACTGAAATTAGAGGCTCTATCTGCTGAGGAAGATCTTCCACCTTTAGTATTGTTACTACTAAATCTCCACTTCCACGTAAAGCCAGCTGGATTCCTTTAGACAGGGCATTAGGGAGACATTTCTGAGCCCTGGGAGCAGAGCTAGGAGGGAGATCCTTGCCTTTTTCTGAAAACACATATGCCAAACTTTGGAGAAGGGTCCTGGGCTATATTGGGAGGAGGAGCATGCTGACAGCACAGAAGATGTGTACTGTGAGGAGTGTGAAGATTTAGGTATGGTAAATGTTGCCAGAAAACTGTTTTAAGTGATCAAAAGCATTTTAATATTGACATTCCAGCTGAAATTTGTTCCTGTCAAAGATATTATTAGACTCTTTGTCAGTGCATGGAGAATCTTTTCTTCTTACTGCCTGACAGTTGTAGTTGGTACTAGTCATTTGTGGTACATCCTTCTTTTTACTGCTTAATTTGCAGTAAAGAATCAGAGCTGATTGTTAAGCAAGAGCATTGTCCTGGGCAAGCCTCTTACAAAGGTACCAGAGATACAGTGTAGAGGCTGGTCAATACTAGCAAGCTGCTTATCAGCCAAGAATGTCTGACAAACCAGTGCTGTTGCTGGCTTGTAGGCTTGATGGGCTGTGATTTGGAGACTGCAGAGTCTCTGAAGATCAAGTGTGTTACATCAGATAATCAGATAAACACAAAATGTTCAGGATTTTTGCCAGTGAGTGACAATAAGATAGCACGTACCAGCAGCTTAAACTTGCTTCTGTTACATGCCCAAGTTTAAGAGGGTCTGAATCAAATCTAGTTTAAAGATGATACAGTTTGTAGCTGTCTTGATCAATCTAATGGAAACTGCTTAGGTTGGGCCACTGAGAGGCCCCTTGTTCTAAGTAAATGATTGTATGGGTCTTTCCCAGAAAAGCCTTCCATCCCACTACAGAAGTACTTAAGACCAACTAGAGTGGAACCATTAGTTGATGGTTCTGCATTTTGAAGGCTAGAACCCTTCTGGATTGTGTGCTTTTAAGATGGAATACATGCAGGAAATTAAGGCAAATCATTATTGAAGAATTAAACCTTCCTTTTTTGTGTATGCATTGATAAAAGCTTTTAATTTAACCTACAGTAGTAAGATTTTGATTCCCATATATGAAACTATGTTTTAAAATCCTTCCCCCCACCGCAGACAGCAGAGACTCTAAAAATATTTTTTTTCAACATTTGGATGCATCTAATCCTCAATCTGTATAAAAGTTATGTTTTGCATTAAATGCTTTGCTTTCTCCTCTGTGGGTTTCGAAGTAATCCTCTGTGTGCCATACAGCTTGCTCTTCAGATTGCTTGCACACAATCTCCCTTATTTCTAGGAGTCCTGTTCAGAAAGTTTTAAACCAACATCAACTTTAAACAAAATTCAGCTGGATATATACTTCTTCCCAGAAGTCAGTTGTACACATTCTGCATCTCTCAAATCCTGCCCTGCTGAAATTGTTAAATAGTTAAGTACCGTAATTTAGCAAATACGAGTCAAATGGGGCATTTGTCAGAGGAGCCAGCAAGGTGTTTAGTAATGATTAAGAATCTTTTATAACTACTTTTGTTGGGATTTTTTCCATTTGAAGACTTTATGGGGAAAGCAAGAATCCATACAAAAGGGAAGAGAATGTGAATGTTCAGTTATGCAAGTAGGTGGACATGCTGGACTGCTAATGGTGTCCTGAAATACATTTGCCTTTCTGTATCTTGCCTTGCATGCAGTGTTTTCTTAACGATAACTATGTACCTTATATTGAATTCATCCTGGACTCTCATTATACTAATTTCTCATCCTAGATCTTTTGTTAATATCTCACTTAAATGAGTGTTGTGGGGTTTTTTTGTAAATATATAAAACTGCTTAACATTGGCCATATCCTTAACTGCATAAGGACTTATAAAAAACCCTGGAAAATGTGTCAGGATAGTTGATCTCATTTTACCGTGAAAGCTCTGCAAGACCTTCATCCTGACCGTTCTTGGCTTCCTCCTCACCCCTGTGTAGGTCAGACATTACTGACCTTAGTGGAGAGTTGTCTCATCACAGGATGGCTTTTGCGATCCTGTTTATGTAGTGTAGCACTGCAGACGTTGCGATGGAAGTGGTGAGCTTCAAGGCATGGACAGGAACAAGTAGCTAATGCGGGGAACCGAGAAGAAGCTTGTAAGGTCTCTCTGTGTTCTGCTGGGGCTTATGTAATGTGTAAATACTTCCTCAGCCACCCTGGTAACACTAGATTGAAAAATACTCTGGAGTACATGTCATAGAGCACTAGCCCTAACGCAAGGTGCTGGAACTTTATATAGAACTCAAATGCTCCAGTGCTAATCCTCTAAAGCAGATTTACTGTTTCCTGAACCACAGGTGTCCTTAAATCACTGTTGGTTCAAACCATTTAGGTTTGTAGGATCCTCTCTGACATAATTTTAGTCAGACTTGTGAAGATGTTTTTAGAAGGCACCTTCTTTCCCATCTGTCTTGGTGATAGATAGGAAAGCCTTTGAGTGTGAACAAACTCTGTATGTACCTGAGACTTCTATAATATGTAACTTCACAGCAGTTTCTTCTGTAAGCAAGTAAACTCTTAACTGAGGACCAAGGTCTTGGCCAACTGGTAAATCTTAGTAGCAAGGTAACTGGACGGCGTTATTATGTTTGGAATAGGTGGTCACTGCCCTCATGCTTAATGGAATTGAGGTGTGGACAACTTGAAGAAGGTTATGATGTTAAAGGTCTATTATTATGATGGAGAATGAAGGAAACTCAAAATGGTGGCAGTGAGCAAGAGGTGTTGTCTAGGACACTGGTGCCTGGCCTTTGCACAGGGACTTCAGTGGTGTCTTGTTCTTTCAGACACTTTGGCTTGGTTATAAATACTGTTTTATAAATGTGTCCTTGAAATAAAGGAGCTTTTTTCTCTTTTAAATTTTTGTCTAAAATGCCCAATCAAGTTTCATCAAGGGATGAGTAGCAGCAGCCTTTTAAAATATGGCTGTAATGTTAGTCTGTTACAGTTCTTGCAGATAGGGCACCTACATGTTAACCACAAAACCTGAACTTCCCAAAACTAAGTGTATGACTAAATGTTCATCTTGAAGTCAGAACAATCACTTAATGCTAGGATCTGTAATAGTTTCATGGAAACATCTCAATAGACAATTTTTGCAAGAGGCTATATTTTTTCTGTTTAGTTTTAGTGGTTTTTAATTTACTATTAAATTACTGTGAAGTGTCTTGGAAGGACTCAGACCTTGTGTTTTAATATGCTTTGCTGTAGTCTATTGTCTTATGTTTGTCTAGTTCCAGAGACATTCAGTGGCTAAGTGCTGTCTTTTTTGCAGGCATTTCCAGTTAAAGGGGCATAGATTTTAAAATAGCATGGTATTTTCTTACCTTGAAGAAACATTATGTTCTAATGTGAAATAATGTTTATTTCAGAACAGTTAAAGATATGTCTAGATTCTACTTGTGCATTTTAGTAAGTTGCTTTAACTGATTACTAAACCTGGTTTGGTTTTTTTCAGTGCATATCTTCAGTTATGTTGTTATTGAAAAGCTGAGATGATCTTTGTCTTTCTGTTTGCAGTTAAAGTCACCTGAGTGTGCTGGCAAGTTGCAGGACAGCTGTCTCCTCACAGGTAACCAGAAAGGATACTGTCTACTCCTGTTTTGTAAATGCTAAGTTGTTCAGTGGAGCTGGTATTTGAACATTATCTTGCCACTTACTTTGCATTCATGTGGATCTGTTACACATAGCTTTGAAAACTGAGAGGTGCTTAAAACTGAAGACTAAGGATGAAGTTCTGAAACTGTCCAGAAGGTTTTGAGTGAGTTAGCATTGGGAAGGTGGTTTATGTTTTTCCTGGTGTTGAAGACAGTCTGTATTACGCCCTGTGCTGGTTTAGAGGT
>VXBZ01002749.1:4001-14546 GCA_013399135.1 Heliornis fulica
GGGGAGGGGGTGTTTTTTTCTTTTTGAGCCGGGGATTCGCCTGGAATTCAGACGCCCACATGGTCCAAAATAGCCTGGCTCCAGCATCCGGAGCGCCCTGCAAAAGCCATCTGCCTGCGCAGGCAGGGCAGGCAGCCGCGGGGCCGGGGCACGTCGGCACAGCGCGGACCCGTCCCGCTGGCCCCTGCCGCTCATCTCCGCTGCCGGGGTCATGGGAGCGCTGCCCAAGCCCTGCCAACGCGACAAGGGCAGGCAAGCGGCCGGACAGGGGACACGGGCCTGGGTCACACTAACACAGGAGCTTGCCGATGCCTGCAGATTTTTGGCTCACCCCGAGCCGCTGCTCAGCAGCCAGGTCTGGGAAAACACTAGTGGTATGAAAACACCCGTTCTCAGACCTTCAGGCGGGAGCTGAGGTGCAGAGCCAGCCAGACTCTGAGGGAAAACTGCTCCTGCTCCACTCATCTCCCACATGTCGTCTCCTGGGCACTGCTTTGTCACCAGCGTCAGTCCTGTGGCGAGACAAGGCCCTTCAGCACCAGCATGTGGGACAAGAGGATGCCTGGTCCGGGCGGTCCCTCCTTAGAAGCCCCCACCGCAGGGGTGGATGGGACTTTGCAAACTGCTTCTGCCTGAAGCAGCCTCCCACCACGAGCAAACATTGATGGGTCAGGGCAACGGCGATTTTAGAAAAGGACGTGCCAGTTAATGATTTCCCTGGGAAACATCAGGAGTTACTGATGGTGAGAGGTAATGTGGACATGTTTGAGCCAGGACTCATAGAGAATCAACTGTGGAAGCTGTGCTGGCCTCCTCCTCCTCACCAGTATGGCAAGCAGGACATTCACCTCTGCCCAGCACCTCAACCTCCAAGCTGCCTGCACCCCAGGTCTCGCCCACACACACCTTCCTGACAGCCTCAGGGATTTGGGTTCCCGAGAATGACGTTGAGTCTCATCCCAGCACTCAGGTGTGCTACTGAAGGCCACAAAGCAGCAGCGTTCTGGAGCTTGTCACGTTAAGAGCCAATTTGTGGCAGGATCCCTCCGGACGCACCGGTGTGCATGGCCAGCAGCCAGCCAGTGTCCACAGGCATGGGAGATGATCTCTGAACTGCCAAAGTGGGGGACCACTGCCATGTGGCAGTGAACCCTTTGCACCATGGCAGGCTGAATTTGGGAAAGCCCTGGGAGCACAGCCCAGCCCCTTGTCAGCGAGGACATCGGCCTGGAGGGATGCTCTGAAGGAGTAGGTCCATTGGGAGCCCCAGAGGTGCAGCAGCCCCCCAACAGGGTTTAATCCTCAGGGCCTGCCTAGGAAAAGCCCCATCATCCATCATGTGTCAGGATGGGTCACCCCACTGAGTGCCTGGTTTGCTCCCAGTTTGGCAGCAAGATAGCCTGAAGCTGTGCCAGGTTGATAGACAAGAGATGCTCTGCCACCACCCATGGTCATGAGGCCTCTGAAAAAAGGGACATGAGCCCTTTGCAGAACAAGCTCTCAAGCGCTACCTCCTCCTCTTGGGTCAGGCTCCTTTGCCCAGCTCCACCATCCTCCACCCAAGGAGCCATCACCCCCTGATTCTTACACGATGGAGCAGTGCCCCAAGGCCACCACACTCCTCTCTGCTCTCACCTACCACCCGTGAAAGACGTCAGCAGCAACATGCGATCGATGCTATTGAAAGAAGCTGACAGATCTGACTTTATGGTTATAGGAAGCTGTCCCCCCTTGATCACCTAAACACCATCCATCATCCAGGCTGATGCCACCTTTACACCAATCCACAGCCTGCAATGTATTGGAAGATGTCAAAAGGACCTTTTACCTCCAGAAGATTCTTTCTCAGGAAAGGATGCTTAGGGGCTGAGCAAGAACTGCAGGTCTCTCACACAGCATCCCTAACCACCTAAGAGACCTCCAAGAGTACCTCACTTCACCCTTCAACATCAGAGTTCAGCTACAAGGGTGGCAGCAAACTCTTGGGCAAGCTGAGACATGTGAGGGTCCCATCAGGGTCTTCTGGACATCTTCTGCAGCCACCTAAAAAGCAGGAGCCGGTGCTCACCCCTTCTACTGCCAGAGGAGATGCCGTTGCACACAGAAGCTCTCTGTGATCCAGATGGGAACACTGGTCCTTACTGGGAACAGTCCAGATGGGCTCCCAGTCCTCCTAGCCAGCTGCTTCTCCCTACCTTGCTCAGGGGGGACCTCTGCAGCTCCCCAGGAATGTCTGCCATTGAAAACCCTGGTGCCTGGAGAAGAGGTAGGTCTGAAGCTCCGACTCATAGCTCCATCCCTTCCGGGGCAAACACAACTCAAGAAATCACGGCAAAGAGCCAGCCTAGAGTTGGATGGGAACAGACCACCAGCTCCTTACCTAGGAAGACCAACTGGACTTGTCAAGAGGAAAGAAATTCATCTACATCTCACACATATGGTCTCATCCTAATGGATATGTATGAGCATAAGGGAAGAAGAATAACCTTCTGGTTAGGCTAAGGGCTTGGCAGTTGAGATTTCGCGATGCTATTCTCAGCGCTGTCCACACCTTGCTCCAAAGCCTTGGAAAACTCTTTATCCATCCTCAGGCCTCACGTTTCCATCTGGAAATGTGGCCGATACCTATTCTGTGCTCGCGGCGAAGCGGAGAGAGGGACATTTGAGATGCATCTTCCTCCTCCTTGGCGACTTTTGTTTCAAGCGAAAGAGAGCAGACAGGAGAGATGGGAAGAATAAAGAGCCACAGGGCTCCATTGGGAAAGCTTCAGCACTGCTCCTGGCATCCCAAGGCTGCCTGGAAAACTCAAATCCTGTGTGGAAAGAGGGAAAAACATCCTTTCCCAGCAACTCATAACCTCTGACAGCCCAGAGTCAGCTGGAGATCCTTTTAGGCCCTGAAGCTCCAGAAAGGATGTAGAGATGTGCATCGCCTGAACTACAGGGAGCACCTGGGACCACCCACAAGGCTGCCAGCAGGACAGGGGGCAACAGGCCAGTGGCATAAAGCCATTGGTCATCAGCAAACACACACCCAGAAGCTCACTGCTGCCTGCCTGGCAAGGAAGGCCATCGCCATGGGGACCCACGGTGGCCTTGCTTGAGGGGATCCAGGTGCCCTGAGGTGCTCCAAGTGCCCATGACATGTGGCCAGGCTGGAGCTGGAAGGTTGTGGTGCCTTCCCAAAGGTGAGGAGGGTGTCTGCCCATCGATTCCCCACTGCTGGGACACTTGGTGTCTAGTCGGGCCCACCTGAGGTGGCATCACCCACTTCCAGCCTGCTACAGGGGTCTCACCCAGCTCCTTGCCCCATACTGGGATGAACAATGTCCCTCCTCATCCTGCCTCCTCCATCCTCCATGATCTCCTGATCTGCTGCTGGCTGGGACCCCGTTCGCCAGTGGAGGATGCCAGCATAGGCTTCCTCCTCCACCTTCTCCTCCTCCTCCTGCGGGGCATTTCTGCAGCAGCCCCAGCCCTGCAAGGAGAACACAGAGCAGCCAGCGCAGCCGTAAATCCTTCCTTGCAGCCCAGGGCTCTGCCAAACTCTCCCTTCCACCCAAATTTATGGAAAAACAGGTCCCTGCCAGAGAAGCGCAGTACGACCGTGAGGTAGAGCAAGCAGAGCTTGCTGGCTGCAGAGAGGGCTCTGGCAGCCTCCTCTGCTGACAGACCTTCTCTTTCTGTCACCCTGAGGACGGACACATCCCTGCATGGCTGGAGCACCCCATGGCACAGCCCACCTCACCCCAGTCCCCTGGAAACCCCAGACCCCCAGGACTCCCCAAGCCACAGCTCAGACCATGGGGCAGGAGATCCCAAAGCAAGAGAGCCCCTCCATGGATGGACACAGATGATCTAACCACCGCCTTGGGCCACCCCCTTCCCCCCCCTGCTGTGCTCCCTGGCTCGGCAGAGCAGGGACCCCAGCCCTAGGTGGGGAAGACAAAGGGTTCAGAGAGGGAGGCAAGAGCCAGAAGCCGAGCGTCACTGGGGATTTCATCACAGTAGCAAAGGTCAGCCACGTGCCGGTCCCTTCCTTTGCTGTCGCAGCAGAGGTAGAGCTGACGGTAGACCCGGGTATTTGCATTTCCTGATGGCTGCGTGCTGAAATTTGCAGTCTTAATGGTGCATTAATGCTGGCTCCTGCATGTCATTAGTTCTCAGAGCGAGAAGAAGCACAGAGCGAAAAGAAAAATTCCCCTCCCCTCAGCTGGGCGAGGTGGCTACTGAGCCGGCTCTGCCAGCCGCCTGCACGGTGCCAAGCTGACCCCCCAACGTCTGCAAACCACCATGAGTGTCCTTCCTTCACCCCCGGGATGCCCCTTCCCGGGAGCGGCGGAGCCTGGAGCCCATGCGCTGCCCGTGGCTGGGCTGCCCCTCAGAACACAGGGATGTTTCGGAGCCGCCTTCCCATTTCACGTCCTGTGCTGTGCGGGTCGGGGAATCCAACCTACTTTTTTATTTTTCCCCAAATCAAACTTGGCTGCTGCTTCTTGCTGCAGCCTGGACATGAATTTCTGGGCCTGAGCTTAAGCATAAAGCACTTGGAAATCTGTCTGGCCTGAAAGCCCAAGGAAGAGGGACGGCCAAGGCTTGTGCGGGAGAGCGGGAGGGAGCAAGCGTGGTGCAAGCAAAGGGATCGGGCAGGGGAATCTCCTGGATGCTCGGCATGGGCCAGAGCAAAGCTCCCCTGCTGGCTCTGCCTGCTGCAACAGGCTCTTTGGGGTGTCCCACACACCAATGGCCAGCACCCTCTGTGCTCCCCTGGGCTTTGCCTCCTGGCTGTGCCCAAGGGCACACAAATGAAGCCCAGGGCATGTGGGGGAGAGCATCCAGACAGCATCAGAACATCTCCCGTGGCCATCAGACCTCCAAAATATTGTCTCAGAGACCTACCATCAACAGGATGTCATCTTCTCCATCTTCTCTACCTGCTCCAACTTCTCCCTTGTTTGAGACTCAGAAAAGTCTCTGCCATCACCAACACGCAAAAGTGGGAGATTTAGTCTGGCTGAAGTCCCCCAAAACACTGACCCCATCCACAGGCACCTCCAGACCCGCCATGAAGGCAACCAATGACCCCAACATCTCCATCTAAGCAGCCTCCTGACTGACTCCTCAAGCCAGGGAGGACCTCTTGCTATCCCCGGGGCACCCAGAGCACATCCATTGGGGTCCCTTCCTCCACCCACCCCCGCCACTGGATGACTTTCCCAGTGCCCAGCCTGAAATCCCCGCTTGCTCTCCTGAACCTGGTTTCCATCTGCGGGGCCGGCCCGCAGCCCCTCCTGCCCAGGCAGGCCTGCCCTGCCTTTCCTGGCTGTAAAAACAACGGGGCAGTGGAAATATTTCGGAAACACCTTTTACAGTTCTCTAGACAGGGCTGCAGTTAACCCCTGAAGGAGCTGGCTGCCATCAGGAAAAACAATTTTGTTCCAGCCTTTTTTTTTTTTTTTGGTTGTTTTGAGTTTTTTTCTCACAGGAAAAGGCTGGTTTTAGAGCCATTTTTAACACGGATGACTTCAGCATCATTCCCTCGGACCCTGCCACCTTTTCCTGTTGTCACATACTGCAGTGACTGGGTGCTCTGGCATTATCAGGTGGTTCGGCAGGTTCGGTTCCTCTGCCTTGCCCGGCTGTGGAGCCGTTTGGTCACAGCTTGGGCCCAGGAGCCCTGCTGAAACCCAGCCCCTGCCACTGCCCCCCAGCTATTTTCAAAGGCACCTACAGAGCATTAGGTCACAGTGACTGAAATAGCAGATTCCGGTCCAGATCAGCGGGGATGAGCACATGTTGTCCAGCCCTTGCCCAGGTCCTGAGTGCCCAAGTTCCTTGTCCCCCGTCTCCCAGCAAGGAGCAGGGTCACAGTTCACCGCAGGGACACCAGCTCACAAAACCAGAGCCTGGTCAGGGAAAACCCTCTGCAGAAAAGTAGGAACCTCCATTGGCATCCAGGCACAGCAGGGTGGGAGAGACGCACCCCGCCACCCTGGGGAAAATGGGAAGATCGACTCTCAGACAGGTTTGGGAAGGGTCCTGGGGTCCTTTTGCTCTGCACAAACGGCACAGATGATGTCTGAGAGAGGTGAAGCTGGTAAGCTCAGCCCATCACATCTCGTGTTGCACATGTTGACCTCCAGCATGTCCCATCCCCCTCGGCCACTCCTGGAGACGGCAGCTCCAGGACGTGACATTCCCTTCGTTTGGGCTTCACACATGGGCAGCTCTCAACAAGCGCTTTGCTCTGCCTGCAGCAAGGGCCAAACTCTTGCACCGCCTGGCACGTAAACTGGGAAAGGGGCAAAGCTGGGCTGAGCATGCATCATCCCTTGAGCAGCCAGGAAAAGGGACACCCTGTCCCCAGCACCCACCCTGAGCCCACCAGCAAGGTCCCCAGGAGTGGACAAGTGCTGAAACCAGATTCCTTCAAGCAGTGCCCGAGCTGTGAGGTCAGATTGATGGTTCTCAGAGCAGCTAGATCCTCCCCCCAGGAGCCACTTGGGCCACTGTGTGCTCCTGGGCCACTCTGGGGATGGGCACAGGGACTGTCCCAGCAAAGCCCCATCTACACATGGCACCTGTGGGTTGTACAATCTGCCCTGAGTTTTCCAGGCACAGAGGACCTCCTGGAAGGGGACCACCATGTGTGCCAGCAGATCTGCCTGCCGACACTCGCTCCCGTTCACAGATGGTCCCAAGTACCCCTCAAACACGGTCCTGAGGAGGACACCCATCATCTCCATCCCCTGCTCCCTCCCAGCTGGACCAGTTCCCCATGCTCAGGTTGGTGCCCTGGGAGACCTTCCTCCAGCCGCTCCCTCCCTCCTGAGGGCTCAGCATCCTCACTGGGTGCTTCAGAGGCAATCAAAATTGCTATTTTTTGCCTCTAGGAAAATTCAGCAGCAATTCAGACAAGAGCCTGGGATTTGGGCCATCTGCATTTGACATCAGTTACCTCCCATGTCATACACGGCTTGACTGAGTCCTTAAATCATCCCATGCCTCAGTTTCCCCCTTTATAAATCAGAGGCCATTTCTGTAGTTCTCCTACTCTTCATGCAGCCTTTTGAAGCCCTCTGGGCCACCCTCCTTCCATTACTTACCACTGCAATTTGTTTTCCCCTTTTTAAAAGCACATGGGCCATGGGGTTGCCAGCAGCTGAGGGGTTGCTGAAATGCCCCAATTTGGGAAGGGGGCTCAGAGATGGGCAGGGGTGTTCCCCCAGTGCTCGGCTGACCTGAGAAGGAAGAGAAAAGGGGGCAGAAGACAGTCTGGTGCTGCAGATGTGACATGTTTCCAGACGGTCTGGTGGGACTGGTGACCTTCAGAGAGGTGGGGTTGTTCCCCAGAACCCATCTGTTCATGGAAGCAGGAAGGGTCTGCAAGGCATGGAGCCCTTCAAAAAAACCCAGGATTTTCTGCCTGTGTAAGCAGTGGGGCTGGATGATGTGAGGACAGTCTCCATAGCCCTCACAAATGCTGTTTCCAGTTTCATTTCCCAACATTTCCACTCCAGTTTTGGTTGAAAACCATCCCCTTCCAGTTTGCCCTTCATCTCATGGAGTCCCGGCCCAATGTCCCTCATAGAACCTGGGCAGCCAGGCCATGGGTGTTGGGGTCTGTGGGAGCTCCTGCTCAGCTTCCCAAGGGACAGCAGATGCACAAGAACCTCCATGCCCTAGGAGCATCTCCCATCTCTTCCCCTGCAGCTGTACAAGGCAACAGGGAGACACTGGGGCTCCTTGTTACTGCCAGCAACCCCCCAGGGGGCCCAGGGATGTGCCCAAAATGAGCAGTGTGGACTTTACACCCTGTAGCCAGGCTTGCAGATAGCTCCAGGCTCAGGAGCCTTGGAGACATTTGTGTTGGACCTCAGGTTGCCTCCCTAAAATTGCTCCCACCTCTGGAAAGGGCAAAGGTCTCAACTCCTTGTTAGGCACAGGGAAGTTCTGCATGTCCTGCTGGGATGTGTCTGAGAAGGTGGGACACCACCCATCCTCCCTGAAGTGGGGAAGCGCCCCCTCAGTGTGGTGGAGCTCCGATCCCTCCTCCCATCGCTGGTGGGACCCGGAGTCCCCACAGGGAGGGATCAGCAGCCTTCGACGTCGAGGGACCGCCCTGCGGCAAAGCCTTCCTTTCCCAGAGGCAGAGCTCCCAGCGCACGGGTGGCTTGTCCCCACCATGGGGACATCCCAGCAGAGGGGGGGGGGGGCGTAGAGGCAGAGCCCCCTGTCCCCCGTGGAACAGGGATGCAGGAACCGGCAGAGTTGCCATGGAGATTTTCTCCCTAGCAGATGCTCTGGGCAGGTGCAAGAAGAGGCTCTGCCCCCCTCGCTGTGCGGCACAATGCCAGCCGGATCCTGCAGAAACAGGAAGCCTCTGCAACCGCCCGCCTGCCAGCCCAACGGCCACCACCACTGCCACCACCGCCACCAGCCCCCCGGCAGGCAGGTGGGGGCAGCTGGGCCCCCTGCCAGCGTCAGAGCGGGGAAACTGAGTCACCTCCCAAAGCAACCCCGAGGTCACAGCTTCACTTCGCCCAGACCCAGCCACGGGTGATGAGGACACATTGGGGGGGCTCAAACCCACCCTTGGGACTCACCACCCCCCTTGTTGCTGCCTGCTTCAGCCAGCACCCGTTGTGTCCTCACCAGGATGACTGGTTGCCTACAGCGTTGACCCAACCCCCTATAGGATCTATATGTGCCCTGCGTGTGCCAGGGTACTGACATGGTCCCACACGGGTGGTTGCCCTGAGGCAGCCCCCCAGCCTGCTCCCGGGAGTGGAGGGGCTGCCAGGAGCATCCCGGCAGGAGACAGGCGGTGCCGGCTCAGTGCCCCACAGCTCTGAATGCATCCCAGGAGCCCCCAGCTTCCCACCTTTCCCACGGCTCCCAACACCTCTCCCTCTCCCAGTCCCTCCTACTCGCTGCTCCTTAAAACCACCCTCTGAACTTCTCAGAACCGTGGCATTAGAGGCTTAAAAATCCCCCTTCCCTGTTTTTTTCACAAAGGAAGCCTCAAAGAACACACCACCGGCGCTCGGCCGCGGAGCAGCTCCTCCGGCAGGACCTTTACTCGGAGCTTATTCCAGACCAGGCTCGGGCCAGCCTTGTTTTTCAGCCGTGTGCGTTGGAGGCGGTCGAGGCGAGCGCGGCCGGGTTTCGAGAGCGTTACCCGCACGATCAAAAGCTGCTCTATTAAGTCGTCGGCGAGCGTTTCCGTGGTAAGCAGAAGCCGCCGGTTTGTGTACCTAGCGCAAAGGCTGCGTTTCAAAACATGCCCGGGTCGTTCTCCTGCTTACGCCGAGAGCTGCGGAGGAGATAATGGAGGCACTGTTTGGACATACTTCAGTGCTATCACGGAAATAACACAAGCCGGCGATCCTGCAGCTGCACGACGGCGCTTGGGGGGCACCGCAGGCCTGGCCGAGCCGTGGGGGCCGCTGAGATAAAGCTGGGCAAAGCCTCCACCTCTGTGGGGCGGTGGCCTTCCCAAATTCCTGAGGGTATCAAGGGCAGTGGGGTGCTCTGCCCACTCCAGCAGCCTAGGGATGGCAGACCTGTTGGTGCTGCACCCAGGGAACCGTGGGCACCCTCAGGTGGCAGGGCTGGGCAGTGACAGGAGTGGCCCCCTCATACATGGTAAGGGGACAGAGCTGCAGTTTTGGTGTCCCAGGGGATACACGTGCCCCTTCCTGGGTGTCTGGGAGTAACTGTGAAGGGCAGCAGGGTGCAGGGTGTGGACCTGGCACAGCATCACCCTAGGTGGCAGGGTGGGGTATGGGGTGTGACTGGGATACGAGTGGGATGCTGTGGAGTGGGAGTAGTGATGTAGGGTGCTGGACAATTCCATGGGACAGTGGCATGGTGCAGGGTGGCAGTGTGGTCCAGAGGTGACTGCTGTGGTGCCCACTGTGATGCCCACTGTGATGCCCACTGCAGTGCCGTGACCAGTGAGGTGCAGTGATGATGTCAGGTGTGGTGACACCCAGTGCATTTCAAGCTGGCACAGTGCCCATCATGGTGATGCCCAGTGCAGTGCCCAGTGCCATAGTACCCAGCACGGTGTGCAGCATGGCGGTGTCCCATATGCCAGTGCCCAGGGCAGTGCAGAGTACAGCAGTGTGCAGCATGGCACTACCCATCACAGTCTGGAGTGGCCGGTTTGGTGCTGGTGTGGTGTCTGGTTTGGTGCCTGGTATGGTGCTGGCCTGGCTCATTCAGGGCCTGATTTCAATACTGGTGTGATCCTGCCTGGCTGGATCCCCAGCTCAGTGCCTGCTTCAGCAGTGCCAGGTTTGGTGCTGGGTTTGTGCCCACCATGGTGCCTGGTGTGATGCCCAGGTCAGTGCCCACCCCTTTGCCCAATTTCAGTGCCCACTGCAGTGGTGCCTGGGCTTGTGTCATGGTGTGTGGTTGTTTGCCTGGACCAGTGCCCAGTTCATTGCCCAGTTGCTCGCCCGGTCCGGTGCCAGGTCCAGCGCTGGGTTCGGTGACCAGTGTGCTGCCCGGTTCGGTGCCTGGCCCGATGCCCGGTTC
>VXBZ01002749.1:32078-66985 GCA_013399135.1 Heliornis fulica
GGCACAATCCCCTCCCCAGACCTGCTGGCCATGCCAGGTCTGACCCAAGCCAGGATGCTGTTGGCCACCTGGGCACACTGCTGGCATTTACCTTCAGTTGAGAAAAAGCCCCACTTCTCTATCACAGGCACCAAAACCCGAGAGTTTTCTAGTTTGGAAGTTTAACATCACCAGAGATGCTATTCCAAGTCACCCAAGGTCTGTCACCAACTGCTCCTGGCTGACACCTATGGGGAGCCCTGCTCCCCAAGCTCCACAACCATCACTGGTTCTTCTGAACTACTTCGTGCCAGCTAAGTGTTAACAGTAAGAGATGGCACAAACCTAAGGACAGAGAGGACACACAGAAGTTTGCTCAAGAAGAACAGCAATGTTAGAGAGCCCATCCTCTCAGGAAAGAAGCTCTTCAGATGCCCATCAAGCATCACAGCTGCTCATCCTGTTCCTGTCTTCTTTTATTTCAGTTGCTCCTGAAGAAAAACTAGGATCTAGCCAGACTTCCATCACCAAGAGATGGTTTTTCTTATGGAGGGAGGCAGTGCAGGGCCAGACCCAACGCTAGCGCTTGCAGCCACCATCCAACTTGAGTTCCCAGCTTACTGAAACACCAAGTTGCATCTACACCCTGTGTCTTGTTCTTTCAGCCCAAACCTACACAATTGCATATCCTAAATCTGCTCTGCAGGCTCTGTGGAGCCAGCTCCTATCTACAAGAAGCTCCAGACCAGGAACAGCTTCCACCAGCAGGAGCTCACTGACTCTTCCCCATTGATGGGTCAAGAACAAAGTGTACACAGCCAAGCAATTCAGAGAGAAACTCACTGATCAATCTCTCACCAAGCAACCTGGGGATTTACAAAACAGGTTTGGCCATGAAGGCCTAACTCTACATGAGCTGTACATACACCTGATCCCTACCCACCCGAGATGCTCTGATCCAACCAAATGGTGATAGAAAGGGAAATATTCCCAACACAGGGACGGGAAAGCCGTGGGAACACACCCACAGGATGCTGAGAAGCAGAAACACAATGAAACAAACCCTGTAGATACCAAGGTAGAGGAAGAGCAAACCAGAAGTACCAACTTGTGGGAACCACAGACATGGAGATGGTTCTGGTTCCCTCCAAGGCCAGACTGTACCAGGACTGATCCCAACTCCACAGGACCAACACCAAACCCACCGAATCACAGGCACCTGGCTGCACAGCCGGAGCTCCAACAGGCTGCAGTGCAACGACACGAGGAAGAGGACAGTGCAGGGTTTGGGAGGACCAGGTGGGTTTCTACACATAGGAGTAGGCAAAAGACCACCAAGGCTACTCAGCATTGCCTACATCGTGCTGTCCACGTTCAGAGAGCAAGCCAGGCTTCAGCTCAACCACAAGAGACAACTGGAGAGGGCTGAGCTGGGCCATCAGGGGAAGGGAGGGAAAAGCCACAAGAGGAAAGAAAACAAAATCAGTCAAAAAAAAAAAAAGGAAAATAAAAGAAAAAAAGGTGAAAGTCACAAGGCACAGTCGATTAAGGGACAATTCAGTGGTGGTCAGACAGTGACACACACAGCAGCACAGGGTAGCGCTGTGCTGGCACACACACTGCCAGGAGAGGGCAGGGGGGCAGCAGCTGCCAGTCCCTCCTGTCACTGTGACAGGACATGTGAAGGACCTGTGTCCAGCTCTGTGCTGTGTCCAGCTCTGTGCTGGACACAGACNCACAGACAGTCCTGTCTGTGTCCAGCACAGAGCTGGACACAGGTCCTTCCCTGCCTGCAACTCCTGCCAGCAACCCCTTGTCCATGGGCATCGTTCTTTGTAGGAAACTGCTCCTGCCAAGCCCCAAACTACCAATTCCCAACTTGGATTGTGGCCTTGCTCCGAGCCTACACAAAGGATCCTGGGAAGTAACACCTGGGAGTACCAACGTCTCCCACTGTCTTTGGAGACAGGTGACTTCCCTTGTGCTGAAGGGATGAGCACAAAACCACTCCAAGGTTCTTTAAAGGATGGCCACCCTTCCACACAGACACTCTGGGGGCTTTTACTCCTCCCCAAGCCCTGCCTGGGCACACAGGTCCTCCATCTGCTGTGGAAATGCCAAACACATTCAGAGATGTTGTTATCCCAGATCTCTAGAGCAAGAAGACACACCAGGACATTTTAACTTCCTTTGAGCAGCAGTTTTCCTCTGTGCCTCCCATGTTCCCTGGTCTTCTGCCACGGTCTCAGCAGCAAGAGCTGCTCAGGGCACAAGGAGACACAGCTTTAACTGGGCAAACACCTCCCACTGTCCTTCCTTTGGGATTCTGATTTTCTACTGTGCACTGGAACTGGGGTCAAGAACTCCTCTAAAGCCCTTTCACTGCTGTGAACGTGACCAGGCCTTAAACACAGTCAGGCTTTTGTCAGTGCTGGCAGCTACCAGAGCCATGGCCTCCAGTGGCAAGGGATAGGTTACTGCTGAGGACACCAGATCACACCCAACTTCATCCTGCCTGTTTTCCCACATCATCTGAAGCACACAGATCATCTGGAGACACTTCAGTACTTGAAAGCACTAGGATAGCAAGGTAGTGATGTGAAAAAAAAGCCACAAAACCCACTCTTGCACTGCCAAAAAGACATCAAAGAAACACAGCAGCACCTTCTACTGAAGAGCACAGTGGGCATTTCAAGCACAGCCACCAGGTATCCAGTACTGCCCAGAATCAGCTCCATCCCAGTCTGTCAGTCCACAGACACTGGACTAAGTCATGGTGATGTTTAAGCCAACTGGAAACTCCCGCACAAGTGGCTACTCAGCACAGAGTTGGGCCTTCCTGAAATGCTTCAGATCCTGCCAGGTCATACAGAAGCACAGCACACGTTCACAACAGCCCTGAGGGCTCCAGCTCCTCCAACCAAGGTTGACAGGGACCACAAAAGGTTCATGACAAGCACAGCTTCCCGGGTCAGCCATGACCAGAGCCCTGGGGTTTTGTGCTGGTTTGCACTGGAGCAGCCCCTGTGCCCTGTTTCAAGAGAGCAGGTTTCTTGTCCCATGCCAGGCCAAGCTGGGGCAGGTGTTAAGGCTCGTCAGCTCGCAGTACAACCGTCCCCAGGGTTGTACTGGGACATCTTGGCTGGTGATCCTTGGGAGCTCATTGTGCTCCCAAGGATCACCAGCCAAGAATCCCATCCATTCCAGCACTTCATTTTAAGTACAGAACAACTGTCCCAACGCCAGTGGATGTGTCACTACAGCATTGTGGCTGACGCCCTTACAGTGCTCAGGACTTTCTCTGTACAGCTGTATTTTTCTGTCCCCTGGTGTACACAACTTCTGCCAACAGAAAGGAAAATCGACCTCCTCAACTGCTCCATTTGCTACTGCTCCCTTCTCTCTCTCCTACAGAGGCCTCTGAGCTCCTCCCATAACTGTCAAAATACCCAAACCCAGTCACATTGCTACAAAACCCCTTCTCCAGTGGCTCACTTGTACAGTGGTCTGGGGGAATCCTGAAGAAAAGCTTTCAGCAGGTTTGCCACCACACCAACCACCCCCTGTGCTTCTCAAAGTAACTGGTGACCTTCTGTGGGCAGACAGGAGGACTGCCACCACTGACAAGTCTTCCCTTCCTTGGTTGCAGGAGCATCAGCCTGGGTGTTGGCCAGTAGAAGAGACAAGGCCAGGCACCATTAAAGGCTAGCACAGGACTGAGACAAACCAGTGACTGGCTCACGCTCATCTGGACAACCCAACGAGGTTCTACCCTGGGCCACATGCTACCTTCTCAACCAGGCAAGACCCTGGCACACCACGAGAGTGCCAGGAGTTTAAGATGACCCAGCAGCCAGTCTGTATTCCCACAGGCTGCCTTTCTCCCCCTCCCAGGCAGCCATCACCCCTATCTACATTACCCCTCAAGTTAAAGGACACGGCCACGCGCTGCGTTTCTTTTCCAGGGAAGCTCTGGTCCACGACTGCTCCATCCCCATGGCAGCATCCCAGAGCTGCAGCGCCATCCCTGCGCCTGCCAAGGCACACACACATCCCAGCTTCACCTACAGCTGCAAGAGGGCTCCAGGAAACTGCCAACACTTATAGCCAGTGCTGCGGACACGAGGACACTGAGAGATGAGACAAGTGGAACAGATTTAGACCAAAAGCAGTGGACATTTATTCCTCATTTGTGCAAGAGTGTAAAGATGCATTTGAAGATGGATGGGACAGACCCCTGTGGCTGGAGAGCTGGAGGCTACAGCTGCTCCTTCATAGTCAATGGCTTTGTTTACAATTCTAAGAGGAGATAAACTTGCAGACTCACCTACTTCACACCAACGATGCTGGCAAATACACTTGTATACAAAGAAAAATTCAAACTACATTTTTCACTAAATTCAAGTGAAGACTTTGTTCAAAAGAAGACACATACAAGTACAATTTAAAACTGTATGAACATTTGCAAATGTTTAGTGCAAAGTAATTATGTAAAAGCTACATTTTATGAAAGTTTGTGCTGATGTGTTTGGTAGGTTTTTCTTTTTTTGTTGTTTTTTACCCTTTTACATCCATTATTTTAGTTACATAAGGTTTCACTTACCTACAGTACATATGCATTGTGTTAGGTCCCATGCAAGTGGGAATAATACCATCAGGCTTTGTAAAATGTCACCCAGAGTCTCATTTAGTAAACTGCTTATTTGGTTTAACAGTCAGGTTCCTGGCACACTAACATCCTGATTTCATGTAAGTGCTTAAGCTCACGTTTGCCTGGGTCAGGCCTGCAGCCTCTGTGATGCAAACACACCTGCTTCACCACCTCCAGACGCCACCGTGCGTGGACGCAAAAGTTGTTTGTGGGTTTTTTTTAGAGAAATCCACCATTAGTTTTAGCCTGTAACAAACTGCTCTTAAAAATTAAAAGCCTATTCACACAAAGTTATATGTAATGACTGTAGTAATCAGTTTATTACACAGATTAATCATTCTTGAACGTACAAGCTCCAGGGGAGCAGTTGGGTCTTTAAATATACACAAGTCTGTCAAATGGATTTTTTACCCTTACATCCAGAAAGACCTAAGCAGTTAAAAAACTTAAGAAAAATAAGAGCTATTAGCTATGTATTAACTGAGAAACCACATACAAACCGAAAAAGAAAGTATGAAGGAGGGGAGAGAGTTGAAACAAATCAACATCACTTGATGCACTAATAGCTCCAATCCATTTAAATGCTGACCGGTTAAACTCAGACCTTAAACACAGGATGTGGGTACAGTTTATCTCATTGGTCATAACATTTACCTAAGGTGTAGGTCCTTCAGAATAAAATGAATACAGAAACAGCTTCAAGTTCTTCACCTTGCTTTTCATAACTGTTATGAGTTTAAAAGAATTCCAGTTAAAATCCTTCACGGATCGGCAACACTGTCCCTAGTAATACAAAATCTACCGCAACTCTCCCAGACACGTTTTATTCCCCAATTTAAATCAGCAAGGAATGCTTTTAGGCTCACAAAGTTATGACTGAAGAACCAGCTTTTCACACACACACTTCTCTGCTAGGAGTCAATGTTGGTACGGGGAAATACAGTATTTCTATTTTGTTGTTCCAAGTATGTACAACACGCAGCACTGCTGTATCAGGTAAACATGTGCACAGGGGAAGATGAGGCGTGGGCTCATAGAAAGCAGTCAAATGGAAATCAAAAGGACTTTCTCTTTCAGAGTTCCCCTATCTTTATTTGTAGAGGTTATCCAATAATTTCTTTAATTACATCGCATACTTCTGAGTCCATTCCCGAGCTATTCTGTTGTACCTGCATGTATAAAAAGAGAATTTACTTGACACAATATCCAAACAGCATTTCAACTCCAGCAGTCTACTCTACACATGGCATGAACTTACATTCTCTCCAGCAGTATCACAAATTTACAAAACTAAAGAGCAAACTGAAATATTAGGTGAACAGGGGAAGTAAGAAAGGCCACAGTACTTCATAGAAAAGAAACAGTTTGCTTACAACCAGAATACAAGATCCTTCTGACCCAAGCCACAAAACTGAGCTAGCACAGCTCTGAGGGCAAGTATTTTCAGGCAAGTCTCTACCTGCACTTCCCCCGGCCCCCAAACCTGCATCCCATGGGAAACTAATACTGCAGGTTGTAGCTTGGCACTCTGAAAAAATAAGCCTTGTGTTCCCCACCCACACCATTCCTCTTCCCTTCAAAAGTTAAGCCAGGTGCCTGGTAGCTACAGGGCTGCCAAACCCTGAGAGGCTCATCTCACAGCACACCTGGCCATTCTGATGACTACCAGGACACGATTTGTCCAACAGAATTTATTCTGAGGGCACAGTTTTCCCAAACCACCTGTGGCTTTTGCATCCAGATACCCTTTAAAGCCAGAGCCACTGCTAGGAGGAGCTCAGGATAGTTGTGTGACACAAAGTCACTGCAATAACAGCACTGCTAAGAGCCATGCTTCTGAAAGCCAAAGGCAAGTTGCTCTTGCTCTACAGAATCTGTAGAGAAGTCCAAAGACCCTTGTAGCACGGCATGTCCTAGTTGTGTACAGTGACTAGGTGCTTGTGCTGGAATCTAGTCTGTAGACAATGTTTTTAAGGAATCCAATAAGCTGCTTTGGGAAGGTGAGAGCATTTACTACCTCACTCAGACCACTCAAAGAGCAAGTCTGGCTACGGTTAAGCACAAAGTTTTATTTCCCTATCCTTAGAAAAATAACAACAAGAGAGTCCTGCACACACTAAGTGCAGGCACTGTCAGCTGCCACTCGACATATGTATTGCTACTCTTGCAGCCCTCAAATATCAGGATGCATGGACTTCTCTAACATTGTTTCTCAAGAAGAAAAGCAGGTTTGTGGATCATTTTCCCTTCCTTCCAATCTTGTTCTCATCAGCTGGCCATATAGCTTCAGAAATTAACACTACTGATCAGATCTGGAAGGGAACAGTGAAGCACAAGAGTGTTTACAATGGTCATTAAGCTGCTGCTTTTAAAGAAAGCAATTTAAATCTTCTCATTAGTGCTAGAGTTCTCACCATTCTTGCTATTTAATTTAGAGAGGCTTGGAGTCCTCCCACCCCACCTCTACACCACTTATCCTTCCCTTGTGTTGTCAAATGAAGATCAAACGGGGTATTTTTGTTATTTCTTTGCTCCCAGGACTCCAGCACCACTAGCTGGCTCAGAAATCCTCTCCCATTGGAGTAACTTGTTCTCCCTCTGCTGGTTATGCAGAAGTAAAGCAGGCAGCAAAGACTTGCAAGCTGGTCACATCCAGCTTCATCTCTTTGTTTTCATTAAATCAAGCAAAAACCTGTACTTAACAGCTACCACCTTAATGAAAGACCATTGTGTGGAATGAAAACCCACAGTAACAGGCCCATGGCAGTACACAGCCTCTACATCGTTCACTTATAGTGACATACATACTTTTACCCTGCACAACGCAGTGCTGCGAGACAGCTGAACCTCCAGATCCCAGGAAAGAAGATAACCTCTAAAACACCACAGTTAAGGTGAAACAGGAAAAACTAAGTTCACTTTTCCAAGAAGCAGGTTCTTTCCACTCCCCTTTACTACTGAGGTGGGGGGTTCTGCTCTGCACAGTGTTACCTGGCTTTTTAGCTTCCATACTCACTTTTCTCTATCTGTTTTGTAGATCCGTGCAATCTCAGGCACTAAAGGATCATCTGGATTGGGATCACACAACAGAGAACAGATGGACAAAAGTACTAGGGAGAGGAAAAAAAAATGAATTAGAGTTTAAGCACAGCTGAAGACACTGGTAGAAGTCAACCTGCCCACTTTTTTTCCCCTCTATCTGTTGGTATTAGCATTATGTTTTTAAAGTGCCAAGAGGCAGTACTTCCACATACTTCAACCAAGTTATTTGGAACAGGAACTCTTCCCATTTAACTACACAACTCTGCACGACCACAAGTTATTAAACATCACCACCACACAACTGGGAGCCTCCTGGAACAAGTGCATCAGATAACAGCCTTTAAGTCACAAGGCTGAAGGGTTATTTCTTAAACCAAAACCTGAAAACCTTCTCAGGAAGTATCTCTGGTTCCACACTTGTAATCCAGCTTCGCCCTAAACCAGACCACCCCCAACGACCTCCAGAAGCAGCCGAAGTCAAACAGCAGACAGACCCAGCTGAGATGAAGGAAGCATGAGTTGTGCATGTACTTAAGAACTATTAAAAAATGCCAGACTTGCAGAGAATTAAGAGGCTTTATCCAATTATTCTGAGTACAAGATCGATGGAGGTGGATTATCTGCAGAATACTACTGAAAACAACTCAACAAAGTGCCACTTACTGCATTCACACCAACCACAAATCCCTGAACTTCAGTTTCAGTATAAATAAATCCCACATACATCCTGGAAGCCACATCCCACTCACGATGCCACTGGGTGTAGCATCAGCCCTCAACCATGTAAGGAGTCAGGCTGCAAAGCTGCAAATAGCACGTGCACATTCCTTCGTTCACACCAGGGTGGAAGGCGGTGAGTTACAGGCCAAGATAACTCACAGTGCGTGAAGCTGTGGCAGGGCTATCCTGCCCCCACCCTGAGACATGCCAAACATTCCCTTGCATTGCTTGCTTCCCCTTCACTCCACATGTCCCTTCACCAATAGCAGCAACAGTGAACTGCTGACACACTGTCACAGCACGTCCTCCAAGCAAGGTGGAGATGGCAGCAGCTCAAAGTTCGGAGGCACTAAACAAATCTGTTCAAACTTCTCTCAGTTGCTGTGGAGCTACAGTGCTCAAAGACAGCAGCTGAAAAATGACAGAGGAAGGCATGCCTTGTGCTCCTCTGTTGGGGGCAATGCTGGTGGTTTGGTTTCTTTTTTTGGTTTATTTTTTTTTTCCTCACACAGTAGCTGAAAACAGGTCACGAAACAAAGAACAGCTAGATAGAGCCAGAGGAAAAGGGAGAACACATCTGAGGGTCACTGAAGTTGGAAAAGACCCTTGAGACCATACCCTAACACTGCCAAGCCCACCACTGAACACTGTCCCCAAATGCCACATCTGTGCAATCCCTCCAGGGATGGTGAGTCCACCACTGCCCTGGGCAGCCTGCTCCAGTGCCTGACAGCCCTTTCAGTGAAGATAACATTTCCTAGTATCCAGTCCAAACTTGCCATGGCACAACCTGAGGTCATTTCCTCATGTCCTATCACTTGTTACCTGGGACAAAAGACCTACCCCCACCTCACTATACCCTCCTGTCAGCGAGTTGTAGAGAGCAATCAGGTCTCCACTGAGCCTCCTCCAAACCAACCTCCTTCCCCCCTTCCCAGTTCCCTCAGCTGCTGACCATTAGACCTTGCTCCAGACCCTTCCCTACTCCTTTGCCCTTCTCTGGACCTGCTTCAGTACTTCAATGTCCTGCTGGTAGTGAGGGGCCCAATCCTGAACCCAGCACTTGAGAGGTGGCCCCACCAGTGCCCAGTATAGGGGACAGTCACTGCCCTGATCCTGCTGGCCACACCACTGCTGATACAGGGCAGGATGCTGTTGGCCACCTTGGCCAATATTCATACAATCTGGAGCAGATTTTCTTAGCAGGACAAAAGCAGAATCTTCATCACAGTGCAAGTAGCTCAGTGATGAGAGGACCAAGAACTCAGAAACCCAGTTAGTCCAGTTTTCCTACTGTAGACCTGTCACTAGTCAATTATCAATTTCCAAAGGTAAAAGCTTCTAGAACAAGTTTAGTAATAAACTGATTTAAGTGAACATATGAGTTGCTCTAGAATAAAGGAGACCCTCTTCCTCACTCTCCTGATATTCTATTATACACTTGTGAAAGAGTTGAGAGCTTAATTACTCTCTACCATAAACTGACAGGCCATTTTTCAACCACCTCTCAGAACACAGCTTCAGAGTGCAAAACATCAGTCTGTGCTGGGGGCACACAGGAGCCACTGTCCTTTAGCAGGGACACAGCACACTTAGTAACTTAAGTGCTTTGCACCTGCTCTACCACTGGTTTGCCCACATGTAAAACTCACATCAGTGAGTTCATAATGGGAATCTCTCTGCCAAGTTACACTCAGCTCTTGTCAGTCAGTTTAGCTCCAACACAGTTGTCTCTCAGCTATTTTTCTGTAGCTCCTTTCTTTGCATTTGTCAGACTCAGCTGCCCATGTCACTGGTTTCCTCAGCTGGTGGGAGGAGTGGAACAGCTACTATCTGTCCTCTCCCTTGAACAGAATCCACAAGAAAGCTAATCTAAACTTTCCAGTCAACTACAACTACTCCCTTAAGTTTTATCTTACCAGTCCTTTAATAACCAAGGACTTCTCTCAAGATGGCTCACCACTCATCAACAGAAGTTGCAAGTCTGTCCAGTCCTCCCTGACTGCCTTCCCCAAGAACTAAACCCCACTTTCCTCAACACTCAGGCACCAGGCAGGAGCTCCTCCTCACACACCATGCCCCACAACCCCCCACCACTATCTGCTTAAAGCACCAAAGGTGGTGTTCAGCTGCTGGTCTGCAAGGGCACAAACAGGGCGCTGCTTCACGACCTCCAAGGTCAGCAGTGCAACAGGCTGATGCTGTCCACGAGCCAGTTTTACCCAGCAAGATCCACATCTGCCTCCACAGCACCTCCCTTTGCTGAATCAAAACAACCCCAACCCGCTCCAGGAGTTATAGCTGTTGGTTTACAATCAACACAAGCACATCACCACTACTTGCTGGCCATTACAAGAAGCCCTATGCCACTAGTAAGTCTTTACTAAAACATGCTGTGGTTTGTTAGAACTCAGCCAGTAGCTAAATGCTCCAGCTCACACACTGGTTTGGGTTGGAAGAGACCTCAAAGATCTAGTTCCAACCCCCACCATGGGCAGGGACACCTTCACCAGACCAGGCTGCCCAAAGCCCCATCCAACCTGGCCTTAAACACCTCCAGGGATGGGACATCCACAACCTCTCTGGGCACCCTGTGCCAGGGCCTCCCCACCCTTAGGGTAAGGAATTTCTTCTCAAGGTCTGATCTACCCCTGCCCTCTTCCAGCTTGAAGCCACTGCCCCTTGTCCTGTCCCCGCAGTCTTGGGGAACAGTCCCTCTCCCATGTCCCTGTAGGACACCTTTAAGGACTGGTAGGTCACAACTAGGTCTCCCTGGAGCCTCCTCTTCTGCAGGCTGAAGCAGCTCAACTCCTGCAGCCTGTCTTCAAAGGAGAGGAGCTCCAGCCCTCTGATCACCTTCATGGTCCAAGTACCACTCCAAAACCAGAGTGAATACAGCTGGACAGGGTTATTCGGCCTCAAGCTGCCCCACCACATTCTGCTGCTCCAGTTTGTTTTACTAAGTCTCTGCAAACAGTTTTGGTTAACAGTTATGCTTGCTCTTGCCAGTAAATTCACATCTTTCCCTTTTTATCTGTATAGCCTCAACAAGAATAACTGAGAGTTGTCTCAATTGGACAGGTTGTAACATCCAGCTGAAGCCAGCTATCTGCCTGAGACAGACTCAGAAGTTTCTCTCCTGAGGTCTCTCTCAGAACGCTGTGTTTTAGATCAGCTGCTGTAAGAAGACTCCACATCACTGTGAAAAACTCTTTGGAAAAAGGTATGTTCTCAGAAAGTTTGAGGAAGCAAGTACAAGAGAATAGAAGAAGTAACCCACAGAAAACACCAGTTAAGTGCAGGAGTTCTTTGATGCATCAGAGTAACTAACCAGCCCAACACTGACAGGGAGAACCACCAGCCCACCTTCTGCAATCAGGTATTGCTGCCACAAACTGAATGGCAAAGCCTCGACGCTTTCTAGACAAATGACTGCAGGATTAGTAAGAGACAGTTACCAAACAGCTCATATAAATCAAGTTTTGTAACCACAGAATAAGGCTGAGTACACAAGACAGGGAAGTGACACTGTTTTACAGCTTGTCCCACTCATCCTGCATGACCACAGGCAAAGCTGCCCTACTGCCATCAGCATGACAGCACACCTTCTCTGCCCCTCACCGACCGAGGTACAGCAGTAGAATGCACCCCTTGGGACTCCTACCTGGATTTCTGTCAGCACAACAGTCATATTTTGCTTCACATTGATTCCAGGGACTCAAGTAGAGAGTCTGAGCCCTTTGCTCACCTGTCAAAGCAGCGTACAAAACCGGTTTTGGTTCAGCTTCCTTTGATTTCAGGAGCCATGCAGCTGGTTTAACTATAACCCACCCATCCACTGCAGACAGTGGAAGCATGTCCCTCAGTCCTACTACTATGGACTAGCACAGAACAAGTACCTCAGTGACCCATCAGGAGAGCCAACCTAATCAAGCAGAAAGACTGCTAACAAAGTGTTTTTAAAAAGGAGTGGGCTTTGCATCCTCAAGGAGCAGTGATACAAACACACTTTCAAATAGATTGACCCCTTACATTTAAGAATGCTCTAGCAACGTTTTCTCAAAGCAAAGCGAGGTCTGCTGCTCTAATGCAGCACCCTGATCCCAGTTTCCACTGCAAGTCTTCTCTTTACAGAGCACATAATGCTCCAAACTCAAAGGACCATCCTTCCTGCTGCAGGCCCTCTGAGCATCACACCATTTACCACCTGCTCACAAGTTTAGCTACAGCTTACTGCTCTAAGATCAACCTCAGGCTTCCATGCTTTTACATCATTAAGAGTGGTTTGCCATTTCTGATGAGCAACTTCATCTTCCTGGTTCTGCTACACCTGACTGAACATGTGGGTAGATGCAATTTCAATATGTAAATTCCACAGCTGACTTTCTTCTGCTGTGAGGCAGCTCAGTCATTCACCAAGAATGCTGATGTGAAGTCACCTCTCCACTGTCCCTTCCAGCACCAGGGCAAACCATTTCAACCACCACCTATCAACTGAACATCTACTGGCCCATACGAGTCAGAAGCACCTCAACAGCTCCTGGACCTCAGGAGGGGAATGGCCTCCCAAAAGGCACAAGCCCTCTGCTCCAGGAGGAGGGAATAAACTCCACAGCCAGAAGACAGATATCTTCCTTACAGCATCATCAGGGGAAGGAAGTCAAAAGTGCCTAGCAATTTATATGTGGTAGTTAGCGTCTGCTGATGTCAGGGATGATGTTATAACCAGCCAAGCACATCATGTGTCTGTGACACACCCTAGTATGTCCCAAGCCCACAGCTGCACCTCAAAGTGCTCTTTAGGAGCCAGAAGCAGCTCTGTGTAAGCCACAGTGGTTAACACACCTTTGCACACACTGTACTGATGTGCAAGTTTATTTCCAAAGCAGCTCAACAGCCCAGACCATCACTGAAGAACTCTAGCCTTGTTAGGCCATGACATAAGACCCAGAAGCTACACCTTGCAGATTCTTTAGATATTGGTACTGGAAAGGCAACTACTAGCTCTGCCCCATCGCCCTGAGTGCAGCAGCAGGCAGTCACACAGCACCACTGCATGACAGGCAAGGCACAGGCTGCCCAAGGACTGCCTAAAGGAGCTGCTCATTACTGCCCACTCCACGCCAAAGTCATCTTCAAAACTCAAATCATTTTACTTCATTTGCAAAGCCTGAATGGGTCCAGTACCCACCACCTCCTGCTTTCCCCTTAACACTGGGTACTGGACACTATCTATAGGTGCTACTATTGGTATCTAGCTAGAACTGCAAACTAAACTTGCTTTGGTGAAGCAGTCGTCTGCGGGACACGCCAGGACAGGAGAAGCGACTGCAACAGTGGGATCTGCAGCTAAATCACAGCGGGGAGATGAAAGCAAGTGTCAGTCCTTCAAGGGAACTAGGAAAAAAACATCTTAATGGGTTATGTTCCGAATTAACAGCTTTTTACTGCAGTTACTGCTCTTCTCTAGAGAGCAAATCTATGAGTAAAGGGCTTTCTTGGGCATCAAGCAGCTCAGGCCTGACCCAGACAACGAGTGAAAGCCTTAGCTCTCCCCTTGAGGCTCCTGATATCTTAACTTTTATTCTGCAAGCAAGGAACACATCACTGACTCAGCAGAATGAAGGGAACAGATAAACTGTCTTTTTTAAAAAAAAATTATTCCTGCAGGCTCCACTCCTGCAAGGGGCAAAAGGCCACAGGAGGCCTCAAGCCAGCCTTCTCCCACCAGACCCATCTCTGAGCAAGCATGAGGACTGCACCAACAACATCTACGTTAAAGCACCAAGATGAGGTACATCAGCCTCTTGTGGCAGCAGGACAATACCAGTCAGCTGTCTGTCCTATCTGAAGTCACGTGGCAGTTCCAAGATCACCATACAGTCACAAAGCTCACGCTCTGATGTGAAGCAGTCAGATAAGGCAGGGAAGCGTTAGTTCCCAAATGCCATGCCAGCACCAGGAGTTCACAGGAAGGGAAGCAGCCCCTCCTGCCTGCTCTGCCCCAGGTGAATGACAAATTATTAGGCCAGGAAGTTCCCTCTCTGGAAAGCAGCTTGTCACCTTCCTGCAGACCAGGCCACTGACACAGTGTGGGGCTCTCTGCTCCGACTCGCCCAGTGCCTGATGTGCAAGTAACAGTTTGCCAGCTCAGGTTTAACACAGCCTGGTACTCTGGGGATTATGGAACACCTCTACTAGCATAAACTGGAACTTTGGACACACACTGCTGCTGAGAAATTTAATCCCACTTCAGAGGCTTTATCCAGTGTCCTACTTCTCCCACCAGCTAGGGCTCCTCCTTTGCTAATCACCAGCCTGACAGCTAAAAGCTTCCACATCAAAGTGTGCTCCTCCTCGGATCACTGTTCCTCAAAACCAGGAAGAAAGATGACTCCTGGACGGGACATTCGCCTGTGCAATCCTGTGTCTGAGTCTCAGGCCCCAGAACCCTGAAACCTCTGAGGCATACAGATGCCAAAGTTTCACCTGCACTGACAAACATTAAGCCTGTAACATTAAAACTCAACTAACAGAGGACTGTCCAAGAGGTCTGAGTGCCAGTTCCCAAATGACTAGCTTCTGGCTGATCAGGCCAGACACATCGCAGTAAACTGAAGCAACCCAAACTCATGTAAAGTTAAATCCTATTTCCTAACTACACCCCCTTTCAAACTCTTCCAGCAATCTTACCCAGCCTAATAGGAAGCCTACTTTTACATTCAAGCAGGTTTAACTTCTTGCTTCAAAGCAACTTGAATTTCTGCTAGGTCAGTTCAACAATGTTGGGGCAAGGTTCTGGTGTAGAAGGGGGCTGCAGGGGTGGATTCTGCAGGAAGCAGCTGGAAGCTTTTCATAGGCCAAACAGAGTAAATACCAGATGGATTCAAGGCCAGACCCACTGCTGACCAAGGCTGAGCCCATCAGCATCTCTGGGAATCACATTTTAGAGAAAAAAAAAACCAAGCAGCTGCTTTTTGCCACCAGAGAAGGGAGTGAGAAGATGTGAGAAACTCTGCAGGCACTGGGGTCGGCGAAGACGGGTGGGAGGAAGCACTGAGAGAAGATTCCCTGCAGACCATGGTGGAGTGGGTGTCCCCCTGAAGCCCATGGAAGTTGGTGGGGAGCACAGACCCCACCTGCAGCCCATGGGGAGGCCCCACACTGGAGCAGGTAGAGACATCTGGAAGATGCTGTGACCTGCATTGGAGCAAGTCCCTGTCAGGACCTGCAGCCTGTGAGGAGAGGGGCCCAACCACAGCAGATTTGCTGAGGGGGCTTGTGACTCCATGGGGGACCAGGCTGGAGCAGTCTGGGCATGAGGAGCTGAGAACACCCTCTGATCCTATGACTGCACCCCATGGAAGTGACCCACGCTGGGGCAGCTGAAGCCCCATGGAAAGGACCCATGCCGGNATGGAAAGCACCCATGCCGGAGGACTGTCTGCTATGGAGCAGTGGAAGAGTGTGAGGAATGCCCACTATGACTAAGAAGGAAAACAACTCATGAGGAGCTGCCCCAAACCCCCATTCCCCATGTGCCATCCTTGGCATGGGGTGGGTGGGGGTGAGTGGTGTGTGGAAATCACAAATAAAGTTCAGTCTGCAGAGAAGGGAGGGGCAGGGGGTGGTGTTTTAAGACCCATTTGTACTTCTCGTTATCTGACTGGTTTCTCTCTGTGAGCAGTGTAATAAATTAGAGTTTTCTTGTCTTTCCTCTGTGTTGAGTCTGTTCTGCCCCTNTTAAGACCCATTTGTACTTCTCGTTATCTGACTGGTTTCTCTCTGTGAGCAGTGTCATAAATTAGAGTTTTCTTGTCTTTCCTCTGTGTTGAGTCTGTTTTGCCCCTGATGCTGATTGTGGAATGATCTCTCCCTGTCCTTATCTCCACTCCAAAGCCTCTCAATAGATATTTTCTCCCCTTTCCAGCTAAGAGGGGAGTGACAGAGTGACTTTGGTGGCATCTGGTCTCCAGCCAGGGTCAAACCACCACAAACAGTTTATGGTGACAGGAGAAGTTAAGTTTCACATAGAGTGACACAGACTAGTTGAGTTTCTAAGGGACCTCTGGAGACCACCTTGACCAAGCCCCCTGCTCAAGCAGGACCACCTAGAGCAGGGTGCCCATGACCACAGCTAGATGGCTTAAGAGTATCTTCAGTATGGGAGACTCCACAACCTCCAAAGGCAAACTCTGCCAACACTGGCACCTTCACAGTTAAAAACAAACAAAAAGGCAGTTCCTGATATTCAGGAGGGCTCCTGTTACATTTTGGTTTGTGCTCACTGCCTGGTCACCTAGACTGGCTCTCACCTCCATACCCTCCCTTCAGATATTTATATACACACCCCATAAGGCTCCCTGAGCCTCCTCCTTGGAGCTGAGCAGTCGTAGCTCTCCCAGCCTGTCCTTGTAACATGAGATGCTCCAGTCCCTGCATCATGTTTATGATCCTTCACTGGACTCTCTCCAGTAAGAGAACATTTCTTGTTCCAGAAAGCCCAGCACCAGAACCCAGTGGCTCAACTGCAGCTTAAAATGGTGCTGAGCAGAGGGGGAGGCTCACCCCTCTCACCCTGCTGGCACCAGTCCTCCCAGTGCTGCCTTCTCTACAACCAGAGCAACACCTGGGAAACTACACAACTAGCTACATTAAAGCTGCAGAAGAGTTGGAAGTGCCAAGACAACTTTCCCATACAACTGGAATTATGGACATATGGAGAAACTAAGCCTGATAAAGTCACTAGGGACAGCTCTTCCCCAGGGAAGCTAAAAGCCCAGTGAACAATCAGAAGCCAGCTTCCCAAATTTGAGAACTGCACTGGCAAGACAGAGCTCTTTCAGGTTGCTGGGCATGTGGGGAATTCCCACCCTAGAAATCTTAGCAAAGTCAGTTGTGAACACCTGTAAGAGAAGCACCACAGAAAAGTCTGAGCAACGTGAGCTCAACAACTGTGTGAACGAGACTGAAGTCGCTCATTTATTCTACAATGTTTATTCTTTAAGGAACACTAACTTCAGGAATTACTGATACAAGCAAGTTCACTATTCTGAGACACTGAGTGTTGTTATTTCAACCCTTCAGAACCTGTTGTAACAAGTCTAGGTAGGACAAACAATCAGCAAGACAGAACAAAACCCCAAAATGTTAGTCACCTCTACTTTATCAAGTTGCTTACAGAGGGAGAGCTGCTTCCTCATTTATTTACCAGTCTCAAAATGAAACTGCTCCAACAGCTCCACACCCTGGCCTTCAGTGTATCTGCCAACAGGCTCCCAAGCTGAGTTATGTCTAGAGCAGCCTACCACCCTCCAGAACACTAGGAGCCAAGACCTCTACCTTGCCCACTTCAGGGTGATCAAGTAGCACCACTATGATTTTCTTTCAGTCTTTTCACCAAGAGAGGCCCTAGAGATTAAAAGGAAGTCACTCTACACCCCTTTGCCTTTTCCCTTGCAGCTTAGGGTGAAAAATGCATTCATGTAGTGCCCATTAATTGCAGTGTAACATCTAGCACATGAGCTGCTGACAGCACTGCCTACCATACACCTCAGAAGGAAGCCATGTGCCTATCATTTCCTAGTGTTTCTAGTTCTCATTTATTCCTCTATCAATAAAGTGCACTTCTACAGCTCTACTCTAGTTTTCTGCTTAAAGATTTAAAGTTCAAGCAGCTTGCTCCCAGTAACATCCCCTTTTAAAGGGTGGCACAAATTAGGAAATGCTTTAAGAAATCTGCACTTCAAATACTAAACTGCTGCTTTGGAAGGGACATAAGCTACACATTGAGTAACTTACATCTTGTTATTTGATTTAATTACTCAACACAATAGCCTCCCCTCCTAGGAACCTGCTTACTCTTTGACAAGGCTAGTTAAAGAGTTGAAATAGCCCCAGAGCCTACAAACACAGGGTTCTCAACTGACCAAACCCCAGGATTTCCACCTTAAGTGATCACAAGGCTACCTCTGTGGAACCTGCTCAAGAGAGGAAAGCTTCTCTGAAGTATTAGCTCTCTGCTCTTACCAAGTCAAGGGCTGTTTTCTGACAAGCCTGCCTGTTATTTAATAGAATTACAGGCTGGTTTGGGTTGGAAAAGACCTCAAAGATCTAGTTCCAACCCCTACCATGGGCAGGGACACCTTCACCAGACCAGGCTGCCCAAAGCCCCATCCAACCTGGCCTTAAACACCTCCAGGGATGGGACATCCACAACCTCTCTGGGCACCCTGTGCCAGGGCCTCACCACCCTCAGGGTAAAGAATTTCTTCCCAAGGCCTGATCTACCCCCTGCCCTCTTCCAGCTTGAAGCCACTGCCCCTTGTCCTGTCCCTGCACTCCTGGGGAACAGTCCCCCTCCCCTGTAGGACACCTTTAAGGACTGGTAGGCCACAATTCAGTCTCCCTGGAGCCTCCTCTTCTGCAGGCTGAAGCAGCCAAACTCTCACAGCCTGTACTTGTAGAAGAGGAGCTCCAGCTCCCTGATTATCTCCAAGGCCTCACTTCAACAGCTCTGCCTTTCCTGTACTGGGGCCCCCAGAACTGGATGCAGTACTCTAGGTGGGGTACTAGAACACCCTCCCTTGACCCGCTGTCCTCACTGTTCCTGATGCAGCCCAGGACATCCTTGGCTTTCTGAGCTGCCAGCACACACTGCCAGCTAATGTTGAGCTTATCACTGATTTCAAGGAAATATTATGAATTTCTATAAGGTCACCCTACAGATTTTCTTTTGCTGCTTTTAATTCCTTCATGAGATGAACAGCAAGTGAACTCTGACAAGACTGTGTTTTCAACAGTTACAGATGTATGTCTCCTATGCTATAGGAGGGAGTTTGGCATTCATGTGACTGCTTCTGCAATGGGTGAAGAGTGGTCAGCAGCTGGGGAGCATCCTTTGAGGGAGACAGGGCAACTGAAGGAGCTGCATAGCACAGAATGGGATCAGCGTGGCCATGCTGGGTAAGCCATGAGGATGCAGTTTGAAAAGAAAAAAAAAAAAAGCAGTTCAAGTCAGAGAACAGAAGGAATCAGATTTTAAAAGCACACTGCAACTGTATTTGGGTTGCAAAATTAAAGATACATCCTGTGAATAAAGGTGACAGCCATCAACAGACTGTCCACTGATGCCCTTAACTAGCCTCTTCAATTCTTGCCCCATTTTCTCCAACTGAGCCAGTTCCAGTCTCTACCCCCCATATTTCAAATACACTACCTACTACCACACTGCCCAGTACTTGGAAGTGAAGCTGTGCCAGCCTGACAATCATTTTCTCCTTAACTGACATAAGTTCTTCAGTTCTCCCAACTCCAAGTGAAGGCTTTCAGCTTCACATGGGAGCAGATTCACTTCTGTCAAGATACAAGGTACTGTTTTGCCTTTTCATCTATTTCTAAAAACACAGAAGCCTTTAGCTGGCCAGGAAAGGTAGGAACTTCTGTGTGTTTGGTGAGAAGGAGAAAATTCAGATGTGCAATGTGCCTGAACCAAGAAGAGTCTCCAGGAACACTACATGTATTTGGAGAGAAGACTTAGAGGCAATAAGATCCCTTCAGAGCTCAGTCAGTGTGATGAACACTGTAATTACGTGTTGTGTCTGCAACATTTAATTACAGGGTGAAGCTACAAAAATGGAATGGTCAGGACTTGGTCCATGCACAGAAGCAACCAAAAATATTCCCAACTGCCTCAGCTAGATCTACAAGCTGTAGACCTACACTCTCAATAGCAAGAAAAGAAAAGAAAAAAAAAGTAAAGTTCTGTGAACTTAATTTCTGGGTCTTTGCATTAACAGAGCATTGCTCTACCAGGCAAAGGACATACTGCAGAGCACCACTAGCTAGCACAGCTCACAGGTACCAAGCTAAAAACAATCAAGTGAAAGCTTCCTAAGTTGTCTGAAAACAAGTTATAGTAGTCCATGTCACTGTTGGTCCATGATGACCAACATGGAGCTCTGCTGCTCCCTTGAAAGCAGAACCTTCCATTAAGGATGACAGAGACTCAAAGCAGGCTTAGTGTTTTAAGGCCACAGCTGCTCCCCTACGTGTTTTACATGGTGTGCACTTTGAAGTCCCCCACTGCCATGTGCTAGGTCTGATTTGGGTGGGGGTTGGCGTGGGGAGTGTGTGATTTTGAAGTGCTTGGACTCAGAGGTGAAGCAGCAAGACCGGGTACTCTGTGTAGGAAGATTTCTTGGATCCACTGGCAAGGCTGAAGCGTCCCTGCAGTCACAGGAAGTCCGATGTCCAGAGCATCCTGCACTTGGGGACTGGCTGCAAGCTAGATGTAGGGTCACAAGACCAAAGCAGCCACCACTGGAATGGTTGGCAGCAGGAACGCAGCAGTTTTTACATCGCACATCAAATCAGTAACTCAGAGTAAAATTAAACGAGCATTGGAGGTACCTTTTGAAATAGTTAGTGCTGGGGACCACTGTGATCGTAGAATATCAAGACAAATGCTGCCATTACTGTTAATATTTGGATGATAGATTCTTGTTGTAAATGCAACCTGCAGAAGAAGCACAATTTCAGTGTAGGCATTACACCATACATTACGCCGTAACGAGCAGACTTACGGTACCAGCCACTCACCTTGGGTGGTTTGAAGGGATAATCTGTTGGGAAGTGAATTGTCAAGAAAAATACTCCACCTTGATAGGGACTGTCATTCTGTTCGTGAGAAAGAACCATTGCAGTTTGAGGAGTTATTACAAGATGACTGGCCATAAAAAGCTACGAACATCAATTCTCTCATACTTACTGGTCCCATTATTGTGGCTTGCCAATGGAACACTGAAAAAGAGAAAGATTTACTTCAGTTTGGAGAAGTTCAAGTAATGAACTATTTACTTCCGGACAGAGCAACACAGAAAAGTCTATTTTAAAAAATAAAGCCTTCTGACAGGCTGCAGGGAAGCAAGCCAAAGAATTAAACAGAGACAGAGCGAAGTACTCAACACTCCACACTCACTGGCTCCACACTTTGGGATTGCCTTGATACCACACACATTGTGCCCTGCAAAAAACTCCCTTTACAATACAAATCCAGAGAGCTACAGGCAACATTTCAGACCTGACAAACTTTCAAGTTCTACTTTACTGTTTCCAATGAAGCACTTGAATCAAAGCCCAGTTCCCAATGACCTCAGAGTAAGCCTCAGCAAAGGCACAGTGTGACTGCACACCTTTCTGAGGTAAGATCACCACTAATCCTTAGTTAAACCGAGGGCCAACCTATGCTTGGTACAACCATGTGTGAAGAGGTGGGCTAAGACAGCGTTCCCTTGACTGAATGTTTAGGCTTAGTCTCCACAGAGGCCTCCAAACTCTCTAAAAGCAGAACACAGGTCCTAAGGGAAGGCAAGGATGACCTGCTCAACACCTGGGACCAGGGTGTGCTAGTACACGCTTTGCTTAAATGGACAAAAATCAAGTCTCACTCGTATGCATCTGTCCATGAGAACATCTTAATCTGGCAATACAGAAGGTTCACGGAGAATCTCTTTATGCTGCAGAACATAAGGAAAATAAGTAAAGCTGTTAGTCTGTATGAGACAGGTTACAAAGTCCTCAGGGTTCATGTCTTCTCCAGAGGCTCCAACACCAGCTTGTGTTGAGAGCACCAGCCTACTAAATGCTTTGTGAATTAGTACAGTAGTAAGTTTCCCCCTGCATGGATGGCAGCTACATCACATCTTTGGACCTGAGGAGCTGTATACAAGATTCTGTCTGTTGCATGTTAAAAGTCTTCAAGACACAGAAGTTGGTTGAAGCCACCTGCAGCTTTCTACTTAACTTGCAACTGGTGCCTACAGCCTTCCAGTGTACCTGTGCCAGAAGTATTTCTGGCCCAGAGAAGCACTGCTCGTTCTAATGTAATGAGCAGTTTTTAGACACGTCACACAGGCATGATCTCGTAAGGAAAACAAAAAGCAGCTGAGTAGGAACAGGCCAGGCAAGGTGAGAAGAGTGCTTGGTTAGAGCAGCAGGTCGGTTACAAGGGGTTGTACAGCCAGTAACACCAGCTAGGCTTCTGAGAAACTCTATGCTCAGCAGAGTCAGGAAATGAAGACAGTGGTTCACGTGGTCACCTGTAGAGTTCATTTGTTTTGTAAGGTTCAGAGAGCTTTGCTAGGTCTGCATCACCGGTAGTGGGACAGAGACAAGTCCAGGAGAGGACAAAGGGGCAGCAGAAACTCTAGTGAGTTTCTGGTGAGAATTTCACAGGCATCTGTAGATGCTGAGAAGACTCACTGTGGCTGCACTGGAGCACAGGCAGCACCAGGCATTAACCTGCACACCACCACACACCGAGAAGCGGACACAACCACCTATTGTCTTAATCCCCACAGGATACCATCAGGAAGAACAAATGATTCCAAAATTAATATTTTACAAGCTAGAAGGGTGGTTTGGTTGTTTCTTTGGGTTTTTTGGGGTTTTGGGGTTGGTTTTTTTTTTGGGTGGGTGGGGGGCTGTCTTTATGGTTAGTTTATTTGGTTTGATTTTGGGGTTATTTTGGTGTTTTTGTTTAAACTCGCACCCCAGACTGAAGAAAATGCATGTTCAACCTAAGATTTAGATTCTCACAACATCCAGGACAAGCTTGAGAAACCAAAAGATGGGTTTGTCACACCGAGCTTATCTGAATTCATTCTTTACATCAGCCATTCAAGAAGTTACTTACAAAGTAAAGGGGTTGCTGACTTGCAGTGGCTCAGCACAAGTACACATTTCAAAGTGAGCTGAGCCACTGCATAGCACTCTGGAGATACAGCAGAGTAATCCAGTGCTGATCATATACTTTCCAAAACAAAGGCCATTGGCGGGTGGAAAAGGGTTAAAAAACTACATGACTGAGAAGAAACACCTCAGGCTCTCCTCTTTTCAAGGTTTATGAACTACAGGGACAGAAGAGCTGTTAACTGGGGACAGTTTGCACCAGGTGGTTGAGCTGTAAGACACCACTGCAGGCATAGTATGTCCTGAACTTCAAGATAGACCATTCTGCAAGGCAAAGGAGGCAGACCAGGAGCACAGGAATCTCCAAGAGGGCACCTTCTTGTTGCAGCCCCTGCTATCCACTTTACACCCATAGCACTGCTCTCAGCAGTGAGTCTTTATCAGAGGTCTTTCAGACAGGTGGAATTGAGTATTACTTAAAGCTTTATATTTTGTAGTAACTCCCCACTGTAAGCACTCACCAACTTCTGGTTCCACCTCCTTCACCAGATAATCTCCATCACCTCTGACAGCCTTTGGAAACTACAAAGTGGTTTATCACAGCACAAATTACACTTGCTAATTAGGGGAAGAAAAGCTTCAGACTGGCTCTTGGCAATTTCTTTCCTATGAAACCAGGAGCTGCTTTGAAATACTGTTTTGAAAGCAGAAATAAGTTGTGACATAACTAGAAGCAGCTTGAAACTATCACTAAAAAAAAGTCCTCAACACCCAAAGGATTCCTCTAATGTAACTTTTCCACTAACCTTGGTATTTCCTCAGGTTTCAAATGCTTTATTAATCCAGTCCTAGATTTCTATGGGAAGGTGTGAGTTTCTATACACTTCAGTGCTCTGAATGGTTCAGAAGTAATTCAGAAAGATCTCGGCAGCTCATTTTTCCCTTTTAGAAAGGATACCTAAGCTCAGAGCTCTTAGTGCTCAAAAGAAGGAACTCCCTGCTTCAGGATCCCTTACTTCACAAGCTGGCATGCTTCACATGCTTGTCAGAGACCAGCTGCAGAGCAAGTGGAATACATGCCATTCAAGGCACACCCCGGGGAGAGCTTCCAGGGGTTCTTGCACAGCAGAGCTGCTGCCACTGCCCATCCCAGGCCTCTTATGCACAGAGACCAACTCATTCAATGTAGGCCCGTAGTAAGGTTGTGAAGCTACAGGTGAATCTGTAGATGTTCCTGTCTCACTGCAAGCATCCTACTGAGCTTGCTCACCTCAGCTACAGCCAAACATTTAATGCTGCTATAAAAAGAAAGTTCCCTGGAAAGTGTAAAACCCCAGTTAAAGTGGAGATGACTGCACAGCTGGTGAAACCACTGCAGTCTCAAAGACTCTCATGAAGCACAGGGCAATGTTTAAGTTGCCTTATTCAAGATGATCAAACCAGACCCAGGAACACTACCTGCAACTAAGATAAAGCAGCAGCCATATAAACACCACTGAGTCAAGTCACACCATATATCGTGTCCTCCTGTCTAGGCAAAGATACATGCATATAGGTGACAGGTCTTCTTCCTATAAAACAACATTTAGACCAAAAAAAAAAAAAAAAGATAGTACTTTAAGAAATAGCTGGGTTTTTTTTTTCCTGCTTTGACAGAGCTCCTTGAGCTTCAAAAGGACAGAGTAACTCCAAATCAAACACCAGGTGAACAACCCCACAGAGGAAAAATAACTAGTTGATGTGTTGGCCAAAAAATACAGTTTTAGGCTATCCCTCACACAGAGCCTGACAGGGCTGACTGATCCCAGCACAGTTCTCAAGCACTACAGCTCCACAGGATTTAAGGATGCTCCACCCACGCTTCCTCTCTCATACCAAGCAGTCACATCTGAATCAAGATACACATTAGCCTTGACAACAGGATTTAGATATTCTGATTTTGCTTACTGAGAAAGCCACAAGCAGTATTCCAAACAGAGTAAAACCTCTGAGAACAGAAAAGTTCAGAGCCACACTTGGTTTTCAGTTCTCACACTCTGTGTGTTGTTTTACAACAGCACAAGAGAGAACAAAACCAAGCAGTTTCCAGTGCTCCTAGAACTAGTTTGGCCAGTTACTAGTAGCTTTAAAAAAAAAAAAAAAAACACAAAACCACACTACTTCATGATCAGAGTTTTAATTTGCCAACTAGCTTACTTTCACATCTGAACCTCTTGAGTGTTATCCACTTAAAAATGCACTGTTAATCAACTCTCCTGTAAAATACAGCTAACCCTGACCTTGGTGTACTAGCATCAGGAGTAGATTGTTTTACTTCTACAGGGTCACATGACCACACCATATACAGTATATCAAAGAAGTTCAGAAAGCTGAATGCTTGCTGGTTCAGGCACTGAGGTTTGCTAACTTCAGGCTCTATGGGAATGGCAGAACAGTTAATTTTCAAGGTGTAACTTCAGATGTCCTCAGTGCAGAGCTGTCCAGTCAGTAAGACAGGAGTAACAGATCTGCAGTGATACACAAGGGAGGTATTAAGAGAAAGAGAAGGGCAGCAATTTTAAGATTAGTAAGTGGAGTAGTATCCAGTATTCTAATCAAAAGAAAGAGAAGCACTCCCCTTGCTAAGGGACTGGACATCCCATTTTAGAAGAAAGAGGAAAAAAGGTCATGGCTGCAGCTGTTTGCCAGCAGCAGCATACTTACTGTCATCACCAACCGGCCCTGCTGAACACTGTGCTGGAGGATCACGTGCCAGATCATTCAACTCCTAAAAAACAGGAACAGTTTATTTCATTTGATTTCAAAACCAATCACATTATTGCTATCAGAGTTGCTAGCGGCACCTGGGCTGTCATCCTTGCTTGTGAACATAATTCTCACATCAACAAGCTTCCAAAACCACAAGAACAGCAATATCAGGGCTCCAGAAAGCAACACTGCTTCTTTAACCCAGGTAACTCATTTGTCATACACACCTGTTCCCTCACAAGGTCTCCATACCCTGTTAAGTCACAGCAATCCTCACGAAGCCATAGGGTCTAGCAGGTTTGACTTCATTCACAGCAAAACTTAAAGAAACCCCAAGCATTACCAAGGGATTACAGACTCCACTGCCTCCAGGTCTCAGATAAAATGGCCTCAAGCCAACAGCTCTCAGTATCAGCCTTATTTTATCCTCTGTATTGCACCAGCTCCCCAGTTGCTCTGGCTACAGAAATCCAGTTTATCATTTCATACCCACAAAAGACTTCTTGCAATACAGAAAACTTGTGAATACCTCGTGGTTGTTTCATGTCCAGACATACACACCAGTGATTAGAGGTAGTTAAATGGAATAAAACACGAGGCCTCTGTACCTACAGAGCTGCTAGTCCATGAGTGGAAATCCTCACTTTTCAAGTACCCACATTAGTCAAATTTTCCTCTGGAGAAATCCCATTATGAGTCTCAATTGGCTAAGTGGGTTGAGTAACTCAGAATATTTCTGAGCAATACCAAGTTTCGATCTGAAGCAAAAATTTCAGACCCTTTCAGAAAGGGTCCCCACACTGTCACCAGTAACTCACACTAGCAAGCTGCTCAGGAAGTGGGCATTCGTGGGAAGTGCAAAGAGAGCAAAGCTTTCAAGTCAAGCTGTGTCTGCCTTAGTCACTGACCTGCTTTGCATGACAGGCCCCAACATTTGCTCTGTGCTAGCTCAGTCTAAGCATAAACACCAGACAACCATGACAAGGACAACTAAATCTAGCCTTCAGGAAACACTGTCCCAAGGCTTCCACCTCACAGGCATTGGTTACCAGCAGCAGTCCCCACAGAGTCCCAGATACCACTTATCTGGGGCTTCTGACAAAACATTTAAGGACAATGATCAAGGCAAGCTGATTGCAGAAATGGAAAAAACTTGTCACTTAACAGCCTTCTGTATTTACAGGCAGCATTTAAGCTCTTGAATAGATAATCTCCAGGAGTTTCAGTTTCTGCTTCACATGAACTGGGAGGCCAACACAAACCAAACCCTCTTCTGTTATGACAGAGGAAAGTATATGACATCAAAGAGGTAAATCTGGGAATTTCCCCCTCAGCACAAGCCCCCCTCCCCCTCCCCGAAGTCTCCAGGTGGAGAAACAAAGCTTTGCACACCCCAACTGCTGCAAAGCACATACAAGCTCAGCTTCACTCTCAGCAGCTCCTGGCCTCACAGATACCAGCTGAATGCCTTCTGATTTGCCACCACACTAATCAAGTTTCCTTAGCACTCCTAAGGAGCTCCTCACAGTGCTGAGCCAAGCAGACCTCGCTCCCTCACAGCATGGCTCAACGCAGGCAGCAACTGCAAAAGAGCCTGCTCCCTCCCCAAGGTGGGGAGCATCTCCAGATACCCTGGGATGGAGGAACACTCTTCAGCCCCATCAGTTATGATGTCAATTCAGAGTAGTCAAGTGAGGATTCCCTCCTTACCTCCTGGTTGCACGTATCACGGTGAAGATAAGTAATGCACTCTTACCCCACCAGCATGCTCCACACCACCTGCCACCCACCTCTTGGCTTTGACTCTAGAACATCACCTATTATCCTGAGGAACAGGAGACTAATGCTCCACCCCAGAGAGGCACACATACCGTTAAGAGTGTTCAGGTAACGGCCTGAAGATAGAGCAGCAGACCGCACTGCGCTCTGCTTCAGCCATCAGTAAGCCCAGATCCACATCAAGCCAGGAAACATACAGAGAAACCTGCAGTCACCTACACACAACTCACTGGCACCCAAAGCAACACATGACTTCTTGTCCACCAGCCATGGCTACAAAGAACAAAGGGTCTCCACATGCAGATTCTGAAGCACAGGCATGAAAACATAAAGACATGACTACACTCAGTCTTTCTTCAGCTGTACATAGTACAGCCCACTTCCAAATGCTACTGGACTCTTCTCTGACAGAGAATTCAATGCTAGAGTATTCAAATGCCCAAACCCATCTAAACCTCTCTTCCTTACCACTTTTCTCACGCCTTTCCTCTCATTTTACACATAAATATGATGCAACACCACCAGACCTGGAAGAAGCACAATCCTAAGGATCCATGTTTTCCACATAAGGCTACAACCCACCAGATAATATTTAAGAACCCAGCATGCACCTTCCCTACTGTGAATGCAGGGCCTGAAGAGTCACAAACAAAAAGGCCCAGATAAAAAGCAATGCATAAGCTCCTCACGCTTGGAAAAGTTTAGCAACACCTCTCAGTTCAAGCCCCGCTGCAATACAAAACCCCCCAGCTTCTGCCTGAAACACCAGCTGGGATAAGGACAGGTTAGTTTCACCTCCACCAGGCACCCTGGAGCGCAGCCAGCAGCTGCAGCAGACCAAGAGTCGCCTCTGCACGGCAGAGACAAACACGTTACCGGATTTCCTGGCAGGGCACAGATGATTGCTTTAACATGCCGTTCTCTTCCAGCTGCTGACATGCTAGTACAACTCCCACTAGAGGCTTGTCAGACCTGCAGAGCCAAGTTTAAAATAGGAATGGTAGGCACATACTGCTGCATTTATCTGGGTACAGAGAGGAGCATCCACCACTGCAGCAAAACGCAAAGCTTCCACATCCATCCACCCAAGAGGTTACTTGGCCTTTCAAGAACTACTGTGCGGTTTGTGAGGCACTGCAGGCACAACAGACCCAGCAAGGTCTTTTGTTCTGAGTTACAAATCAGTTCTCAGCAGCACCTGGAAGTAGAAGACTCTGGAGTCGATGTAAAACTCACCATACATGGAGGAGTCAGTTTGGTATCACCTGGTATTACAGGTATTACTGCACTTATCAGACCCTAAGCTGCAAGACCTGCTCTATTTGCTGCCATCTGGGAAGGCTTGCTAGTCAGGGATCAAACCCAGCTTTCATGACACTGATGTTTAAACCAAAGCCTGCAGAAAGCTGCAGCCTGGTTACCATGTGGGAGAGTTTCTGATCTGTACAGGTTTTGCTTTAGGAGCTCAGACATGAAGACTCAGGCAGCCTTTTGATGGAGTTCCTCGGATCCCAGGAAGCTGCCTTACCAGGAGGTGCCTTCAGCTGGACAGACAGTTTACACAGCTTCAGTTTCTGACACCTCCCCTACAGCCAGACACCTTAGGGTGGTGCTGAGGATCATACCACTAACCTGACCCATCTTACCAACAAAAGCACTAATTAGTTCCTCCACAGAAATGAGGAAGTGGAAGCACAGCACAGTGCAAAGCCAGTTCAAGGTGTCTTCCCCAAAGGCAGAGTTGTATGGAAGTACCACCATTCCATCCATGAACCAGATAACCTAAAATCTACAGATTGTTGTGTCCAGTTCTGGGCCCCTCAGTTCCAGAAGGACATAGAACTCCTCCAAAGAGCCCAGCACAGGGCCACCAAGATGATGGAGTGGAACATCTTCCTTCTGAGGACAGGCTGAGAGAGCTGGGTCTCTTCAGCTTGGAGGAGACTGAGGAGTGACCTCACTAATGTCTATAAATATGTTAAGGGCAAGCGTCAGGAGGATGGAGCCAGGCTCTTCTCAGTGATGGCCAGTGACAGGACAAGGGGCAATGGGTCCAAGCTGGAGCAGAGGAAGTTTCATGTGAGTGTAAGAACAAAATTTTTCCCTGTGAGGGTGACAGAGCCCTGGGACAGGCTGCCCAGAGAGGTTGTGGAGTCTCCTTCTCTGGAGATATTCAAGACCAATCTGGACACATTCCTGTGTGATTTAATCGGGGTGACACTGCTCAGGTGGGGGGCGGGAGGCTGGATCTTTTGAGGTCCCTTCCAACACCCAATATTCTGTGATTCAGAAACTCCAAGACAGCATAATTTAGGCTCCAAAATCCAATTTGTGTTGGTCAGCTGCCAACAAAACATACCCCTACCCAGGGGTTCCAGGAAAGCATTTTAAGGAAGATGGAGCATGCTTCCATCACAGACCCTCTCACTGAGCTTCCTGAGTCACAGAAGCCATCAGGTGCCAGTGAGGCCTCAGGTGTGCTGGAACACCAATGCCACAAGCCTCACACAGACCAGACAGCTGCCATCACGTGCCACCCTCCTGGTCAGCCCACAGCATGCTGCATTTACAACACACCTTGAGTGAGGAATTCACAAACTGCACAAGCAGCTTGTAAACACCCACCAACACAAGTGTTTGAAGCCTTCAGGTTTAACCCCACATGTGTTTCAACTTGTAATTAGTTTTAACTGTAAGGTCCAAAGACACTTCTTAAGAGAAGTTCAAATTTATTTCTCTAGAAAACAATTCCCTCCACAGTCTAACATGTTCCTGGTAAAAACTTCTCCAGCCAGAGGATCACACCAGCTTTACCAATTAAGTTCATGCTCACACAGCCTTTAGCATGAGTAACTGATGTAAGTGGAAACGAAGCAGCTGATAACTGAATAAAAACCCAACATCCTTTAGCAGTCTGATCCAGCAATTTTAATAAATCCTGGGACACACCAGAGGTCCCCAAACACACTCCAAAACATAAGATGTAGGACTTCAACCACCCTTCTGGGACAGGCAGGTTACAGCTGTGTTACAAAGTTGTTATTTCCCAGGTCCTTTACCATGAATTGTAGCAATTCTTCAGAGAGCAGAGCCAAGCAATGCCAAATCAGGGCCAAGTCCATCAGCACAGGCTGCCTTGCCCCAGCAGCAGGACCAGAGCACTGAGGAGAGCTTTGTATCCAGGCTGGATGCAGACATTTGTTGGGACACCCAGTTGGCTGCATGTTCCTGGGCAGTGGGCTCTACCTTTACCTAGAGCAGTTGGCACCATGTGGAATGATGTGACAGCCTATGCCACCAGGCACCTCACACACTGCAGCTCTCCACTCGCCAAGTGGCCCCTGTCACAGGTGGCACTCACATGTGCACACTGCTGTCAGATCACCAGTTCCCTACAGCATCCATATGCACTCTCCTGGTCTACAAGACCTTTGTGAAGCCCAGTTGTCTGCCATTCTAAGGCAGCTTCTATTAACAGAAGGATTTCACACTTCCAAACTATGTACATCCTTTCCCTTTGACAGAATCTGCTTTTTCAATACCTGAAGTGGTTCAGATCCACCGACTGACTTCTTACAGGGCTCTGCAAGAGTTAGAAGACAAGCAATTAAGCGAGTAGTACGAGAAAGTCAAGCTGTATGAAACACAGGAATAACCAAAGTACATATTACAAACAACCTCTGATGTAACCATCGCTGTTTTTTCAAAAGCCTGAAGAGCAAGAACACCAAAGCAATGTACAACTTCCTCCTGGTCTGGAATCAGAGTATCAAAAAGCCTAGTACAGCCTTCACCAGGACTGGCTGTAATGGCAACACACAAGACACTTCACACAGATGGGCTGCGCTGGCAGCTCCCCGAGCACAGCAAGAGGCCGTAACAGGACCAAGTTGTTCCCACTGGCTGCTGCGAAGCAGAACCCACAGCACAGAAATAACCCAGGACAGCTCAGTACAGGTAGCACACTACTAGCTCAGTAACACCAGTGCCACTGAAGCAGCCCGTTGGTGTAACGTGTCCCATCCACAGGTAAGGGTTGATTCCAGCTGAAGCAACACTTCAGCATCACAGAGGGTCAAGGAGTTCTGGACTAGGAGCAAGCACACAAGCAAGCCATCTTCCACAGCTGAAGAGATGCATTGCTATGGACTGTAAAGCACTGCCTGGGTTTTGGGGCCTCTGCATTACAAGCAGCAATAAGCCACCACTCCTCTGCTGTAAGAAAATGTTTAATTTCAGCAGGGCTGAAGCAGAGCTCCCGATTTCCCCTTTCCCGTCACTGTAGGGTCTGTCATACAGTCCATATGATAAGGCCATAAGACACCGAATTAAACGTGTCCTCACTCTGCCATTCAGAGGGACTCCAAACAGTGCCCTACTTAATCAGTTACAGGTAATGCATTTCCTAAAGCTAAGTGCCACAGGGATGTGGCTGAATCCAGAGTGCTCTGGCTTAAACCTGAAAATGGAAGCCATTCATTAGAGTCCTCCAGTATCACTCCCATCCCAATCTCACACTGCATTTCTCATAATATATCACTATCATAACACAGAGCAGTTAACCCCACACTTCATGGGGTCTCTGGCTAGCACCTTTGCCTAGATCTCCAATGTTCCTCACAAGCACCAAGTTCTGAGTTTTAGACCTGCAAGTGCCAAAGCAAGAACGAAGCATGCAGCCTGGACAGCTACAGTGCATCCTACAAACAGCAATCTGAGAGGAGTTCTCAAGTAAGAGCCTTTTCAGAGCATCTGCTGGAAGTACAGCTGCTACTCTGAGCAGCTATTACCCTGGCTGGAGTCTCTGGACACCCCAAGAGCAACTGTGCCACTAGATACACGCTGGGACACAGAGCACAGCTCTGTGCTTTCTCACACCCAGCTGTACCCAACTTCTGATTCTGCTCCTCTTCCAGTCTGGAGGAGTTCAATGTAAGAGGCCATTTCAGGTAACACTGTATCAAAGGCTCACACTCAAGATTTCCCAATTGTTTCCAGGTTCTCTTCCCTGTATCATCTATAGACACAAAAAATCCTCCATAGAAAACATCCTAGTCTGTGGTCAAGCAGAAAACCTAAACTTCCAAGTGCAAGAGTCAGCAGCAAGATTGAGACCTGAACATGTTGATTGAGACCTATAATACCCTCTAAAGAAGCCTAAGCAGCCACTTCCCTTCCCATTACTTCTTTGTACTCGAGCCTGGTTGGATTATTTCTACTTAATCCACATTATTCCGCAGGCTTTTGTTCCTGCCATAAGGTGCATCAGTAAAGGTCAAAAGCTTGCTCATTACCCTGATAGGGACAGTTGCTGCATGTAAGTTATCGCTGCTTTTCCCAGGGACCAGAACAAAAACAAGTCGATGACACAAACACACTTTGCGGGGTTTAAAATAGACTGTAAACAACCAGTGATTATTACTTAAGTAGTTGAGCAAGACAACCACAGCAACTCAAGCAGAGTGCTCCTTCCTAGTCTGGAGCTTAACTCCCATGTAACTTTTAAAGTATCCAGACTACTAGAAAAAAAGTTGTTTGCTTCCCTTCACAGAGTTTCTCCATGGGAAAGACTGCTTACAGCACTATCATTTCCGTCTCCTCAACAGCCACCATTCACTCCACTGCAACACTTGGTGCTCTGCAGAGCTCAATATACACCACATTGCTTTGGCCATGCTCTCACACTGCTTATCAGGGCTTTGAAAAACTCTGGTAACCACACACAATCCTCATTATCCCCTCAGGATTCTTTTATCTTCAAAAAGCAGCATGAAGAATCAGTCCTGAAGCACCCAGTGTTAACAAAGACTCCACACATTCAAGTTATCTCCTGTTAAAAATACAGGCCAGATACAGAAGAACTGTAAGAGCATTGAATCCCAAACGTCAGCACACCCTATATGACAATAAAGCAGCTTCCCCACTTCCCGAGATACCCAATAGAAGACATACCCTCCCCACAAAAGCCCTGCACTACCTGTATGCCCTCCAATCCCTGTGGTCACATTTACCCTGCTCAGTTTTCACTGCTGTACCTCCTAGGTCTGTTCCAGGAGCAGGCATGCAACACAAGGAAAAAGCACTCTTTCAAAATGCCCATGAGCCCACAAACAAGCTGCAGAGCAGCCTTGACATCGTATTGAGTATCACTGAAGTGACTGACAGAACAGTGCAGATGAGCGATACTCAACCGGAGCACAATGTCCTTACATAACCTGTCACCATACACTTATCTGGAACTTTCAATACACAAAATTATACCCCAAATCCTTCCTTTTCCAGCTCTACCTATTCCATAAGCATATTCAAGCCTTCAAGCCTCTCCAATTTTCTTCTCCACCATAGCTTTAATTTGATCAGCACGACACTGGAAGCTCCACAAAAACTTCAAGATAACCTACAATCAAAGCAAAGTTGTTAACACATAATCCAAGTCCAACGCTATGTTCTTAACAAGACAGAGCTAGCAAGCCCATCTTAAATATTAAGTAGCAGGTTCACATCTGGTTCTTGATATGATCTAGAGATGGACTACACAGGGTTAGGCACGATGATCTTAAATGTCTTTTCCGACCCAAGTGACTCTATGAAAAGTCACATTTACAAAGCAATCAAGACCTATAGGTCTTGAAGCAACCAGAAAACCTATAGGAGGGCTGGCTTCTGCACCCAAACCTTGCTTGAGACTACAACTGACATATATAGGGAATAGGATATAAATTCCCTGCCTGACTCTCCAAGGCAATAAGTGTGCTTCAATAGCCCTCTCTTGAACAGAGGAGGTGGTTGTTTCACCCACAGCCACCCCCCCTCGTAAAATATACCGTGATGATCAAGCAAAGTACAGCGTTAGGACCAGAAGAGACTGAGCAGCAGTGTTCTCAAATGCTTGGACACCAAGCGCCGAGCACCTCCTGCTCCAGGAGGAGGCACCTCACATGCCGCTCGCTACAACTCTACGAGATGACTCAGGCTGCAGAACAGTCCCGGCTCCATTAAAGCAGCAAATGGCACTATTCTGACTAGTCGGACGTGACAAGTTTGCGTAGTGCTTCCGCGTCCAGCGCCGGCATCCGCTCCCTGAGGAACGGTGCCTTCCACTCCACAGCTCCCAGACGAGCCACCCCTAACCTCCCATGGCGCGGAGGCGCTGCGCTGCCCCGGTCACCCCCTCTCCTCCTCGCCGTCCCCACGCGTGTTCCCCTCCGGGCCCCGAGCCATTCTCCGCAGCCGCAACAGCTGGCGGCGGCTGCTGCCACCCCCGGGCCCGGCCCTGCCCCCCCGCCGGCGCCCCCTC
>VXBZ01002749.1:67756-103652 GCA_013399135.1 Heliornis fulica
GGAGGGGGAGAGCGCGGAAGGATACGAGCGCGGAAGGATACAGACGGAGGAGGTGGCGGTCACCGAGTGAGGGCTGTGCGCGTGACGGCGACATCTCGCGAGAGGTCGGGAAGAAGTTCCGGCCGCGCCGCCGCAGTAGGGCCGGTCAGGGCCCGGCGGGGGCATGAGGCGGCTCCGCGGCTTGACGGGGAGCCGCTCCCGGAGGCGGGCCGGGCCCTGTGGGGTGCAGTCCGACGGCGACCCCTCCCCGAATGTGGGCGGGCAGAGGTCTCGGGTCTCACGCTTGCTGGTGGCCCAGGGGCGTGTGTGGCTCGGCGTCCCTCGCCTGGGTCATAAGGGCCCGGCCCCGCAGACGGGCCTCCACTCGCATGGCAACGTGTGTGGGCAGCCGGCGGCGAGCGAGGGGCTCAAGCGCCTGAGGACTCGGTGCCCAGCAGGCCCGCGGCAGCGTGGAGAGAGGCGAAGGCTCTCCAGTGGCAGCACCATCTGTGGCTGCGGCGGGCAGAGGCGGAAGGAAAAGTAACCTCCATCCAGCATCCCCGTGGAGATCGCTGATGTGGGCAAAAATAACAGTCGTTCTCAGGTGACTGAGCGGCTCGTGTGAAAAAAAGTTTATCAAACAATCTTCCCGGTTGCTACCAATAAGCTGAGTGGTTCCACGCAGCCTCAGTGAACTTCTGAGCCCGTAACCACGTCCTGTTTGTGTACTGCGTATCAAAGCAGGAACGGGCAGTTGCCTGGGACGAAGACTTTATGCACAGGTTACAGCGAGTAACAACCAAACTGCCCGCACGTACACAGGTCGATGGGACATCTTGTAAGACTTGTTTTAAAATCTACATCAAATTGGAGTCTTTTCTTGGTTCTGCTTCTCTTCCCGTTGCCGGGTTCAGATCATGAATTGGGACCGGATGCTTGTCCCTCTCACTTGGGCTTGTGGTGCCTTGTGCTGTCTGGACCCTTCTGAACTGGCAGCCCTGCTACTGAGTTGAGTTGGAAAAGTGCCAAGAGCATTTTTAATCGGGGTTGGAAGTCGCACAGGCTTTACAAGAAGGCATCTGGTTTTGTTCCATCACAGGAAAGATTGCTTTCCTATGGATTTTTCTTGTGTAACATTTTTAGTGGCTTACACTATGATTCTCTGTTGCTGTTGTCTCCTCACCTGGTACTGCAGCAGGGTTGCTTTACACGTTCTTGTCGACCCCACATTTCCTGTGCATCTCTTGGCTGAGAGGGATGAAAGCCTTCCTCAAGAGACTTCAGAGCCAAGTAAAATACTCAACTCTAAGCAGCAAGAAGCAGCTCTGGGCTTGGACCTCCACTCCAAAATTTCCCTTGGGGTCAGACTGTCTCCTTGCTGAAGCACCAATCCCTGTAGCCAGCAGAGCTTCCCAGGGGACTCATTTACTTGCTGCTTCTGAACAGGCAAAACCCCACACTGATTCTGATGCATTGGTGATGCCAAACTTGTGCCTCCCCAGGCACCTGCTCCTTCCTCCTGCTGCAGAGCTGCTGCTCAGGGTGGAGGTGAGGATCTCTGGTAGCACTTGCCCTGCTGACTCTCAGCAATAGCTGCAGTCTGTTTTCATGCTGACCTTGCCTTCAAGATTTATTTTTCTGGTGGTTTTAACATAGGGTGTGTTTTGAATTGATTTCTTTTTCCCCCTTCACACTGGGAATGGAGAAAATAAATCACAGAGTCATAAAAATGGTTTTCTGGGGTTTGGTTTTTTTGTTTGTTTTTTTTTTTTTTTTCTCCTTTGTTTTCTNAAAATAAATCACAGAGTCATAAAAATGGTTTTCTGGGGTTTGGTTTTTTTGTTTGTTTTTTTTTTTTTTAGCCACTTCAGTTTCTTCTGAGGCTTTTTGCTCTTTTCCCTCTTTTGGGTTGCTGAATGCCCCTCAAGTCCAGAAGAAGGGACACCAGCCCTGTGCCGGTTTGTTGCTCTGCCAATCCTTCCTTGCCACACCAGTCTCTACCAGCACAGAGAACTGGAAATGCTCAAACACTTGTCCCACAGAGTCCTGGCCCTCAAGGCTCTGACCAGTCCTAAGGCAGAGGCAAAACCACTTTTCTCCCAGCATTTTCTTTGTCCCCTCTTACCACCCAGCCAAAATCTGATCGTGCTTACTAGAAGTGACACTGCAGATTCCTCTTTACTAGGAGATGCCGAGAGCAGTACAGAGCAGCAGTTTGTTCCCTCTCATCCCTTGCTCAAACTTGGACCAGGACAAACACCATGCCTGGCGTCACAATAGCCTTCCCTCTCCTCTGGATCTCTCTGGAATCAACTTTCTCCTGTTTCTGGGGGAGTTTTCAAAATACCTTCAAGCCGCAGCCTTGGAGGACATCACTTCTCAGAGGTCTGCACAACAGCCAAGATTAAAGGAATGTTTTCCCAGTATTCTCAGGAAAAGCGTTGGATGTTGTCCCCAGATTGGAAAATCAGTTTTGGCTCACAGTAGCAACAGAAACAGATTGCTACTTTTTCCTTCTTAAGCTTTGAAAAGGCCTCTCTGAGTAATATAGCACTGTAAAACTCGATCCAGAGAATAAATGGCTTTGAAAATAAAAAGAGAGGAAAACACTGGTATGGGGTCAGCACCGGGGCTACCTGTGATCTGCTGGTTGTTACCAGGGGGACATGAACTTCTCTAAGAGATAAGAAACTGAAGGAGAAAAGTCCTTTTCATCCTTGTTAATTGCAAGGTCAGTCCCGTTGGAGCTGCTGAAATGTAACTCTGGGATAGATGTTAACCTGGTGATAACACCTAGATGCTAATGTGTGTCAGCTGCAGGGAGCTGCAGACTGGGATGTGTCTTTCCCGGAAGGGATTTTCTTTAGCATTTACAGTGAGATCCCTGGCTGATGTGGTGACAGATTAAGAGCTTTCCATGGGAGCTCACACCTGTCTAAAAATGACGAGAGATGCGAGGAAGATGAGGCAGAAATAAAGACCAGCCTGAGATCAGAGGGAGCAGAGCCCTCTGTATACCTGTCCCTGTAGAGCTCGAGGTCAGGATTTCCCCTCCTGGTTTTCTGCCACCTCACACGTGGGTTTTCCTGTCCTTTGCATTCTCTTTCCCATCGCTTTCTCTCATTGCTGCAGTTTGTTGTTTAGATTTCCTCTCTATGGTCCCATCTGCAGCATGTTCTCACTGCCCATCTCCTTGCTGTCTCTTGATTTCTACTTTCTCTTCTATGGACTTTCCTGTCCCACCTGCTGCCTTCCTCCCTTGCTTCTCTTCCACCCCACCTGTGACTTCTGCTGGTCTCAGTCTCTTCCCACTTCTGCCCAAGCATGACAAAGGTGAGTCTGACCCATATGTACTGTTCCTTATCCCACATGAGGTCATATCCCAGCCCACGTTCCCAGGACGAATTCTGCTCACCAGCACTGGAGATGCTACTTTGGGCTGTATCTCCTGTGAAAATTCACAGCCAGTGCCCATCCATAGCAGCTCTGGCTGCAGAGGAAATGTTCCTTCTTGGGCAGGAGCTGCCTCCCACTACCACCACACCAGTGTAGGACCTGCTCCACCTGCCTTCTCCCTTATGGAGAGAGCTGGTCCTGCAGACCCAGGGCACTGTGGTGCTGTGGTCTCCCAAACCAGGGGCACCACAGCACGGAGTGACCTGCTGTCTGTGCCTGCCAACACCGTCCCGTGCCAACATCACTTGCTACAAAACAGCAGAGCATCTCTGGAGGAGTGAGCTGAGCCCTGCCTTGCCCTCAGATGACTCCTGCCTCCACGTGTCTTCCCTTCCTCATCTTCCTCTGCCTGGCTGTGCTCAACAGCATCAGGCTACAGTGCTGTATTGGGGGAAGCACCCCTGGGGATGCTTAGGCAAAGGGACAAGACTGGAAAAAGAGTACAAACTTCCCAGCCCAGATGGATAAATTGGATTCCTCTAGGCTTGGGTAACCAGAGAGGGCTTTATTAGAAGGTGAGAAAAGAGAACTGTAAAGGTGGTAAGATGCAGCTGGAAAAGGAAAACCCCACACTTTACCAGCGTGGGGGAATCTCCAAAGGAAAAAAGGAAAACCAGACATGGAGCAGTGGAGAAAGTGAAGGGTTGGAGAGCAGAAAGCTCTGCCTTTGCCCTCAGCAAACCACAAAGGACCTACAGCCATGATTTGAGGAGAACTGTTTGTCTCCATAGCTGCTGAAACCTTTGTGTCTTTAAAAAACAGAGATGCAGACAGCTTTTTCCTCTTGCTTGTTGGTGTTTACTTCAGGAATGAGAATCACACAATCCCAGACTGGTCAGGGTTAACAGGGACCTCTGGAGATCACACAGTCCAACCCTCTGTCAGAGCAGGATCCCCCTGAGCTGGCTGCACAGGACAGTGGCCAGGCAGGGTTTGAATGTCTCCAGAGGAGACTCCTCAGCCTCTCCAGGCAGCCTGGCCCAGGACTTCAACATCTGCGGAGTGAAGAAGTTTTTCCTCCTGTTGGGATGGACCTTCCTGTGTTCTGGTTTGTGCATGTTGTCCCTTGTCCTGTACCTGGGCACCACTGAGAAGAGTCTGGCCCCATCCCCTTGACCCTCCCTTTAGGTATAGGTCAGTGTTTATGAGATCCCCCCTCAGTTTTCTTCAGACTAACCAGCCCCAGCTCTTTCAGCTTTCCTTCCCACCAGTGATGCTCCAGTCCCTCATCATCCTCCCATGCCAGCATCCTGGCCTCTCTACATGCTGGAGCAGGTAGAGACATCTGGAAGATGCTGTGACCTGCACTGGAGCAAGTCCCTGTCAGGACCTGCAGCCTGTGGGGAGAGGGGCCCAACCACAGCAGATTTGCTGAGGGGGCTTGTGACTCCCTGGGGGACCAGGCTGGAGCAGTCTGGGCATGAGGAGCTGAGAACACCCTCTGATCCTATGACTGCACCCACGGAAGTGACCCACGCTGGGGCAGCTGAAGCCCCATGGAAAGGACCCACATTGAAGTTTGCAGAGGAGTAGGACCCCACGCTCTCCTGCAGGTGGGACCCCATGCTGGAGCGGGGAGTGGGAGGAATCCTCTAACAGGAAGGAGCAGAAGAGACAACTCGTGATGAACTGGCCAAATCCCCCATCCCCATCTCCCCCTGTGCCATCTTTGGGGGGAGGAAGGAGAGAAATCACAAATAAATTTGAGCCTAGGAAGAAGGGAGGGGTGTGGTTTTTTAAGATTTGTCATGATCTGTCTCTGTTTTCATGGGGTATTTTCTGGGGCTGAGGGTGGGACAATACCATAATAATAATTAGATGCTTTTTTTTAGTCTGTGTTGAGTCTGTTGTGCCCGTGACACTGACTCTGGAATGATCTCTCCCTGTCCTTATCTCACTCCAAAGCCTCTCAATAGGTATTTCCCTGTCCAGCTAAGAGGGGAGTGACAGAGTGACTTTGGTGGCATCTGGCCTCCAGCCAGGGTCAGACCACCACCAGGGGTAGACCCAGATCTTCTGGGAGGCTGCTTGAGCTCAGCCAGCATTCCCGAGCTCTCTGTGGGATACTGAGGAGAGGCAGTCACGGAATGGTTAAACACACCCAAAGAGAAACAGGAGCTGTTAGGACAGACAGCCAGGTAGTGCTGACAGCTACAGGGAGGCCCTGAAGGGTTCATTCCTGTGTTCCCAGCTTGCTAAAATCCTCCTGGGCAGTTTTGGCTTCCCTGGGTATTTGCAGGAGCATCCCAGCCCTGCTTGAATCTCCATCATTTGCCATTGCATCCTGGGTCTACCCGACTGTGCTCTGGGTGCAGCTTCCTATAAACCTCTGTAGCCGTGAAGCGCCAGTGGATCTCCCTAGGGTGCATGTCCTGACAAGAAGGCAGCTGTCAGCTTCCTGTAAGGGGGTGAGAGAGGAGGAGCAAGGGCAGGAAAGGAATATTCACACACGTTACTCCTGCTTGCATGGAACAAGAAGAGCCTGGCACCCCTCTGGCAGACGGGTTCTGGCTCCATTTCCCACCCAGCCATTGCCTCTTGCTCCCAGCTGCCCACTGTGTGCCCACTCTCCTCACAGTGCTGCCCATCTCTGCTGGGCTGGAGATGCCCACTGTCCCCTGCAGACAGCACCTCCCTGCCATGGCAGCCTCCTTCCACATGGGGCCTCACAGAGGAGATCCAGGAGCTGAACCACAGCTCCTATGCTGCTCCCTCCCGCTTTCAGTTCCCCAGAGGACTTCCTTCAGAGCGGCAGTCTCCCTCCACATCACACACTCACCTTCTCCTCTCTTCATCCCCAAGTTGGTTTAGCCTCTTCTCATCCACCACAGCCTTCCTAGGGTCACCAGGCAGGTTTTCCTGCGGGCTCATATCACACTGCACTGGAGGATCTGGCCTAGCTTGGGGTTTCTGTGCCACCCTGCCACACAGGATGACCCCAGAAAAGGTACAGGTGGAAGGAGGGACACCAGGGCAAGGACCACTGCTTTGCTCAAGGTCTCACACCCAGTTCAGAAGATGCTCTGAGGCTCTGCAGCCATGGGATCCTGTCTCCTCCCTTGCTGCAGAGGTGGGAGTTGGGATGCATTAAGGCAAGAGCAGCTTTCCAGAGGTCCCAGGGTCTGCATCCCTGAGCAGTCACTCCCTGTCACCAAGCGTCTGGTGGCTCCAGCCCCAGAGAGGCTTTGCCTCTCCTGCAGGCTGGAAGTTGCCTGTAAAACACATCCCCAAAGTGACACACAGGAGGCACAGACACAGCTGCTGAGTCTGTTGTAGTTTCACTTGTTCTTAGCTCAGCCCAGCCGGGTGCCCAGGGGACACGTGGTGGGAGGATGGAGGAGACACAGCCAGCCACTTCCCCTTCTGCAGCCCCAGTGACAGTGTGACTGGTGACAAAGGGCAGGAAAGTACATGACTTTGGGAGGCCAGAGAGCCAGAGTATCTGTGTGTGAGCAAAGGGGTCCCAGAGGGACCCCCACAGGAATCTGTGCTGAGACCTGGGCAGCTTAACATGAGACTGGGAAGACTCAGACCTGGAAGGGAACCAGAGGAGCTGTTCAAAGTATTCTGACCTACTCAAATGAGTAGAAAACAGCTTCTTTTCAAAGAACATCTGAGTATCTGAGATACTCCAGCTTGGGAGAGATAGCCAAGGTCTGAAGCCATCAGGCATCTGGGAAGCTGTTGGTGCATCTTTCTCCTGGCACAAGAATAGTGGCACCCCAAAGAGCCTGTGACAGCTTCAAAACAAGCAAAAATTACTTCTCTTCCCAACACGCCACAGGACACTGTGGGTCATGATAGTTTGCAGGGGATCAAGAGAAGACTGCACAAATCACAGAGAGGTCTACTAATGTTTATTAAATGCATAAAAACTCCTGAGGCAGGAAGTTGTGGTGCCACAACAGAAGACAGAACTTTAAAAGACAAGGGGCAAACAGCGCTCAGAGCAGCCCTGCTCTGAACTACAAGGGCATTGCCAGGGCATGCAGAGATGCAGTTAGAAAAGCAAAAGGCTTAAACTGACATTGTCTAAAGGTGTCAAATACTACAGGAAAAGGGTTCTCCAGTTGTGTAAACAACAAGCAGAAGCAGAAGGAAAATACTGACCAATTGTTATAGAGGAGAAGTCACCAGCAGTGCTGACAAGGCAGAGGTTCTCCATGTTGTCTTCACCCCCTGGTCTCTACCAGCCTTATTGGCCCCAGGCCTTGGGAACAAAACCCCAGGTTGATGCAAACGCGGACCCACTGTCAGGGAACGAAGAGTTGGAATGAGAACTATTACAGGAGGTTGACCCCTCCAGATCAATGGGTCCCAACAACATCCACCCAAGGGTGTTAAGAGAGCTGTCTGATGTCATTATGAGGCCAAACTCCATAACCTTTGAGAAGTCACAGAGATCAGGGAATATCCTAGAAGACTGAAAAAGGCTGATATCACCCCCAGCTACAACAAGGGCTTAAAGGAGGACCTGGGAAATTACAGGCTCATCGGACTTTCTTTAGTCCCTGGGAAAGTTATGGAAAGACTCCTCCTGAGGTCTGTTGCAAGTCAAACAGAGCTTGTGGTTGGGAGAAGCCAGCATGGATTCACTGTGGGCAAGTCGTACTTGAAAAACCAAATCACCTTCTACAACAAAGCAACCACTCAGTTGATGTGGGGCAAGCGGTGGGCATTGTCTACCTGGATGTCTCCAAGGCTTTCGATAGGTTGTGTTAGGTTAGATAGGTTAGATGAGGTTGTGTTTCCACAACCTCATCTTAGAGACACTGATGTGTGGTATCCCTGTGAGTGATCTGGCAGATGGGATCAAGTGCACCCTGATGAAGTTTGTGGATGACACCAAACCAGATGCTGGAGAGCTACCCTGCAGGAAGACAGGCTGGAAGTATGGGCTAACAAGAACCTTATGAACAAGGACAAGCGTAAGGTCTGGGAAAGCACCTGGGAAAGCACCATCCAGCACAGACTGGAATGCATCTGGATGGGGAGTAACTCTGTGGAAAAGGGCCTGGGGGTCCTGGTGGACAAGCAGCTCACCAGCATGATGCAGTGGCAAAGAAACCCAATGGGATGCTGGTTTGCATCAACAAGGCCAACACTTGCAGAGATACAGCTGTCATTATCCCACTCAGCGCTTCTCAGGCCACACCTGGAATGTGTATTCAGTTTTGGTCCCAGATATACAGAAAGGATGTTGCCAGGCTGGAGAAAGTCCAGAGGAGAGCTACCAGGATGATGCAGGACTGGTAAGTGTGCTGTATGAGGGAAGGCTGAGAGAACTGGGTTTGTTCAGCCTTGAGTAAAGGAGGCTTAGGGGAAACCTCATCACTGTGTTCCAGTACTTAAAGGGTGGCTACAAAGAAGATGGAGACTCCCTTTTTGCATGTAGTCACATGGAGAAGATGAGGGGTACTAGGTCTCCTTGGGGAGGTTCTGATTGGACACAAGAGGGAATTTTTTCACACTGAGAATGATCAGTTTGGAATAACTACTCCAGGGTAGCAGTGGATTCCTGACATCAGGGATCAAGCTTTTGCCAAGAAAGGTTGGGCCAGATGATGCTTGAGGTCCCTCCAACCTGGTGTTCTATGATGTGCATGATGCTATGACTCCCTGCTTTTTTGCACACCCTTCCTGGCTCAGCAGACAGCTTAGCTCCTGCTGCATTTGGACAGTGATTAAGCTGCAGGTGGTTTGGACACTCAGTGTGGATCACAAGCAAGAACTAAGCTGCTCAGTGCTGGGGTTAACCCCCAAAAAACCCTCTATGGTAAGAAACTACAAACCTCAGTGGGGTCTGCAGGGTAGGTGCAATATGTAGATTTGCATGCATTGATTTCTGTGCCAAACTAATCCCAGAGGTGTCAGCACTCGCCTGGCTGGAAGTGCCCCCGCTGGTCTGGGGAGGTGTCTTGCTTGGTATTTTTAAGCCTCTAAAATCTTTTGGCATCATTCATGACTTGTTCCCTCCTGTCATGATTTAAGCCCAGGCAGCAGCCCAGCCCCCCACAGCCACTTGCTCACTCCCTGGGATGCAGGAGAGAATCAGAAGGGTGAAAGTGAGGAAACTCGTGGACTGAGACAGAGTTTAACAGGTGAGGCAGAAGCCGCACGCACAAACACAGCGAGACAAGGCCTCATTCTCACCTCTGTGCAGGCAGGTGCTCAGCCATCCTGGGTGCAGGGCTCTGTCACCCTAACGGGCATTGGGGAAGACAAACACCACCACCTCCCCCTCCCCCAGGCTTCACCTGCTGAGCGTGACGTCATAGGTGTGATGTCATATGGTGTGGGATATCCCTTGGTCACTGGGGTCAGCTGCCCCAGCTGGGTCCCCCCCAACTCCCTGTGCACCCCCAGCCCCTCACTGGTGGGGTGGTGGGAGGAGAGGAGCAGCCCATGGCTCTGTGCCAGCGCTCCTGGGCAACAACGAAAACATCCCTGTGTCACCAACACTGTTTGCATCCAGATCCACAGCACAGACCCTACCAACTACTGCGAAGAAAATTAACCCCACCCCAGCCAGAACCAGCACACCTTCCCTTGAGGGAAGAGCAGCAAGCAGGGAAAAAGGGAACTGCAGTCGAAGCAACCTCTGGAAGTACAAATTCCCAGCTAGACAAAAGGCCAGGGAGGACAAAGTAGCAGCTTTGGTGCTCCTGCTTCTTGCTGGCTGTGCAGAGGCCCTGGGCAGTACTGAGCTCTCTAGTCCCAGGCCAGCTCAGATGTCACAGATGTCCAACCCCCACTGGAGACATTCAAATCTCATTCCTGGGGTTTGGGCTCAGCTCTTGGAGCACCACACCACAGCTCTGCTCCGAGCCACACACCACAGTCCCAGTCCCATCCGTGGCAAGGAGCCTGGAAAGGCTGGAGGTGGCTGGGGGATTGTCCAAGAGCAAGGTGGTGTGGAAGCAGTGCGGCACGACTGAGACCATGGGAGCTCTCCTTTTGTCCCAGCCATGGCTGGTCTACAAGATGCAGATGCAGTTCCTCTTTGCTTCCATCCTAACCTCCCTCCAGCATTGTCATCTGCCTCTGCAGGCTCTGGCAGGCAAAATGGCTCTTCCATGCTGCTTCTTTTCATTTGCAATTAGCACCTCAGCAGCAGCTAAGCATAAGGCAGGTCTGGTGCTGTGGGGTGAAGGCTGGCTCAGAGCAGAAGTGAAAAAGACAAATCCCACAGGTGATGGTGTGCTGGAGGCAGAACTGAAAGCAGGAGGTCAGGCTCCATGGGCGTGAGAGTCACCCATCTGAAAAGGGACCCATGAGAGGACGGCTCTGAGGCTGGGCACCTCCACCACACCACAAGAGCCAGCTGGAGCTGGTCAGTGAAGTCTGGCCACCATGGACAGCCCAGTGTGGGAGGAGGAAGTGATTCATTTGATGTTTTTGACAGCTTTGGTGGTGAAGAAACCACGACCACATTGGTTATATCTGTAAGCTCTCCTCAGGCCAGGAACATGGGTCAGATGCCCTGGAAAGTGGCTTTACCAGGGTTTTCAAGGGACCTGCAACAGTAACCTTGAGCACAGGTAGCACACTGCCAGTCTCTCTGGGCACCACTACTTCCTCCCACTCTCTGGGTTTGCAAACAGTTCAATTAAATATGACCTGAGGGTATGTCTGAATCAAGACCCTTGTTCTGTGTACCTGCTGCAGCCTGCAGAGACCCCAGCAAGGTGCCTATGGATCTGTGGGGACTATGGGGGCCCCTCAGCAGCCTCCCTGCACCCAGGGACATTCCTGAAGCAGAAAGCAGTTGGACCCAGGGCACAGTCTGGACGTTCACCCCCTCACCCAGCCCATGCCTCCCTGCTCCAAGTTGTGCCAGTTGCCCTGCCCACTCCTCAGGAACCTCCCGATTGCTACTGTCTTCCAAAGAGATGGGAATAGAGCCTTGCTGTGATGCCAGCCAGCTCCCTTATCATCCTCAAGTGCATCCCACCAGCCCTATGGGCTCATGTACACTCAGATGGCTCGAGTGTACCCTAAGCCACTCTTCCTCCAGAATGGGTAGTGCCCCACTGCTACTCTGCTGCTGGGACTAGGAACCTGGGAGGCATCAGGGTAAACCTCAGCAATAAGAGCTGAGTCAAAGAAAGCTTTAGGTACTTCAGTGGTCCTGGGGCTGTGGTCACCTGAGAGCCCTCCTCACTGCAGAAAGCCCCCCATGTGTTGCCAATGGCTGTGGACGTTGCGTCCTTCACCAGCGTCTCCCGGAGCTGCGTGGGGTGGTGAGATCCTGGGTGCTGTGAGTCACCCTCTCTGATAGAATGAATCTGCTTCTGTTTCACCCATTGTAATCTGCTGCACTTAATAAATTCAGTCTCAGTTAATTCTGTTTTTTTTCCTCATTCCAGCTTGGCTCAGCCCCACAATGACCTGACAGACCCCCAGGGGCTTTCCAGAGGTGTAAGCTCCTGGCTATCGAAACCCACAGCCACCCAGCACTGCCCAGTTCCCGGATTTCCTGCAGGCTGCGAAACCTCACGGCTGTTCTGCATGGGAGGGCTCTGGTGCTTTCCACAAGCTGGCCTGCAGCCACTACAGCTCTTTCAGCTCATTTCTTCTCAGTGCTGGGAACTGGAGCTCCACCCGTGGCAGAAGAAGCCCACACGGTGCTGGGGCTCTCTCTGCAGCAGCCGCTTCCCAAGAGAGCCGCAGCTGCCCGGGCTGGAGCGCTGAGCTCATCCGTCGCAGGACAGGCCGTGCCGGTGAGTGTAGCAAGGGGAGCGATGGCCCCATGACTGCGGAGCAGGGAGGGATGGCCATGGCCATGGCCATGGGTAGGGTTGGCATCGTTTAAGAGTGTGGTGGCTCTTAAAGGGAACCTCCCCAAGAGCGGCTGCATTTCAGCAGCAAGCTCTGTCGCGTGCTTTGGGGTACTGGGAGCACTGGGAGCACGTGTGCATCCCCCTCCTGCGTTCCCCACAGCGTGGCTGCGAGTGCAGGGGGAATCGACTGCTGCTGATCTCCCCTCCCTGTCACAGATGTCTCGGGAATCGCTGTGGCTGAGCCACCCCTCCACCTTGCTCATCCCCAAGGCCCGGGGAGGGCGAGCACAGCATGCCATGTACTTGCTCCTGGCTCTGTGTGCCACAGCTCTGTACCTCGCCGGGGAGCCCCTCGTACCCACTGTCCGCTGCCTCATCTCCCACTCTGTGGCCCTGCAGATTGGGGCACTGCTCAAGGGCACCTGCTACCTGGCTGAGGAGATCTTCCACCTCCAAACCAGGTGAGCAGCAAGGGGGAGGCTGCCTTCAGAGCCACCTTGAGGACAAGGGCAGAGCAGCCCCTGAGTGATGGGAGGGAGCTGCTACTTTCTACCCCAACACATGACCTCTTGTGACAATGCTCTGCTGCCCCAGCAGCACAACACTCTTCATCAGCCTTGGCTTTCTCACCTCCTCTGACTTCTCCCTCCCCAGCTTCCCTGTTACGTTCTGGGAGCTCTCCCTCTCCTCTACAGTGTCTCCCTGGTGTGCCAGTTACCTGGGGAGCAGATCTCAGCCCCAACCTTCCCCCAGTGCTCAGTGCTGGAGGGCACAGGGCTGATGGGGTGACCTCCCCTCACTGTCCAGGGCAACACTGCATCTGCTCTCCTCCAAGACCCATGGGTGCTGCAAGTCACCCAAGCTGTCTCCTGGCTGGGAGCTCCCAGTGTGCACTGAGTAGGGTCCCACAGGACTCCCTGGCTCTGTGCTGCACTCCAAGGTCAGCAGCACAGGCAGGGACATTGGAGCATGCCCTGGCCAGTGCCCTGCAGGCCGCAGGTGGGAATGGCGAGCAGGTAGCTGCCACCCTGTCTCCTGTCTCCCTCTACCACCTAGGCATCATGGAAGCTTCTGGAGGGCCCTGTGTGCCTGCTTCCCCCCACGCTGGCATGTCCTCATGCTGCTCGTCTGTGGCTCAGCCTACATAGCTCTTCTTGATGCAAATGGGCAGCCCCTCAGCCTTCACCTCAGCCTGGCCAGCCTGTGCCAGCTCCTCATCTTCGCTCTGGGACTCCACGTAAGGCAACAACACTTCCAGCCTGGCCAGGGAGCCTGGGGAGTGCAGCAGCCCTGGGTGGTCATGGGGCCATGTAGACCAGCTCCACACACGTCCCCAGCACATATAACCCAGCTGTACATGACCCTGCAGCAGGAGAAATACTCTTGCTAGCTCAGCCCCAAAGAGCTGATCTCCTCAGCACCACACTGCCACTCCTGTGGGCAGGAAAGCTGGGCTGCCTCTTAGTGAGCACTGCCACCCCCAGGTGCTGGCAGCAGCCCTGCTGCAACCATAGCCCTACTGACACAAAAAAAAAGGTATTTTTAAATCTGTCAATCAAGCTGGTACTTGCCAGGGCAAGGGGGTGAGGGAAATGTAGCCAGTGTGGTCTCCAAAGGGTTAATTATCAGGCGCTCTGGGGGTGACAAAGCCAACTCCAGGTACCAATACAGCACTGGGAGAGCTTTGCTGCAAGGGGAGAGGGGTCATGCAGGCTGCAGAAAGGTGCTTTGAGGAGGGCAGCCATCAGGTGCCCGGGGGTCTCAACACCCATTTCTACCTAAATGAACAGAGCTGGCAGGGTCCACTGGTGGCCCTGGACATCCCCCATCAGGCACTGGGATGTCTCTTCCTGTACACTGGAAGCACTGGGCAGAGTACAAGCTGTAGAAGAGCCCAGGTGGCTGCTTTCATCACCGCTGGTCTGTCTTTCCTTCCCTCTGCAGAAGCACTCGGCAGTGGAAATATCTGAGATGTCGGAGAGGTCCAAGCAGAACGTTGCTCATGGCCTTGCCTGGTCTTATTACATTGGGTACCTAAAAATAGTCCTGCCACGTACGTAGCTGTTTCCCTGCATTATCATGCCTACAGATAGAAATAGCTCCTAATAACAATCCTCCCACTTTTACAGTGCTAGCAGGGAGATGCAGAGCGAGGTAGAAAGCAACTGTACTCACACCAGGCACCTCTGCCTCATGCTGTCTTTCACCAGGGCTGAAAACGTCGATGGAGGAATTCAGCAGAGCCAACCCCAACATGCTGACATGTAGAGAGACCTGGAAGCTCCACATCTTGGTTCCTCTGAGCTGTGACATCTGTGATGACCTGGAGAAAGCTGACAGCAATATCCAGTACGTGACAGACCTCACTGAAACCACCCTGACCCGAGCTGGCACCAAGAAAAGGGTCTACAAGCACAGCCTCTACACAATCAGGGACAAGGACAACAAGGTATATACCAAGTTCAGGGTTGGGAGTGCAGGTGCAATGCCTCAGCCAAACATCTACCCAGCCCCAGATCCCAGCCCAGAAGCAGCCACGAGGGCAGGACAGAATCCCTTCTTCTATTAGATACTTCCAGCTTTCAGAGGGCTTCTGTGAGATGGAGAGGTCCTGCCTGTGCTGGTCATCTGCACCCCTCCCTCCTGGCTGCCTCCTCCCAGCCTTTGCAGGGAAGTTGGGCTCACTTAATCCCTCATGGAGTTTATTCAATTATAGAAAACCACAGAAAACCAAGCAGGAAAAAAAAAACAATTAGATGTGGGGTCCAGAGCACCACTGTCCATGGGATGAGTATTTCCTTTTGTTGTGAAGAGGGGCCTGAAAATTTCCACGTGAGTCATCACATAATTTGACTCTCTTGCCTCCCCCTGGTCACCTCTTTTCCAGGCTGATGAGCCCTAAAATCCCATCCCTCCACCTCACACAGCATTTGTCTCCTTCCACATCTTCAGGCAGATGGGCCTCTGTGTCTGTTTCCCTGGAGCAGGGAGCACACTGGCCCTGCTGGCCCAGCAGCAGATGGAGGCATTGGCAGAGCAATGCTTCTCACTGGGGTCTCCCTAATCTGCCCTTTGATGGTGCCTGAGCCCTCAGCTGCTGCTCTGAAAGCTCTGCTTGCAGGGACTTCAGAGCTTCATCTGGGGAAGAGGCCCTATTCCTAGGGGGACACAGCCAGCATCAAGTTTTTCCTGCTATGACAAGTGCTCTGATGCTGTGTTTCATCTGCTGGTTGCCTGCTGAGTCACTAAGCACCAAGCAAGCTTGTCAGCTCTGCAGCATGGACCTGTCCTGTCCCACTGCCTGTGTTGGTGAAGTCTGTCCCTGGGTTGCACACACAGCACCAATACTAGCTCCCATCCTTGGACCTGCTTTGGGTCACTGGCAACTGGCCTCCAAGCCCAGCAGTTGTTCCTGCTACCTTGCATTTACCCAAGGATCACATCCTTCTTCCTTCTAATACACTTTATTAAACTTTCTAGTTTGCCCTGTACATATATCTATATATCTCAATCAGGGGTAACCCTGCTCCTCCTTGGAATTTTTATTGCCCTAGCAAATCTCTCCTCGTTTGTTTGCTCAGGCTCCTTCTGTCTGTGCATTCACCCTGCCAGCATTCACCTTCTTCTCCATCCTCCTACTCTGGATTAGGATGCTCAGACTTCCCCTTCTCTGGCAGAAAAGCCATCAAGGTGTGATCAGACATGGGCAAAGAGTGTCTCCATGGAGAACCAAACTCCATGGGAAAATCACTCCCCAGGCTGCAGCTTGGGAATGCTGCCAAAGCCACAGCTGCACCCTGGTCCACGTGGGAGGGACACAGCTTCTTGAGCCCACCCGCCATACAGGGCATGGCCATACCTGCCTCCCTGCCAGGCCAGCGGCTCTCTCCCTGCTCAACAGAGGGTAGGGGGACAGCAGGGTCCTGTCCCCAGGGTACAGCAGCACAGGGCAGGTCACACAGCTCTTGAGGGATCTAGAGGGCTCTGACCCCTCCAAGAACCACCGTCAGCCCTTTGCTGGACGCTTGGTCCTCCTGAGCCCGTGTGATTTCCTTCCGTTCTCTGCAGCTCTGGCACTGTGCAGTGGAGTATGCCACACCACTGCAGTCCCTCTACGCCATGTCCCAGGACCAGTGTGCTGCCTTCAGCCGGGAGGACCGCCTGGAGCAGGCCAAGCTTTTCTACAGGACGCTGGAGGAGATCCTGAAGGGCTCCAAGGAGTGCAGGGGTACCTACCGGCTCATTGCGTATGAGGGTGAGTGTGGATTGGAAGAGGGCACTAGTGCCCAGCACAGTGACTGTGCTCCCCCAGCCCCCCCAAGTCACGGGAAAGGATGGGAAGGAGCAGCTCCATGTGCTGCTGATGGTCCTGGGAGAAAGGGCTGGGGCCATCAAGCCGGTCCTGGCATGGAGACGGGTGCTGGTGTGCTCAGTGGGATCCCTACGGGCAGGGAAGGAGAAGGCTCGAGGCTCTCGCTTCTGCCTTTCCACGTCACCTCACTTCTGCCGGAGCAGCAGGGCTTGAAAACAGCGTGGTGCTTTCAGCTGAGTGCTGGAATGAACTCTCACTGTTTTCAAGAGGAATTTCAGGGCACTCCCTGATGGGGAGAAGCGTTTCTATCCAGCGAGGCAGCTCCCATCGCAGTAAGCACTTCTGGGAGAACGGCACTCAGGGCCTGTACTTTACTCTCCTTCTGTACTTTGTGTCTTGTGTTCTTTCTTCCAGCACGTTGAAAGTGGGAAACAAGAATCACATGTTGACTTCTGAGGAAACTGTGCACTTTTGGGGACAGCTCCCAGAGACTCTGCTCTGCTCCTTGCCCAGTCTCCTGCCTCGGGCCAGAGCAGTGAAGGTTGGTTTTGTCTTTCTTCATTTCCAGAGCTGGGTGAAGCAGAGAGCCACTCCTTGTCCAGAGAGATCCTCTGGCACCTCTGGCAGCAGTGTCACGAGGAGTACGCCGTGCACGAAGGGGACCAGCCACACCACCCAGTCATGACCCTCTGCTCAGAGGAGCTCAACCTCCAGATAAGTGCGTCAGACCTGCCACAACCTCTGCGAAGTGACTGCTTCTAAAACATCAGTGCTGCCCAGCCCCTCACCACCGCCCTGGGGCTCTGGTCCCCCTTCCCCAAACCCCTTCCTATTGCAGCAATCCCCAACCTCCTGCAGGAACTGCCCATCAAAACCTCCTGTGCATCATGTTTACTGGAAACAGCTGACTCAAACCGCAGTCCTGTGACAAACTTCCCATTTTCTTTGTTATGTGTATCTCCTATATTAATCCATGGATGTTGTGGGTTGGGTTTTGGTTTTGTTTTTTTTTTTTTAATTTTCTTTGGTTTATAACACATAAAGCATTTTCCTCCAGAGTCAGTTGCATTCTCCTGAATCTTGGGCATGATGTGAGCTCTGCCCTTGGACATCCTGTGGTGTTGGACAGAGCTTTGCAAATCCCAGCCATGAGTGTGCACGTGTCTGCTGGGTCAAACACATCCAGCCAGCCCAGCCTGGCTAATCTCATGGCTTCTGCAGGCCCAAGGAACCTGCACAGGACTTGCAGGGTACACTCCAGCCTGACAGACCCACTGTGCAGTCACACCCCAACATCCTCACTTCCACTCAGGACATGGAGGTGGAGGAAGAAGAGGGATCATGACTGGGGAACCCAGGCTTTGAGGAGCAGATGAGGGTTGTTTAGTCTGGAGAAGAGGAGGCTGAGGGGAGACCTTCTCCCTGCCTAGAATGACCTGAGAGGAGGTTGGAGAGAGGTGGGTGATGGTCTCTTCTGCCCGGGGACAGGGGACAAGACAAGGGGAATGGCCTCAAGCTGCACCAGGGCAGGTTCAGATGAGGTGTCAGAAGAAATTCTTCCCCCAAAGATCTGTGGGGGTGTGGGACAGGCTGCCCAGGGAGGGGGTGGAGTCCCCACCCCTGGGTGTATTGAACAGACAGGTAGATGAGGTGCTCAGGGAGCGGACAGGGACAGTTGGACTTGATGATCTTTTCCAATTTAGTCAAGCCTGAGAGTCAGTGTTCCATCCAGGGCAGGGGACCCAGCTGGTCCCTCAGGCAAGGGGGTGCTTCTCACGAGTGACACAGCATGGCCAGAGCTGTGTGACATGGGGCAGAATGGTGGTCCCAGGGCTTGTTGCTTGTCCAAGATCATGGCAGAGCTTTGCTCTGGTGCAGCTTGGCCAGGTCACAGAGCAGGGGCCAGAGCTGTGCACCTGCTGCACTGCACCTCTGTTTCCCTTTTACTAAGAGCTGAAGGGGGATCTAACCAGCCAGTTACACCCTGGGAGGGAAGGGAGGCAGGAGGCAACTTTGTTGCCTTGTTACCTGCTGATAACAAGTTGCAGCACCCCTAAGTGGATGTGTCCCTTTGGTCCCTCCCAACTCCCAGGATTCCAGCAAAAGGACTGAGGTTCCTTGAAATCTCCTATTTGCCCTCAGCCTGAACTTCCAGCACTGTGCTGAGCCCCAGCTGTGACCATGGCTAGCCATGGCCCAGAGGAGGGGACCTGGCCATGCAGCTGAGGATGGTGACAAGATCCAAAGTCCTCAGATGTTACCACCTCTGTGGATACTCCAGCTACCACTTCTGTAAATCTCCAGCTAAGCCAGTCTCCCTGTTGTTAGTTTTCCAATGTGGTTAGGGTCCCTCAAGTCCTGTCTGGACCTGGTGGTCAATGGCCTGGCACCAGGTATGAAATTTCTCTAAGCACAGGCTCAGGCTTCTCACCAGAGCTGTAGCTGCCCAGCCACATCCATGCCTCATGGCTCCTGCCCCAGCACCCAGCGAGCTGCTCCTTCCAGAGGCCCAGCATCCACTGGTGTGAGTGTGCACAGCCTGTGCAAGTGCCATGATGCACTGCAAGCAACACAAAACCAGCCAGGACAGAGACAACTGCAGCTGTTGGGGTCATGACAGGGCAGTGGGTTTCTCTATGGCTCCCAAGCCAAGGTGAAAGTGTTTGTGGCTGACCAGTCTCACCCAGGGCAGATGGAAAGGGCTGGGTGTGCAATGGCTGTGCCCATGCCCCCACTCCTGCCCATGGCTGCCCAGCTCCTTTTACCCTGATACTTATGGGTGCTTGCAGGTCCCATCCCAAAGATGCTGGATGCTTTTTCCTCTGCCCATGGCTCCCAAGGGAATGGTTGTGCTTGGAGGCTCTTGGACAACATGCACCTCCCTCAGCTGGCAATAGCCACAGACCAATGCTTCTCCCTTCACCTTCTGCCCCAGCCAGACTCCCAGTCTGAGAGGGGAGGTGTTTGGGGATAACCCTGACACAAACTAAACAGCCAGGTGTTTGTGTCACCTCCTTCATGTACCTGGTACCTGTGTGCTTGGTGCTCCCAGCAGCTGAGCAGGCAGCTCCCACAGGCAGCACAGTGCAGCAGCAGCCTGATTGTACCACCTCCAAGGGCAGCTCTGCCATGACAGTGCTGCTTCAGCCTTGTCTGCTCCACAGAGCTCTCTGGGCTCCTCTCTGAACCATAGCCACACCACCCTGGGTTCCTCTCTGAGTGGTAGGAAGAAAAACAGGACGTACTATTTTGAGCAGGTGGTTGAAAGCTTGGAGGATTGTGACTTCTTTTGAGAGGAAGGCAGCCCAGGAAACCCTTGTGCTGCAGCCAGCCAAAGGAACCAGCAGCACTGATAAATCCATCAGGCAAACCAAGGTACCAAGAGCCTAGAAATCACTTCCTCAACCACCTCTGGGATTCAACAGGGCCCTGGGACCTGCTCAGGCTCCCAGGCCAGTGGGCATCTTTTCCTCTCATGTGTCCTTCCCCAGTGCAGTGAGGCCCCAGTGATGCCTGTGAGCCCCGTGAGCCCTGCAGGACAGCACTTGCTGGCCCTTATGAGTTGGGACCACTCTCTTGGCCTGGAAGTACAGTCAGTGCTGAGACCTTCTGCCCCCAGTGTGACCCTGAGTAAAGAGGGATCAGCTACAGCTTACTCATCTAAACCCACTCATGAAACAGCTCCAGTTCCTCCTGTCTCTCCCTAGACTTCCTTCCCAGGATAAAACTGCTCTTACCTGGCAGCAGTATAGCACCACAGGTGAATATCAGGGCTCCATCTTTCACACACATGGGAGAACATGGTGGGAGACGCCTCTCCCTGACACCAGTGCACAGGCTTATGGGGGAGATTTGGATGATGTTGGTCCTGCTGGGAGTGGGAATTGGAACCCATTTCAGCATTCACTAAAACCTTAATCTGCAGCCTAATCTCTGGGTACTGCATCTGTGTGAAAGACAAAAATGACAGATGAAAGGGCTGTTAAGGGAGGGTTTGTGACAGCAAAAAGCCATCTCCTCTTGGCCTGCTGACTTGCAGAAGCATCAGGGATCTTTGCTGAGACCTCCAGGATGTGCTGAGTGGCTGGGGAAGGGAGAGCTGTGCTGCTGCAGGCAAGGGATCTCCTGCTCCTGGTTGGAAACACATAGCCCTGGGTGCTGCATCGAGGGGTCTGCCCCTGCAGAGTGGGCAGTGGGATGTGGGTCTTGCTCACCCATTTCCTGTCTCAGAAGCATTCCCAAGGGCACAGTGCAAACACTGTGGGCACCTCCCGAAATGAGAGGTGGATCCACAGCACCAGACCTGAGCTCAGCAACATGGACACAGCCAGAAGCAGCTGCACAAGCAGCAAAACCAGTGAGGCCGCAGTTCCCGAGGGTCTGCACCTTCAAACCCAGTGGGGATCCTCATGGGGAAGCATCTCAATCCTGACTCCCTGCTCCCTTCCCATATGGGGAGCTCCTTATCTTGCTCCTCACATGTCAGTCAGATTGAAGATGGATGATTAGCTCGGCCCATATTAGCAGGAGACGGGTAGAAAGATGGAGACAAGTCCAGAGGAAACCTGACAGTGCAGCCTTGTTCCAGCAGAAACCGTGCTGCCAGCCAAAGGCTCAGCTCCCAACACTGCTCAAGGGCAAAGCCAGGGCCAAGCAAATGGCAAGGTGAAAGCCTTTCCTAGCAGAGTGAATTGCAGGCAGAGCTGAATCAGAGGCAGGAAAATCAAACCTCAGAAGTGGGAGCTTGCTCCCCAAGATGGCAGATGATACTATTATCCTCTTGAGCTCCCCAACAGCACAAATCAAGACAGGTTTTTGTTCCAATCACAGTGTTCCCCATCAGTCCTCACTCAGAGTTGTGTTTTGTGGGGCGAGGTTCTGGTGTAGAGGGGAGGCTGCAGAGGTGGATTCTGCAAGAAGCAGCTGGATGCTTTTTGTAGGCCTGACAGGGTAAATACCAGCTGGATTCAAGGCCACATCTGCTGCTGACCAAGGCTGAGCCCATCAGTGATGGTCATAGTGCTTCTGAGGTTCACATTTAAGAGAAAAAAAAACATCGAGCAGCCACTTTTTGCCACCAGAGAAGGGAGTGAGAAGATGTGAGAAACTCTGCAGACACCAAGATCAGTGAAGAAGTGGGGGAAGAGGCTTTGCTGCAGGGCCCAAAGATTCCCTGCAGCCCATTGAAAAGACCATGGTGGAGTGGGTGTCCCCCCGCAGCCCATGGATGATGATGAGGAGCAGAGACCCCACCTGCAGCCCATGGAAAGGCACCATGGAGCAGATGGAGACATATGGAAGATGATGTGACCCACATTGGAACAAGCCTCTGGCAGGACGTGCAGCCTGTGGGGAGAGATAAAGACAGAGACAGAAAGAGAGAAGCCCACACCACAGCAGGTTTGCTGCAGGAGCTCATGACTCCATGGGTGACAAGGTTGAAGCAGTCTGGGACTGAGAGACATTCTATCAACTCCACAGAAGTGACCCACACTGGAGCAGTTGGTGAAGAGATGAAGCCCCATGGGAAAGGATTCACATTGGAGAAGTCCTCAGAGGACTGTCTGCCATGCGTGGGACCCCACGCTGGAGCAGGGGAAGAGTGTGAGGAATGCCCCCCTTAACTGAGAAGAAAACATCTCATGAGGAACTGACCCAAACCCCATTCCCCATTTCTCCCCACACCATCCTGGGGGGGTGGGGGAGAAATCATGAATAAATTTAACTCTGCAGAGAAGGGAGAGGCAGGGGTGGTGTTTTAAGATCTGTTTGTACTTTTCATTATCTGACTTGGGTTTCTCTCTGTGAGCAGTGTAATAAATAAGTTTTCTTTTCCTTTCTTCTGTGCTGAGTCTGTTTTGCCCATGATCCTGATTGCAGAATGATCTCTCTCTGTCCTTATCTCCACTCCAAAGCCTCTCAATAGTTATTTTCTCCCCTGTCCAGCTGAGAAGGGAGGTGACAGAGCAACTTTGGGGGCATCTGACCTCCAGCCAGGGTCAAACCCCCACACTCAGGACTCCCCAGGTTCTGGGGTGGCTGAAGGTGCCACAGCAGGTGCTGTGTCAAGAGCACATATGCAGCCTGGCCTGCAGCTGGTATGCACCAGGGCACCAGTGGCATCCTCCCCACAGCCCCATGCCCGCATTGCCACTGTGCCCCCTGCCATGAGAGGGCAAAAGCCCCGATGCTCCTGGTCATCACACAGTGCTCAGGCATGGCCTTAACTCAGGAACACCCCATGCTCCAGTGTTGTGGCTGCCAGCGGGATGTAGGAGTATGTGAGGGGCACAGCCAGATCTGGAGCCAAGTGTGCAGGGAATGCCAGGGCCGGGAGAAGGAATATTTTGGGGACGTCCTCAAGCTGATTTCCCTTGAGCACAAGCTGGGGGGACAGGAGCATGGCCCCAAGCCATGAAGAGGTACCTGGCACAGTCCCAGCTGTTGCTCATCCACAGGCAAGGACAGAGCCATGGGAGTGGCTCACAGCTGGGCTCAACACAACAGTGAGAGATGTCTGGCACTACTCTCACCCTACATTTTCCCCAACACCTTAACTGCTCCAGAGCCTAAGGAGCTCTTCTCTACCTTCAGGATGAAGGAGATGTGTTAGGGAGCAGCAGTGCCACCATATCTCAGCAAGGTGAGCTGAGGAGGCCCAACATCCACCACCATCCAGCAACAAGGCAGGTCCAATGTGGAACAGGAAGGTACATTTGTGATTGGGGTGAGCAAGACACAGAGCTAGGCACAGCACAGCTGCTCTCTCTCTCCAGCCAGGGCTGGGGCCATGACTGAGCTCTGATGTACTTCCAGAGCAAGGGCAAGGCCTCTTGAAGCTCTTCCTCACATCCAAGCTGTTCTTCTGTCAGGTTTTGTTAGTGCCATTTGCATGTAAATATGTCTTGTTCATTTGCAACCATGGAGTGGGCAAGGGCAGCAGTCCTTTCAAAGGCCTTCTTTGGTCTTTTCTCCTTATGGGTGACCAAAAATCACTATTTACTGCCAACAGTGACCCATACATCTTGCTCCAACTCTTCTTGGCTGGCTTCAGCAGTGACTTTTTTAAAAATCCTCTTAAACACATCTAGATATCAATTCCTTGCAGCATCACTTCAGAGTTTGGGGGTGCATTGCTATTCCATGCACAAATGACCCTTTTTGTGTCCAGATTTAAGCCTTTGTACTTTCTTTAGCTCCAAGACTGTGCTTAAGTCGCTACTTTGCTCAACATCAGAGTTTATCAAGTCATTTAAATTCATTCAGTTTGTTGATCAAGTTGATCAAGTGCCGTACAAAAGGCCTACTCACATGTCATTACTGGCAGCTTCAGGAATGACAGGTGGCTTAAAAGAAAAGATGGAGCAGTCCTTGCTCTTGGCTCTTATTGACATGGGAATCTGATCCATATGCTGTTTTTTCCCTTCTTCCTGTCTGCACTTGTGGGACCTGGTAAAGAAAATTTCTATCATGCAACTGGATCTTCAGATCATGAATTCTCTCATGCATTGAGATTTCACATTTTTGCTTACATTCCTGATAACTGCTGTCCACTGAAGTCTTGTGTCACCTATAATTGGCTGCTATGTGTCTTTCTAACTGAAGAGACAGAGTCAATTTTGAAGCTTTAGAAACATGATTTCTAATATTAAAATATTTATTTATTTATTATTTTAATATTTGAATATAAAAGTTGGCATTAACAAAACTGATCACCTAGAAGAACCCCAAGTCTCACTCACTGTAAGACTGCTGCTGAAGCAGGATGTATTCTCAGTGTTGTTCCATCTTCCACTTCTGAGTGGAACCTATCCTGACACTAGGGCCTTGAATCCTTTGGGCAGAAACTTTCTCACTGTCAAATATGTTAAAGGTTAAATTACAAAGCCTTGCAAATGCAGGATGCTCCCGTACCTGGGGCAGGAGGGAAGAAGTTTCAGCTAAAAATATTCTTCAGGACCTACTTCTGTTTGTATTCTTAAATTGTATATCCACATCACGTGCAAAGAGTGGGTGAGTCTGGTTAATACCTGCACCAGATCGAGAGCAAAGCACATTTTTACAACCAGTTTGTGCAGGGGTGATTTCTGCGTGCAGCTGAAATCAAACAAGCCATTGGCAAACAGGCCTGTGTGCCAGCCGGGCAGCATTATGTGCTTCAGTGGAGAAAAACTCGCTGCTGCACTGGTGGCGTTGGCCATGGGTACAACCTTCCCCTAGGGAGCAGCCAAGGCAGGCGATGAGCAATGAACGGGGCTGTGCTGCCCTCGAGTGTTGCGTTGCGGCAAAAGCCACATTTCCAACCGCCTGCACTTGCTTTTTGAGTGTCACAGTTGTGCTCCAAGGAAGGTACTCGCATCACACCGATTATTTTAACTTTTCACATAGCAGAAATCCTGCATGGAAGGTTTTTGGAAGGGGCAGAGGAAAATGGCAGGTTTGCTAAGTTCACACCTGTCTGTGTTTGAAGTTTGACATGCTGCAAAGTAAGGAAAGCAGCAGCTTGGTTGTTCAGCTGTCAGCCATGGTTGGACTCTCACATCTCTTGGAGTTAAACCAGCTATTAAATAACTGCCTCTGCTTCAGTGCTTTGTGAAGGATAATAGAGGATGGTCCAAGTTAGACATGATGGACAAACACTCTCCAGATGACCTTGGCTAGGTGTCCAGGGAGAAGGAACTGTAAAACTATTCCCATGAGAACTGACCTTCATGTGAGGAGAGCACAAAGTTCCCATGAGAACTGAACCTTCATGTGCAGGGGAAACCATAACGTTGTGATAGTGCAACAGAGAGACGTTGCTATCCAATCAGTATGGTAAGTCACCCACTGTCAGCCAGTCAGGCTCAGGAGTCCACCAAGGTCTGCTGTATGTGTGGGCTCCATGTGCAGCAACCCAAGCTTGGGCCTGATGCAGGATATAAGGAGGCTGCCTCAGTGGTGGGGGGAGACAGACATCAAGTGTACCTTGAAGCTGCAGGGGATGCCCTGAAGACACTGTGCCCGCCTCCCTTCACCACCCTGATGTGGACCCTTAGCATCCTGCTGCTTGGCAGTGTTGCAAAGATCCCAGGATTGGTAGGACTCTCTTAAAACCCATTATATTCCTTAAAATGGTCTAGTAAGGCTTTATCTGTTACAACTGCTACATGCTTGAACGTGGCTCAGTAAAGGTTTCTCTTAGCACTGCTATATGCTGGACAACAGCTTAGCAAGGCTTAGAACAATTACAGTTGTAATATAATTGCTGCTTTGGTGCAGACTTGTGTTTCTGCCTTGGAATCCTCTTAAAGGACCCCTGTTACTTCAATGGTAACAGTTGCACACCTGCTGCTGCTTCCATGGTCCCTTTCATTTCCTCTTCAGCAGCTCAGTGGAAGCAGTGTAACATACATGGGGAATGTGTAGAGATTGAGACCCACTGACACTCCAGAAGCCTTCACAGGGCTCTTACATGCTGCCTTAGTGCACAGCTTTGACTGAAAATTCACACCTTTACATCCTTCAGACTTTAAATCCTGGTGTACCACCCATGGGGATATCACATATGTAAATCACAACACCGCAATTTTTAATAAAATTGTCACTCAAGCATCTGAAATACACATTTTCTGGAGTTCCTCAGCACTGCTCCTAGTTCTGTACCACCAACTTCCCAAGCTGACAGAGCTGCAGCTTGTATTTCACTGTCACCTTCAACAGATGTGTTAGATGCAGTACAGTCACCAACAGAAAGGGGTGACTCTGGGTTTCACAGAAAAGTGAGTACAGAAATGGAAAAAAACTTAAAGCCCCAAGCAGGGAAGAAGGCTTATTTCTGGGTACCAGTTTAGGGCCCTGCACAGGATCCCTTCTTGTGGCCTTGCTTTACTAACTTGTTATTTGTTTACTAACTTGTGCTTTACTAACCCAGCTGGCCTGTACCAGAAGCCTTGAGGTATCCCTATGGTCATCCACACCTCTGGGTTCAAAGTCATTGTCAGCCTGCAGCCTCTCCTCAGCTCTTCCTTCAGCCACAGGTCTGTAGAATCTGTCACCTCAGCTAATGTAGAAGCTAGGCTGAAACACCATGGCATGACATTTGGAGGCATGAAGTACAAGGCAGAGTAGGGTTGGGGTTTCTATCATGAAAACTTGCAAGGGGCTGGTGCCCAGGGCAGGGAGGGCCAGGCCAAGGGGAATGGCCTTCAGCTACAGGAGGGCAGATGGTGAGGAGCTGGGAGGCAGAAGTCCTTCCTGGGGATGGGGGATGGCCCTGGCACAGGGTGCCTAGAGAAGCTGGGGCTGCCCCTGGATCCCTGGCAGGGTTCAAGGCCAGGCTGGTGGGGCTTTGGGCACCTTGGGCTGGTGGGAGGTATCCCAGACTCTTCAGGAAGGATGGCCGAACAAGGAGAGGTGGTAGGATGGTCTCGTATATCAGGGAGTGTTATGAATTCCTAGAACATAATGAGGGTGACAGTAGGGTTGAGTGTTTACGGGTAAAAATCAAGGGAAGGGCCAACAAGGCAGATATCACAGTGGGAGTCTGTTATAGGCCTCCCAATCAGGATGAGGAAGCAGACAAAACATTCTGTGAACAGCTGGGAGAAGTCTCAAAATCCCAAGCCCTTGTCCTTGAAGGGGACTTTAACGTGACAGCTATCTGCTGGGAATAACAGAGACAGAACAGTCTAGGAGGTTCCTGTGGTGTGTTGAGGATAACTTCCTGACACAGCTGGTAAGGGAGCTGCCAAGGGAAGGAGCTCTGCTGGGCCTGTTGTTTTTAAACAGAGAAGGGTTGGTGGGGGATGTGACCATTGGAGGTCTCCTTGAGCACAGTGACCATGAAATGNCTTGTCCTTGAAGGGGACTTTAACGTGACAGCTATCTGCTGGGAATAACAGAGACAGAACAGTCTAGGAGGTTCCTGTGGTGTGTTGAGGATAACTTCCTGACACAGCTGGTAAGGGAGCTGCCAAGGGAAGGAGCTCTGCTGGGCCTGTTGTTTTTAAACAGAGAAGGGTTGGTGGGGGATGTGACCATTGGAGGTCTCCTTGAGCACAGTGACCATGAAATGGTAGAGTTTTCCATTCTGGGAGAAGCAAGGAGGACAGTCAGCAGAACCACTACACTGGACTTCAGGAGGGCAGAGTTTGTTCTCTTCAGGGGCCAGGTTGACAAAGTCCTTGGGAGGCAGTCCTCAAAGGCAGAGGAGTCCAGGGAGCCTGGATGTTTTTTCAAGAAAATAGTCTTAAAGGCACAGGAGCAGTCTGGCCTCATGTGCAGGAAGAAAAGCCATTGGGAGAAAGAGAAGCCTGGCTGAGCAGAAAGCTGCAGCTGCAACTTGGGGAGAAAAAGAGGANACTGGACTTCAGGAGGGCAGAGTTTGTTCTCTTCAGGGGCCAGGTTGACAAAGTCCTTGGGAGGCAGTCCTCAAAGGCAGAGGAGTCCAGGGAGCCTGGATGTTTTTTCAAGAAAATAGTCTTAAAGGCACAGGAGCAGTCTGGCTTCATGTGCGGGAAGAAAAGCCATTGGGAGAAAGAGAAGCCTGGCTGAGCAGAAAGCTGCAGCTGCAACTTGGGGAGAAAAAGAGGATTTACCGCCTTTGGAAGAAGGGAAAGCCACTCATGAAGGTTACAAGGAAGTAGTGAGGCTATGCAGAGAAAAAATTAGAAGTGCAAAAGTACAACTAGAACTTAACCTGGCCTCTAATACTAAGGACAACAACAAAAAAACCCCACATTTCTGTAAATACATTAGTAAGGAAAAGAGGACTAAGGACAACACCTGTCCTTTAGTTGATGTGGCCGGTAACATAGTGACAAAGGATAAGGAAAAGGCTGAGATGCCCCAGTCTTTAACAGTAAGGACAGTTGTTCCCTGAGTACCCAGTCCCCTGAGACAGAAGACAGGGATGGGGAGCATAATGCAGCCCCTGGGATCCAAGGGGAAATGGTGAGGGAGCCATTTCAGCACCTAGATGTTTGCAGGTCTATGGGGCCAGATGAGATCCAACTGAGGGAGCTGGTGGAAGTGCTTACCAGGCCACTTACCATCATCTGTGAGCAATCATGGCAACTGGGGAGGTCCCAGTGGCCTGGAGATTAGCAAATGTGACACCCATCCTCAAGAAGGGCCAGAAGGAGGACCTGGGAAACTATAGTCCTGTCAGTCAGGCCTCAGTGCCTGGGAAGATTATGGAGCAAATCATCCTGAGCATCATTATGAGGCATATGCAGGAAAAACAAACGATCAGGCCCAGTCAGCACAGGTTCACGATCTCCTTTGATAAGATGATGCACTTAGTGGATGAGGGTAAAGCTGTGGATGTTGTATACCTGGATTTTAGCAAAGTTTTTGACAGTGTTTCCCACGGGATTCTAATAGAGAAACTAGCTGCTCTTGGCTTGGACAGCTGTACTCTTGGCTGAGTAAAGAATGGTCCAGAGAGTGGTGGTGAATGGAGTTAAATCCAGTTGGCAGCCAGTCACGTGGTGTTCCTCGGGCCTCTGTGGTAGGCCCAGTCTCTTTAATAGCTTTATTAATGACCTGGATGAGAGGATCAATAAGTTTGAAGATGACACCAATTTAGGCAGGAGTGTTGATCTGCTTGAGGGCAGGAAGACCCTACAGAGGGACCTGGAAAGGCTGGATCAATGGGCCAAGGCCAATGGCATGATGTTCAAAAAAAGCCAAGTGGCAGGGCTTGCATTTGGGTCGTAACAACCCCAAGCAGTGCTACAGGCTTAGGACAGCGTGGCTGGAAAGCTGCCTGGCAGAGAAGGCCCTGGGGATGTTGATTGACAGCTGGCTGGACAGAAGCCAGCAGCGTGCCAGGGGGTGAGGCAAGAAGGTCAACAGCATCCTGGCCTGTATTAAGAACAGTGTGGTGAGTAGGACTAGGAAAGTCATTGTCCCCCTGTACTCAGTGCTGGTGATGTCCCACCTGGAGTACTGCGTTCAGTTTCTGCCCCTCGCTACAGAAAAGACATTGCGGTGCTGGAGTGTGTCCAGGGAAGGGCAACCAGGCTGGTGAGGGTACTGGAGAATAAATCCTATGAGAAGTGGCTGATGGAACTGGGGTTGTTTAGTCTGGAGAAGAGGAGGTTGAGGGGAGACCTAACTGCTCTCTACAACTACCTGAAAGGAGGATGTGGAGTGCTGGGGAGTGACCTTTTTTTCTTAGTGACTGAACAAGAGGAAATGGTGTCAAGTTATGCTTGCAGATGCCAGTGCCAGAGGCCATGACAAAATTAATGAGGAAAGAACAAAAACGACTCCCTAAAATGATCACCTTGAAGTTACTATCTAAGCCTAGATGTGGCAGTTCTCTCCATGGGGTCATGTAATTGTTAGCAGAACAGCCACCTTGGACTGCTGTAGGGAAGACTTTGGACTGTTTAGAAGCCTGCTTGATAAGGTTCCATGGGAGACAGCCCTTGAGGGCAAAGGAGACCAAGACGCCTGGATGCTCTTCAAGAAGGAACTCCTGGCAGCACAAGAACAGGCTGTCCTGTGCCAGAAAAGAAGAAAACCAGCTTGGCTGTGTGGCCAGATCTGGGTGGACATCAGAAAGAAGAGGAAAGTCTATGAGCTTTGGAAGAAGGGGCAGGTGTCTTGGGAAGACTACAGGGAGGAAGGATGCCTTCACCATCTCCACCTCTTCTGTGCACTCCTCACATCTGCCACTCTCCTCCAACATAAACACACAGCCAGTACCAGGACGTGTCCGCCCTGCTGGGCTGGGACACCAGAGCTCTGCCTGGGTAGGGAGAGAAGGCAGGCGAGGAAGGAGGAGTGGCAGCCACTCTGACACTGCAGCCAACCCCAGCACCCTGTGGGGCAGCGACAGGAGGGCTCCCGGATACTGAGCTCCACCACGGCCTAGCAAGCGGCTCGGCCTGCCAGCCGGCTGGGCTGGGCTTGGCAGGGAACGCCCGCTGCGCTGCCCAGGCCGAGCACCCTGCCGGCCCTCGGCCGCCGGCAGCGCCCAGAGCCCCCGAGCAGGGAGGAGCTCGCCCGACGGGCCGCAGCCTGTGCTGGGGCTCGGGCAGCGCCTGCGCGGTAGGCGGGGCCTGCGCTAAGATGGCGGACGACAAGGTGAGCGGCGTGGTGCGGCGGGCCGGGCCGGGCAGGGCAGCGCCGGGCGGGGCGGAGTGGGGTGTGGGAGGAGAGCCCCGGGCTGGCTCCCCGTTCCCGGACATCAGCCCGCTTGGCTTCCTCTAGGACCCGCTGCCTAAACTGAAGGACCTCGCCTTCCTGAAGGACCAGCTGGAGAGCCTGCAGCGCAGGGTGGAGGATGAGGTGCACGTTGGCGTGGGGCAGGTAAGCCGCTTCCCCGGGCCGTGCGGGCGGCCTGCGCGCCTCGGGGCGGGCCGGCTGCCCCTTCTGAGGGGCCTTCGTAACTACCAGCAAGCCCCGGGGGTGTCGGGCCCCGTGTGCCCCACACGAGCCTGGCCTGCATGGTGGACTCACTCTCGGCTCTTCTCCGCAGGACGGCTCTCTGCTGGCATCGCCCTTTCTCAAAGGCTTCCTGGCAGGCTACCTGGTAGCCAAACTTCGCTTCTCGGCCGTCCTGGGATTCATGGTTGGGACCTGCACGGGGATATATGCTGCTCAGAACTATGCTCTCCCCAACGTCGAAAAGGCAGTCCGGGACTATTTCAGTTCCTTGAAAAAAGGTCGGGACTAGCAAGGAGCCCTTTGGCAGCGGTGACTGTATGAACTGTACTCCTAGCTAGTAGGTGCAGAAGATTCTTAGGGCTTTCAGAGGCACATCACATACACTGCTCCTTTCCCCTGGAATCCCCTGCATCATTGGGTCTGGTTATGGGGTATTTATTAGAGCATCGTGACAGCGGTGGTTGCTGCACTAACCCACAGTAGTTTGGAAGCGTTGTCAGCCAATATTTTGCCAGCTGCCTTTTCCCCTCACCTGATACCCCTGCAGACTGAAAGGCTTGTCATCACGCTCGCCCCCTCCACGGCCTTCCACCCAGCACACGGGTTGTCCTGCGAACACGCTTTGTGTGGCTTCTTGGGGAGGCTTATAGTTCTCTTCCACCGAAAGACAAAAAGTCCTTTTTCAGTGCATCTGAAATGTAGCAGGTAGCATATTTTAATCAGGCTCATTAAATTCATGCTATTTGGTCTCTTCTTGAATATTCTAGGGTGAGAGTCTGGCCTCTCTGCGCTGATAGCAGCTCACCTTTGCTGGCTACCACCTGAAAATGGTGCTGTTTGGTAATGCTGCTGGCTCTGCAAACCGGGTGCTCCAGAGAGTGCTGTGGGGACTGATGCTGGTCCTGTCCGTAGCCATATACGGCTCTCATGCTCCCCTCCTCACCCTGTGCAAGGTGGACGGGAGGATCCCCTTCAGCTCCGCGTCTGTTGTGGTTCTTGTTGAGCTGACAAAGCTCGTGATTTCCCTGCTCTTCCTGCTGACCTGGGACTGGGAGCTGCTGGGAGTCGCCATGTCATGGCGCAACGTTGTCCCCTTCGCCCTCTCTGCCTTGCTCTATGCTGCCAACAACAACCTGGTGGTTCACATGCAGCTCTTCATGGATCCCAGCACCTACCAGGTCTTGAGTAACTTGAAGATCGTCAGCACCGCGCTCCTCTACAGCCTCTTCCTGCACCAGAGACTCAGCATGCGCAGATGGGTGGCTCTCTTTCTGCTGGTGGCTGCTGGGGTGAGCTACAGCTGTGGTGGCCTGCAGGACCCTGGCAGCCCCTCCAAGATGCAGCTGCACATCACACTGCTGGGCTTGTTGCTGATGTCTGTGTACTGCCTGATATCAGGCTTGTCTGCTGTCTACACAGAAGCCATTCTGAAAACCCAGGCGCTGCCTCTCAGCCTTCAGAACCTCTTCCTTTACTTCTTCGGGGTCCTGCTCAATTTGACTGGCTACTTCTGGAGCAGTGCAGAGGGCAGTTTCTTGGAGGGTTTTTCTTTCTGGGTGCTGGTGATTGTGATCAGCCAGGCCTTGAATGGCTTGATCATGTCTGTGGTCATGAAGCACAGCAGTAACATCACCAGGCTCTTTGTGATCTCCTGCTCTATTCTGGTCAACGCCCTCCTGTCTGTCACCCTCTTCAACCTGCAGCTCACCCTTTTCTTCTTCGTTGCAGTCTTGTGCATCGGCCTCGCTGTTCACTTGTACTACGGGGTCACGTAGCTGCTGCCTTCCAGCCCTGTGTGTGCCAGGGCGCTTGGTTGTTCCTCAGGGGTGTTCAGTGCTTCTGCTGGGCTGGTGTAAAAAGCTCTGGCTGTTGGCCTCCCTATCCTGTTTTCAGGGAGCTCTTACTGGTGGGTACATGAGAAATGCTGGGGGTAAGAGCACCCTGTTACTGAGGGGAGGCTGGGCCCTGCTGCAGCCCAGCAGGACTCCGTGCAGCCAGGTGGGTCCTGACCTCCTTGTTCATGGGGTGTATCATATTCTGAAGCTGCTTCCCCCATCTTCCCCACACCAAAGAGCACACTCATTTCCCTGTGCCTGTCTGTGCCCTCCCAGTGGTTAGCTCTGCTGTGCTACGGGCTCTGTGCAGGGGCAGCCCTGCCACATGATTGCTGCCAGGCCAGCGTTTGGTCTGATGTGATTTGACTCCAGTGGAGGGTGCTTGCCCATGGCAGGAGGCCATGTCCACCTGGCATGCCCAGCTGATACCCAACCCTTGGCCTGCTGGCTTGTGACCCCTCTGAGGTGGGGAAGAGGGTTTCTTCTTCAGCATCTGGGGAGCCTCAGGCCATGGCCAGGGGTGTATGCCCCAGTTCTGTGCACTCAGCGCAGCCCTTGCCCCAGCCCCTGGCTGGAGGGCATGGTGTCACTGCTCTGTATGGTGCAGATATGGAATTGGGGTGGGGGACTGTTTCACTGGCTCTCCAAAAGGGAGAGAGCACCCAAATTTGTACCAGTGCTGTGGCTAGTGAGTCCCTGGCAGGGACAAGTCACCACTGGCTCCAGGCAGTGTTATTAAAGCTGAAGTTGAGCAGTGTGTGTGTTTGTCCTCCCTGTGAGAAGGCAGCTGTTTCACTTGGCTGAGGTTTGGGGGCCAGGGGCTTGTACAGGCATGACAGTGTGCACCAGTGAAAGGGCACCTGCTTTATTGCATGTGGCAGCAGCCTGGGTGTCACCAGCCCTCCTGCCATGCTTGATCTGCTGCTGCTGCAGGGCTGGGCTTGAGTCTGTGCTCCTGCAGGCACTTGCTCAGCAGAGAGCAGGATTTTCCCTGGGGGGACAGCAAGCACCTCTCCCAGGGCCAGGTTTCCACAAGAAGCAGCTCTCAGCAGGCAGAGCAGGGGACCCAGCCCCGTGCCTGTTTAAGGTGGGCCTCCTGGGGTGCCAGTGCCCTCAGCACAGGGGTGCTGGCTCAGGGTGGCATAGTCTGAGCCCAGCTGTCCAGCTTCTGCAGCTCCTGGTTGTGCATGGTGAGCTCCACAGAGTCCTGGAGCACCTCCTGCAGCAACACAGTGTGTTGGTGGTGCAGTACATCCCCCTGCTCTTCTGCCAGGTCCTGAAGCACCTTGCAGAACAGTTGGTGCAGCCCTGGCAGCCTGTGGTGTGTACCCATCTCCCCCTCCCTGCCTGCCTGCAGCAGGTGCTGCCTGCAGCTCTGCCTCTCCTGCCACTGCTCTGTAGCAAGGCCTCTGCATCCCTCTATGCTGTCCCCAGGACTGGGCTTGTATGGCCACCTCCTGTTGTCAGCAACCTGTGTCCTGCTCCAGGGAACAGGGATGAGGACAGGACAGTTCTGGAGTGTCCTGTTCCCTGAAGCTGCCCCAGCCCAGAAGAGCAGAGCCAGGGCAGACAGAGTGCCTGGAGCCTCTGCTGGTGGGCTCTTGTGATGGGAGCCTGTGGTGATGGGAGCTAGCTTGGACAGCCTGGGGACTTGGTGCTGCCAGTGCAGGGCACTGCAGGCCCAGGATGCTGCCACCACTCAGGCACCAGCCAGGGACCCCGTGGGCTCCTGCTCACCATGTCACCTGCGGTCAGTGACCAGAGCTCTGGTGTTTTGCTGAGCAAGGGCAGCTCTGGCAAGCCATGACCTCTCTGGCTGCTCTCACTGCACCCATTCTGGTAGTGATGAGAACTGGATATTACTGGATGTACTGGTAATAATAAGAATTGGAACTTCTCACCCATTGTGGTAATAAGAACCAGAAGATCTCACCCCCACCCAGTGGTGAGCTCGGCATGCTCTCTGGAGCACCTGTCCACCAACACAGTGTGGGGAACAAACAGGAGGAGTTAGAAGTCTGTGTGCAGTCAAAGGGGTTTCATAGAGTGGAAATCACAGAGGGGACACTTCACACAACTGGAAGGTGGCCACGAGCTGTGTCCTTTCTAGGAAAGACAGGCCAACATGGAGAGGAGGTGGACTGGCTCTCCAGGTGAAAGAGCAGCTCAAATGTCTTGAGTTGTGTTCAGGAGCGGACGAGAAACAAGTCTGTGGGTGAGAATTAAAGGACAGGGTGACATGGGGGATACTGTTGTGGGTGTCTATGACAAGCCTCCTGATCAAGAGGAGGAAGTTGATGAGATGTTCTACAGGCAGCTGAGAGCAGTCTCACAATCCCAGGCCCTGGTTCTCGGGGGGATTTTAACTGCCCAGGTATTGGCTGGAATTCCAACACAGCCAGACACTGGCAGTCCAGGAGGCTCCTCCAGTGCATCCATGACAACTTCCTGATCCAAAAGGTGAATGAACCCACTAGCAGAGGAGCACTGCTGGGTCTTGTTCTTGCCAACAAGGAAGGACTGGTTGAAGCACTGAAAGTTGACAGTAGACTTGGCTGCAGCGACCATGAGATGGTGGAGTTCAGGATCTTATGTGGCAGGAGGAGAACCTCTAGTAGGACCACAACCTTGGACTTTGGCAGGGCTGACTTTGGCCTCTTCAAGCAGTTACTGGGGGAAACCCCATGGGAAAAGGTATTGGAAAGAAAAGGAGCTCAAGAACATTGGTCCATATTCAAGGACCGGTTCTTACAAGCTCAGGCTTGTCAGAGCATCCCAGTGGGAAAAAAATCAAGAAGGGGAGGAGAGAGGAGACCTGCATGGATAAACAGGGGACTGCTGGGTATACTTAAGTGGGAGAGTCTACAGGTCATAGAAAGAGGGAATGGCTACATGGGAGGAATACAGGAATATTGCCCAAGATTTTAGGGTGGCAACCAGGAAAGCTAAGGACTCCTAGTTCAACTAAGGAGTTGAACCTTGCAAGGGAGGTTAAGGATATCAGGAAGGGTTTCTTCAAATATGTAGTGGACAAAACTAACATCAGAGGCAGTGTGGGTCCACAGATGAATGAGGAAGGTGCCCTGGTGACTGAGGACAGGAAGAAGGCAGTTACTGAATGCCTTCTGTGCCTCTGTCTACACTGTTGG
>VXBZ01002750.1:0-16777 GCA_013399135.1 Heliornis fulica
CACAGGAAGACCCATTGGGGAGCGCAGAGGCTTTATGTAAATACCTGAACCGATATATGGTTGCCCAAAACCTATATACTATTATCACCCAAGTGACACAACAGTGTGAGGTATGTCTACAAAACAATCCATGACCTAGTTCAAGAATCCAATTGGGATGTATAGGAAAGGGAAATTACCCTGGGCAGCAATGGCAAATTGATTTTTCAGAACTACCCAGAAAAGGGGGTTTTCGATATTTATTAGAGTTAACCAATACCTTTTCAGGTTGGCCAGAAGCATTCCCCTGTCAAACAAACAAAGCAAGGGAAGTCACTAAAGCATTGTTGCATGATATAATACCAAGGTTTGGGGTTCCCAAAATAATATCCTCTGATAGGGGTCCACACTTTGTTGCAAAAATATCCAATAAATAAGCCATCTGTTAGGAATCGATTGGCAGCTACACACCCCATATAGACCATAAGCAAGTGGTCAAGTGGAGAAAATGAATCAGTTTATAAAATTGTTAATAGTAACATTAGGCCAAGAAGCAGTGCTGCCATAGCCCCAGGCACTACCACTGGAACTTCTGAGAAATAGAACTAAACCTGGAATGAAGGAAGGATTAAGCCCCTTTGAGATTTTATATGGAAGACCATACATTGTACAAGCAGGGACCTCACTCCAGGTAGGGGAAGAGGTCAAAATCAAGTATGTAGTAGGGTTACAAAAACAATTATGAGAAATAGTGAGATTGGTTCTCGGAACCAGAGCCCGACGACTTGATGGGCCAGTTTATAATATTATGCCAGGTGATTATGTGTACATCAGGTCTCTTTCAGATTCGCCTTTGGAGGCAAGGTGGGAGGGACTTTTTCTAAGTACTGATCACTACTCATACAGCTGTCAAAATTAAGGAAAGTACAACCTGGATACATCACACCAGTATAAAGAAAGCACCAAAAACAGTGACGGGAGGTAGCTTCTGCTGGACCCTTGAAGCTGCATATTCGCCAAAAGGATGGATTTTAATCATATGTAATGGGATTATGCATAAGGGGAGGGGTTACTCGGGATCACAATTTGTATGTGAAAATAACAGAATCATTAGCAAACAATTATAACCTTACAAACTGGCACAGGCATGCCGTTATTTGGGGTGATGTCCATGGATTTTAACAGAATATAGAAAGTGTATATACCAAGTATACAAAGTATATATCAAACTCTTGAGAGCAACAGTATCAGAACAAAAGAATTTGCAAAGGTTAAAGAAAAAGGGGGAATTGATGTAGACAGGAACTAGTTTTAGTAGACACAGTCTACATTAGTCTGACATGTTTAGAATTTTTAGTTTCAGCAGGTTTAGCTAAAAGACTAGACAATAGTAGGGAAAAACAAATTATTATCTAATAGATGTCTTTTAACAAAAGAGCCTCACCTAGTAACAGGGATGAGATAACAGAGGCTGCTAGAAAAGATAAGCAAGGATATGGGGCAGTTTGAGAAGACAACAGTTGCTGACTTACCGCAATTTGGCACTCCACACCAAAGGTGAAGAGTGCATCTTGAAGAAGACTACGAGCCTTCCTCCCAAAGACCCCAGCCCACGATCACCAGGCGGCAATGCGCAGGCGCTGGGGGAGGAGACTTATGTTAATGAGCTCTCGAAACTGTTTTAAATAACTCTTAGAACTGTTTTAAATAACTCTTGGAACTCTTTAGAATAAGCCAACTTTTTCTCAGGAAACCTTATGTATGTGGATAAGTTTGTGTAATAAATTGCTGGCTGTTTTGGTGAAACAGCGTGCAAGCTAGGAGGCGCTAGCCCCCTTGCACCCGGCATCGTAATAAACATACCTGGTTTATAACCTTTCACGGGTTGTGAAGTAAGATTCAAGTCTTTCTGCAAGTCACTGCAGAAAGCTGTCTCTGGAAATTAAACAGCTTACGGTGTAAAAAAAGCTTCCAAACAAATAAAACAATGAACATGAAGACTACTTCCATAATTTGAGAGCATAATAGTGAGACCAAGTACCACTGAATGTGGAGGTGATCTGAAGGTTTTAAATAAATTTCAATTGCAAAGATACAATTTTTGTGAATAAACACAAACCATGACTCAGTAACAGCCCAGGAGTTTATAAAGTGCAAAGAAAGTGAGAGATCCAAAATGTCTAAAAAGCTACATCACTTTAAATATTTTCGCACAACCATGTATCTGGCCTGAAGTTGAGAAACAGAGACCAACTTTACTGCTCAGCAAAAGACATAAAGAAAATCAGTGTGATCCCACAGTCTAACAACTAAAACTAGGACAGTTTCATGGCTGTGTCTGTTCTTGTGTTATTATGTTAAATAGCATTTTCAAAGCAAAGAGGCCTGGGTAGAAAACAGTAAGCAACTCCACGCATTTGAGGAATCCCTTTCTGGAAACACATTCTTCATTAACGAAGAAATGACATGAGGGACTGCAAACGTGTTATGTCCCACGTGAACCAACACAATTGCAAATGAATTGAATTACAGGTTCACACAAAACTGAAGCCTTACAGCTTTGAAAAAGTCTCTCCAGGTGCACACTGTTCTTCTGAGATTCATCAGGCCAAGTTGTGTGACAAAGAACATTTCACTTAATTTTCCATGAGAAATGATGCCATTAACAATTGAATCTCTACAAGTTCCCTGGTCTCACTTGTTACTCAAATTTATCTGGGACTCCAGGGTGTTGTGAATGAAACCCGTATGCCCAGCTCCCACTACTGTTGGCAGAAATCATCTCACCCATCAGCAGAAGTAGATTTCCCCTTCAAACCCCATTTTTTAGGTAAAAGCTGAGTTCTACCTAGGATCTTCGGCTGTATGGAGGACTCAGGCATCCTATGCCAGTCCTTAATTCCCATCTCTCTCCCCATGTAGCTACTCACTCCCTTGTCATGCCCGCTGTCCCGCAAATCTCATCCCCGTGCCCTTTTCAGACCACCAACACAGTATTGTCTTGGTGCCTTTTTGTGGTTCTCTCCATGGTGACCACCTGGGATGCTCTTTTCTAAACTTCTTATTCCTGAAAAGCTGGCAGAACAGAAGGCAGATCAGGGTTTGAGTCCCTGTGAAATGCCAAAATAGGACTGCAGTCTGTCTTAGCTGACAGAAGGAAAATGAAGAAGGAATAACTTGGTTTGAAACAAATTTGTGATTGCTTTTAACTTGATTGAATCAAGTTATCTCTTACAATGAGAAACTTGAAACAGATTGCAGAAGGCAAATTATTAGAGACTCAGAGCAAACTGTGTGTTTGAAAAGTGAACTTCGTGAACTTACAGCTCTGTCACATATACTGTGCTCAGCAAACAAAGGGAGATTTTACTTCTAAAGCTTTAATGTACACAAGTTGATGGGATGAAGTGTCTCCAGTGTTTTCTCTCATTGCCTACCTGTAATAGCTCTCCTTGTCATATCTAAGCTCTTTGCAGAAATGTAAGCCATTAACTGCACAACATTCCTGTGGGAGCAGGGAGGATTAGCTGCTCCCAATTTGATAGACATGGAAAATTAAGCACAAAGAGTAAATGCCCTTCCCAAAGGGTACTCTGAAATTCAGGTCCTCATAATGAATGAGAAATTAGGAAACTACAGTCTGGACCTGAAAGTCTCTTCCAGTATCACACAATGAGCCTTTAGAAGCTCAGGAACCAATTTGGGAAATCTTAAGGACAGGCTGTGTTCTTAATTAAAATCTTCCCATCCCTAAGGAAACTCACACCTCTAAGGATTTCTTAGTAACTACTCTTCTCCTTTTATACTTTTGAACTCATATCACACTCCTCCTCTGCCTGCATTTCCTTCTTTCTATCGGCAGGTATGGAAGTGGAGATAAAATAGCTTATGTTTCTGCTGAGATGAGGGAGAAAGTTGTTGGAAGAAGATTTCCTGCCTATCACCTGAGTGAGGAGTCCTCTCTGCTTTAATAACAGTAGACTAAAATTTACAGAAGTCACAAAGTCTTTAACCACGAGGTGAGGCATGCCAGAACCATTTCACACAGCTTTCACCACAAGGATTTTAACTGTTCATCAGAGAAAGCCCAGACAAGTCTGTGGAGAGATGTCAGTATCTAACTTCCTCTCTCATTCACCTTCAGTATGACTCACTATATTACCATAAATCGTGCCCTCCATTTCATGTTATAAAAGCATGCAGGAAAAGTATGTCTTAATCCAGCAAGAAATGTTGAGCTTAACAGCTTCATTCCCCTATAGTTATCAGTCTGGCATAGCTCTGCTGTTTGAGTTATTTAAAAATGAGAATGGAAGAATGGGATACAACAACTGTTTTACACTGAAGTTAATGTATTTTGTCTCTCGAACAAAAATAAGGCTTAGATATAATACAGTTGATAAATACTACAGTCATAAAAGTAAATGTCATTTTCAAGATAGGAAAAGTTAGATACAGTGGAAAAAGGAGAAAAGGAAAAGAGCCATTATCAGAATGTTCTAAAGACATGAAAAGAAAAAAACAACCCAGACTCTCTGGAAAGAAATTATATCCTGGATTCAAATAGGCTTTGTTCTCATTATCTTGAACCTTTCATCTTCTATTAGACTTCAACAAAGTGAAAGAAGAGTTTGAATGAACCTTTTAAATCAAAGTGATAACCTTTTACATCCACTTGGAATAGCTGTGAACACCTGCTAAATTACTGCAGACACTACTTTATTATTGCCACAAAGAAAATCAGAGCAGTTTGCTGCATACGCAAATCAATTCAGCAATTATATTAGGAAATGAAATCCTGTTGTTTTCATAAATTTCCATGCATATTAAAGCACTGGTTTCATTGCTTTCTAGACATTTCTAGGAGACATAAAAATAAGAGATAACTCAGGCAGTTTTCCCATTGTTCTTGAAGTGAATTACAGTGCAATTTAGTAAGTTAAACAACAACAACAACAAAAACAACCCGGAAGTGCTGGAGTGCTGTGGAAGTCCTCACAGGTCATGACTGAGCTAGAAAACTGAATTGCTAAACCTCTTTCAGATGACCAAGCCTTTACAGAGTGACCTTAAGTACATGTGCTCTCTCAAATCCCCATGACTTTCCAAGACATAAGGGGCTATAGCAGCCATAACCATGTCAGCATCCCACCAGCTGTACCGGGTACTGTCAACTGCTGCTGCTGCAGCTACTGCTAGTGAGTGACTGAAACCTGCCTCAGGCTCTCACACATGTATATTAGCAGCACTGCATGATGACAGGATTGCTCATGCAGTGACTCCTAAAATACAGCAGAAAATTGCAGTCTGTTCTGTCCTTCCCTATGTGCACTATCCGTCATGGATTGATGCCACCTGTAGATTTAATAAACATATTATCTTTCATCATATGGTCCATTAGAGAAAATATTAAATAGTACCAGATACAAGGTAAGTCAAGACAGGCCACTGCTGCTCTGTATTTTACACTGTACCACTGAAAATTACTTCGTAAGTAGTTCTGCGCCTATGTAACTGAAGCTTCTTTCAAGCCATGGCTCCCTAGGCTCCTGAGAAGGTGTATGACACCCACCACCTGTTTTCAGTCCACAGGGGCTACAGATGACTCCAGATTCTGTGTATGGCACATGGGATTTACTTATCTTTTGTTGCTGTAGCACTGTGTGTGTCCTACCAGTACTCTATTCCTGAATAGAGTTTAAAAGCCCTGCCAAAGTGCTTGTCTGACCTTACATCCTCTTCCATGGACTGGCATTTCCTGATATTCCAGAGTAACTTCTTTTATATTTCTGAAATTTTCACTATTGAAAACCTGTTGAGTGAAAGCCTTGGAAACTCACTTTTCAAGCTTCATGTTCAGAGGGTGTCTGTATTGCCGTGCCACCTGTGAGTACACAAGGATGCAAAGTACACGTGGTGCAAAGAATTAATCCTGTATCACATGTACATCCATATTTGTTGTCCAACCCTCTTCTCCTTGCACCTACATTTCCAGGCAAAAGAAGTCCTGGTAAACAGGTCAGAAGGATGTTAAAATAAGCTCTACCAGTTCCTTGACCTAGAAAATTAGAGGGCTAGGATCCCACAGGGCTTCCTAGCAGATGAGTCTAGATGCAACCTAGGAGAATATACCACAGATTAAACCCTACTGTGTTGGTTGTGCACAAGCACAGAATAAAAAATATAATCTTTTCCCCAGCTGTGTCTAAACATTCTTCCATTACTGTATTCTATAACACACTGGTAGGAGAAAAAGCTTTACATCTATAGCCTTCTTTTCTTGCTGTAACAAAATCACAGCTTTGGTTTAATGTTTTTCTGCTACTGGAAGTTTTTTCAACTCAGAGCCTGTAACTCAAGGCTTAGTGCCAATTTTTTTTCGCTTTCTGAAAGCACATCGTCTGTAAGACAACTGGCAGACATCCCTCAGGATGAAAACTGCCACAAGTGGTCTGATCTGCTCCAAACCTTTTCCTGCAAGTCATTTATTTCAGACAATTCACTTTTCATCTCTTCTAAAGCAGAGGCAGTCTCTGCATTTAAGGGTCAGCCAAAATAAAGTTAAATTGGTTTTTTCGGCATTTATTGCTGTGTAATATAGCAGACAAATGACTCCACTAGTGTCTATTGGAAGTGAATGCCCTTAAGATACCTATGCATGTGTGTGTAAGGACCCTAAAGGCAACAGTGAAGCTGCATGGGCATCACGGGCCAACTATGGAAAGGAGGGCAATGAATAGATTAAAAAAGTGTGGAAAGGGAATTAAACCTCAGCTTGAACAAAGAGATTTTCTGTAGTAATCAGAACAGACACAGAGCTATCTGGCAGAAACTGGGGCTTTTTTTTTGTGTTAGGTTTGGGTTTTTTTTTTCCTGGAATCTTTATGAATCAAAACTTTGCTGTATGGAAGGAGGTGAGGTGCAACTTCCACTAGGAAGGTCCCAGAGTCTAGGCTTGTGTCCTCACTCAGATAGACATGGCTGGACACACTGAGATCACCATGAGGCATCTGCAGCTAGAAGCTGTATGAAGTCATTAGACAGGGGTCACAGAAGTCCTCTTGCTGTAGTGTGTCTTGGAGCTGAGGTAGCACCGGTGCATTGCAGATGTACCACTTAAACTAACTTGCACAGTCAGGACTTTTTGTCTTATTGCAGAACAGAGAACTCAAATGGAAGTCTGAAAGCCCAGGTTCAAGATGTTTCAAGTTATCACTTATTTCCTCTGTCACATCTGCTCTAATGTTTAAAGATTATTTTGTGTGCTGGGACCCAACGGAAGACTGACCACAGCCTGGAGTTTAGGATGTTTATAAGAGTCCTGGGAATCAACCTAAAACCCTGTCCCACTTGCTGTCACTATTATGGGACAATATTCACATTTCTCACTAAAAATAAACATATTTGTTTTGCTCTGAGAAAACAGATGACATATGGAGAGGCAATTAGCAGATCTACACTTCCAGTCAAATTGCTTTCATTTTAGATATACGGATAAAAGGCAATCAAAAATCAACTTCATGAAAAAGCTGTTTATCTCTTGTCTGTCATACTAAAATTATCCCCTGAGCAAAATGCCTCATGGCAGAATAGCAGAAAACTACTTGAAAATGTACACTGTTAACACAGGCACACGTATGTTACATTAAATACTCCAGAGTCAGAGAAAGCATCCAAAAAAGTCCCAAACCTGAATTATTAGCTTGATACTTGCTACAAAATTAGTTCCATTGTTATAATTATTATCCCTCCCTCCAAATATTCATCTCATTACTGTCCAAGGAAAGATTATCCAAATGATTCCCTAAAATTTACTTTGCCCTTCTGAAATGCACACACAGCGTAGCAGCACACAGTTGCTGAACAGTCAAATGCAGCACATTGATGCGCAGTCACAAATGACAACACCTGCTAAACCTGTCTGACAGATAAAGCAATAAATACTGAGGTTTGCAGTTCCCTGTACCTCAAGAGCTGGCTATGCACAAATTAATTGGCTTTGCGTTGGCCAAAATCTGTTAACAAATGAGGCACACTCAGTCTCAAGAATACTTTTTATATTGATAACTACAAATGAATGTGAGCTTGTTAGCTTTCCTACAACAGAGGACTACTGCTCTAAGTTACCATAGTGACCCATTACATCCAGGGAAAGTAAATTTCTCTGCATTTATTTTTGGAACTTTCTGTAAGGCTGTATTGGCAGCAAAACACCAGCCTTAAGACTGGTGTATGCTTCTTGCTTCTTCGTTGTGCAATGGAGAAAGACTGGCATGCTAAAGACATAGTGCACCAAGCCATCTCGTTGCATTTTGATGTTTAACTGAGTGTGTTATTAGTACCAAGCAAGCTGCTGCTCACTTTCAAAGCTTCAGCATCACAAACCCTGGAACTAAATGCTTGTAAAAACTTTCTTCTCATCTCTCCTTCCTTCACCTCACATCAAATAAAATCACAATATTTCACATTTTTCAAACACTGTTTTTATTTGAGTAGGTTTTAGTATCAGTAAATAGGACTGCAGTCTTCCATCTCCCTTTCCTGGGCTCAGTATTTTAGTCCACAGTGAGTTCCAACATCCACGTAGCTTTCTTTCTAAATGCCAAAATCTTCCTCCTCCTTCACAAGGCATTTTCTTTACTCCCTCCACATTTATTCCCACACCTAGACCTGTCTGTAGTGAGAAAGTTAGGTAAGCAAGAATGAGAGACACTTCTGAATGTCTCAGCACTGAGTGCACTTCCCATGACCAGGCAGAACCTGCTCCCCAAAACCAGCAAAGCAGACCCCCCATACTTTATACCCTGAGAGTCACTCAGTGTGCTGGGATGAGGTCAGTGCTAACACAGAGTGCAAAACAGTGGTGCACTCCCAGCTGCTCACCCACACGCCCTTTTGGTCCCAGTGTGGAGGGAATGGCTCCATGGGCACCTGAGCAGTCATAGGGAAAGGGAGGACTGTAGCCTGGATAGCTTCTTTCTCCTCTTTCCTCTGCAGGAGGGGTGCTTAATGGGGCTCAGAACCTATGCTCTGTGCAAGCTGAGGGGAGAAGGGCAAAGAGAGCAGAGCTCAGCTGTGGATGTTCATCACAGAGGTCCAAGTGGTCCTCGAACAGCTCAGGTGCCTGGTGCTTGGTTCTGGGACAAAATCCAACAGTAAAAAATAAAACCAGGCAAAATCAAATGCCCTCATCCTTGAGGCAGCAACATCCAGGTTTTCTGCTGGAAAACTTTGAACCAGCCCCTTTTTGGTCTTAATCTGTGTTGCTGCCCCCCAAGAGGAGCTGCCAAATCCAGGCTGCTTTTATATCCTCCCCTACATCTGGTTACCATTTAGAAGCTGTCAGCTTTACACAACTGCAGTGTCATTCACTTCATTGGGGAATATAAAAGAAACTAGGCAGTAGTGAGTCACTGCCCATGCCTCTCCTCATGCCATTCTCAAAGCACTAATCTACCCTGCAAGAAACGGTGAAGAAATTTGAGAATCCAACTCAAGGACTAATTGACTCACAAGAACATGTTTCCATTTAATGTTACAGAATTTCAGAAATATTTAAATCCAGTGTTACATAAAAAGTATACTCTAAGACTGAAATGACTTACAGATTTCACACAGTAGAAGTGAGAAGATAGTTATGGCATATTTCATATACACACAAAGATGTTGAGATTAAAGTAACCTAAGGGCAGCAATTATGCTCTTTGAAGTGTATCTAACTGATCAGCTGAAATTCTTATCTGTTGCAAACACTGGTGCCAATCTGGATGTCTTACAATGATATGTAATAACAGTGTCCCGGTAATGAAGGGCAGTTAACGTAGACACACCAAGCAAACTGCTGGTGTATGACTCATTATGTTGTGACTAGAGAAGCCTGTGAACATCTTGTATCAATTTTAATAATTTAAAATTTGTCTTCATAAAAAAAAAATTCTGAATACAGATACAGTCTAATGACCCTTTCATTAATTTCTGGATTTGCTTAAAAGCCTTGTTCAACTCCTCTACATTTCAAAGGCTACACATGTTCAATTGAATGTGAAGCTGACAGAAAGACCATCAGAAGGGATTATGGCTTTGATACCTAAGTGAAAATATTCAAGCCAGTGAAATTATTTCTCATTTACACCTTCTTTAATGTGCTCAGGATTAGTCCCATTGACCCTAAAAGTTAACATAAGAAAGTAAGAGAAGTCAGGCTCTGGAAAAAAAATATTATTTCCATTGGAAGGAGTAAGACTCCTTAAATTTAACCTTCCCATCAGTAACAGCTTCCTGATTGTGCATTTCTCTGTTCTTGCCTGAGCATGTGATGTATGTATAACCAAGCATCATTTGCCCTTAAATGAATGCAACAGGCTAAAATTAATAGTCATCAATTAGAATAATGTCTTACCTGCCACTCCCAGGTATTGTTTTGAGTCAAGTTCAAGTTCAAGCTTGCTTTGATTTACGCATCAGAAGACTGCACAGCACGTTTGCTTCTCTTTGTGTACCGTCACACAATCAACTCACAGGTCCAAGTCAAACGCAAGCTGAACTTGCCAAAAGTGATGCCAAGTTTTGGGACAACACTGTTTCCTTCCTCATCCTGATCAATGACTTACATCCATTTATACTTATAATCTAAAAAGTCTCATATTATTAAACAACAATTACAACAGTCTAATTCCAGAAGACTAGAAAATATTCTTCAATTACCTCAACAAGGGCCAAGGGTCATTTTATACATCCGATGATATCTGAGACAAAGACGTAGGATGAAATTTGATAAAGAATCTCTGGCAAACCGTGACCTTTCTGGTGTACCACCTGCGAAGCATGTAGAATAACCCCAGGCATTTGATATAGCACCATAAACTTATATGGGGGCAACTGAATCTCATCCACAGACTAATGACAGTCACATCACCACTAGTTTTTGTTTCATAATGCAGCAAAAAGTTTATGAAGTACTTATGCTCAATATTGGTAGAATTCCTTTTCTGGCAGAAGGGATTTAAACTCATTTTTAATATGCCTTAAGCATTAGGATAAATCATGGTCTAAGCATGATATATCTCTGAGTTCCTACAACCAAAGTTATTGTTTTTTATTTTACTGGGCCAAGAACAGAATGTTAATGTATATGATTCTGCATCTGGTGCAGTATCTCTCAGTAGCACACACCTCATTGCAGTCAACCTTTCACATCTTCTGGTAGTCTGCCTTGCTGTTAGACGAAGCTCTCTGTGACTCGCTCTTTCAAAACAAACAAACAAAAAAAACCCTGAAAAAAATCCCACACGGGTTATGTGTGGGATAAGTGCATAGGACACCTGATGAAGAAAATAAATGTGAAGGTGATTTTCTGATCTAACAGAAGTTTAATATTAAATGCTTGAAATCCCACTGGGAGAGTAGAGTAATGATAAATAGGATGGGATGATAAAAGCCTCACTGCTGGGTTAGCCAAGTCACACAGATAGTCAGCAGCGCATGTTCAAACCTCTGAAGAAGTTGGACAGGAACTCTTGTATATTGATGCGAGAGTCAATATCCTTATTTTGTGTCTGAAAAGTTTTCTTTTGTGGTGTCTCACCATTTTGGTTTTGTCCTAAGACTGACTAGAACCAGAAACGCATGTAAAACCAACAGTGAAAGGTGATTATGGAAGTTATTGCCTTACAGTCAAGATGGCAACAGTGGGAGTGATCTAAATGTATACTATCACATCATATACAACACACTACCAAGCATGCCATGGATGCACTGAGCTATGTATTTCACCTCACATACATCTACATGCTTATGGATTTGGGGTGATTACATCTTTCTGGGTCATGGATAAATACAAGGCTAAGATTCTCAGTTTTGAGCTTAACAATTGGAAACAGAAATGAGGCAAGTCTCTGCTACCTAAGTAAATTTGCTTCTTGACCACTGCAGAGATGTGTTCTTGCCTTGCAGTGTATTTTCTGCAGTCTGATGGCACTGAACTACCGAAAAAATGAAACCAAAATCAAATTACCAGTAATTGGATCTGTTCAAATTACAAGATTTAGGATTTAAGATCTATTCTGTTTTGCTACTTTTTGTGGATTATGTCCCTTTGCAATGTATATATGCAAATCGTAAATTTCCTCTGGTTTATTTAAATAAAATTCATCAATTTCAAAATGTGGAGGGACAGCCACTATTGGGGGTTTACTTTGTGGTGTACAATCATATGGAAGAATTGTCACATGGCTATGGATGCTCTCTACTTCTCCCAAATCCTAAGTAGCCTTCCCCTACACACAGACTGAAAGAATTCAGTCAGTCAATAGAGTTACTTAGTGAGGTACATTCTTGGCCTTAGGTTCTGCATACATAAAGTCTCTTGATGTGTTGACACCTGTTTCTTTACAAGAACATAAATAAATAACACAAATAAGTATCGGTTGTAGAACAGCCTTTGTAAAGCAAAATCTGATAAATCCCATAAAGTACAATATGTATCTGAACATATGAAAAGTCTGCTTGAAATGCTTTGTTGGTCTGAGGCCAAGCGACCTGACCCAAAGCCCACTGAAGTTAAAAGGGCTCTTTCCAACAACCTCATTATAGCATTTTAACTCTAACTTTGCTTGAAAATAAAGTGTACTCTGATCTTGATTCCCAGTACCAGGAAAAAAAATTAGGTATCTATATCCCTTGTCTGGCAAGCAGTCTTGGGTACGGCACTTGTCAGATTACTTTCCAATTAATCACTGACAGTAAGGTTTATGTCACTGTGTTTTCATCTTCATTCAAAGACATTTTTATGGACATCCAAGTAGTTGTTATACTTTTTTCTTGGAAAAAGCAGACACCTTTACAGAGAATTTCTGAAAAGAGAGCTTTACAAAATATACCTGATGGATGTGAAAATAAATCTAAATCACTAGCTCATCTGCTGTTAGCAGAAGTGCTTGTACAGGTGGGTATACTAAACCCAAGTTTGAGCTTCCAGTAAAAGACACCTAATTGCTTGTGAAATCAGCTTGAATGAAAGATTATGTTATTTGTGTATATACACAATCTATTAAAAGTATTATGATTTAGACATATGTGAGGACTATAATATGCTTGTAGATGTGGATGGAAGAGCATCTTACATTTCAGTAGTGTAAAACTTTTTAAACTTGCCACAGATGAATATTCCTCTTAGATACATGTGCCGCATATACCCCAGATATAGCTCAAAATGTAAATGTGGTATGTTGATGTCAGCTCATGCATGTATTCCTGTCATCAGTGCTACCACAGCATGTGCAGACCTCTCTCCAGTCTTGGAGAGAACTTAAGTTTTTAGGCACTGCTTAAGCACACAACATACTGGCCTCTTTCCCAAACTATGTGTCTAATATGTGGCCTCTATTCATCCCACACAGACACAAACAGCAACCTCCTTAGGCTTCCTCCATCCAGTTTGAAAAGACTAACAGACCAGAAGAGAAAGATCTGTAGACACATATAGATACTCAAACTCCAGCCAGAGTTTATAGCAAACCAAGAACTCTGTTACAGGATGAGCATCTAATACTGTCACACAGGTACAGGGTTTTCTTGAGAAGGTGGGTATGCTGCTTGTATGGCTACTGCCTGATCAACATGCCACTTTCAGGATTTTTTATTATTTCAAATGTGTAATGAAATGAATGCTAAAATGTTGGGGAGGGGGGTTGCTTTTGTTTAGTTTTGTTTTTTTTTTGTTTTCTGTGTTTGGTTTATTTTTGGGGGTTTTTTCATTAAATTAAGCTATTCCTTTTTGTCCAGGTCCAGGGAAAGACAGGAAAAAGCCGTTTTGAAAATCTAGTGCCCTTGAGAAAGGAGATTAATAGGCATTTTACTGGTTTGGACAGATAGGGAAAGGATGGATTTCAGGGGGTGGAAAGAAGGTGGGAGATGACAAATGACAGGGAAGTAAAAAACCTCTGCAGCATTTTTTTAATGCCAACAAAGAAGAAAAGTATCCAGTAGGGTTTTGAACAGCACAAATCTGCAAGGATAAGGTCAGCAATAACACTGAGCGGTTCCAGAGGTTAAATACCAATACATGTTTTCCTCAGTTTTACCATAACTTGAGCATAGTCCTCAGAGAAAAATCTCTTTATTTGAGTAGTGACTGAGTTGTTTTGTTTTGGGTTTTTCCTGAGGATTTCAGTACAGCTTATGTGAAAGGTTTGAAACAATAGAAACCATGAGGTGAATTGCAAAATGAAGAAACAAAAAAAATTTACTCTTCTCATGCCAAACAGCAAGGCTTGTGGTTGTTACTGGCTTCCCATCTTCCACACTATGTGGAGTCTTATGGGTGTCAGTAACTCTTGCACAGGCATGAAGCCTGTCATCCATCTACATAGCAGACATAAAGCCCTAAAGTATTTTCTGGAAATTAAGTTTCTGACGTGGAGAGGCTATAACAGCATCCAGAATAAATTACAGCTGTAGTACTAAAACCAGTCTCCAAGCATCTTCTGCTTTGAAACATCAATGCAAAATGAATCTAAATGAAAAGATTTAGTTAAAAAAGAATCCCAGGAACAGAAAGTATTCAATGACATTTTGCATTTAGCAATATAAACTGTTTCACAGCTAAAGAACAGTGTCAAAGCACAAAGTAAATTACCACAGATGGCAATTTCCTAGATTAAAATACAATCATTATAGCAGTTTAGAGCAAAAATTTAGGGTCTTTTTCTTGAAAATGCAGATTTAGATACCACTTAAGTAGATGGAAGGACACATATTGCTCTCATTTCATTAGGTTAGGACAAGAGAGCCTGGAAGTGAAAATGAGAAGTGGCAAATCATACACTGCAGATGAAATAGAGATGTCTAGAATGGAAGAGGTAAGACATGAGGTCACTGATCCCTACATTCGTGGCTTGGGCTCTGAGGTGTTATTTTACTGAATATTCTACTTATTCCACAGAACAGCACCTTACTTGTATGTGTCTTCTCCAAATATGTGCAGCTGACCAAAAAATGAGTCAAGTACAAATCTCCAACACATTGAAGGGCATGACTTGACTGGACCATAGTGTGACAGGGGAGACTACCAGGGAGCACTTATCCACCCAGGGCATGACGCTGTGTCCATATTCCCACATACATCTCTTGGGGGTCAACTCTTTTAATTCTTGTTTTCACTCTTTTTCTTTCTACTCTAAATACTGTTTTCCATTTGAGCTGCTGGTAGCACAGTGTCACTTTATCTGTGAGCTCAGTCATGAGACATTTATGAGCAAACACCTGGTCTTCCCACAGTTCCAGAGTGTATGTCTTTTCACCTGGAAATTCCTAACAATTTACCATAAATACACAACTTTTCTGTTCTCTTTGTTCCCTCTTGTCTTTCCTAGAAGTTCTCCAGCCAGCTGGTGGGAATAGAAAAAGCTACCTGTAACCGAATGACAAAGAGAAGAGCCAAAGCAAAGATTTTGCAGATGCCCTGGAGGTTGACATATGTTCATGAAGATATTACCTATAAAGACACCACTAGCTGAAGAATGATTGCAGATGAGAAAAAGAAAGATATTTTTAGAGTCTGTATTTAGAGCTGTATTTCTGACAGTAATACTAGGAGTAGGATCCAGTTGTCCATATATGATTTTGAGATGCCCTCCTAGCGGAGCTACAATTGCCCTTTTAAGGAAGCATGGATTTTCCATATGGATCTTTCACAGGCCCTGTGACAAATCTACCACCCTATGCAGTTGTCTGACACATCAGAGGACATCTTACATGACACCAGATCTTGCTTAGAAGCGGGTGGTTCACCCCTCTACACCTGCCAATCAGCACAAATGGCCCTTAGGTAGACACCTGCACTGACTCAGTTGAAAGTTTCTCTTGATTCCTGTCACAATCTGCACCAGGAAGCAATCCAGCTGACCAAACTTAGATATTCAGTGTCACCAGAGATAGTCTAGGGTACCACAAGAAAGTATGTATAATAGTAAGGGAGACTTGTGTCCCTCCGGAGAGATAGCAAGAGCTCAGGTAGAAATGGCCTACTGCCCAATCAACTCTGTACAATTATATTCAAATTGCTTTGTGTTGAATAAAATGGGAACTTAGACACAAAACTCTGACATACTTTTCTCCTAACCACTGTGTCTTATAGCTCCTGGGTTTCCTTGTCAGCCTCTTTTAGTAGCAGTCCTACTGTTTGACCAAGGTGGCTGAGTTACACAGATCATCTGTGGACCCTCTGTTCAGCCTGGCCTTTTTCCCTGCTGTTAGGTCTATGCCTTGTAGGGTGCAGTTGTCCATCAGGACTACTAATTTAGCCTTCAGTATTTTGTATTTTATTCCTGGCCTCAGTTCAGAGAAAGAAAAAGAAAAAGGATTGTGGGTAAATAAAGCAACCTAGGGGCAGCCAATATCTGTTTCCATTCTTCCTTCTGGCTTCCCCTTCCTCCATCCACCCCTGTGTATGACTAATACAGTTGGCTTGCACAATATGCAGTAACAAAGCAATTCATAGCTATGCCACCAGGATGGTTCTCCCTCAATGTGAGCATTTATTTAACTCAGGTCTGTCTCGGTGCAAATGTGAAGTGGATGTGTAGCTGCTTATATCCATCCATATGAGCTGGACTCAGACATACCTGTCGAGGTGGTGGGGACGTTGTGTTTCCAGCTTTGTTGCATTTCTGTAAAAGAGCACCTGGTACCAGAGTAATTTGCTTTTTCATTTTTTCTGTAATCAGGATGCAGATTTATTACTTGCCATATAAAAGTGTGTTGAGGAGAAGGAACAGAAACTGGGGGGGGGGGGGGGGAA